>JAUMHS010000013.1:14788590-14941483 GCA_030762985.1 Adelphocoris suturalis | reverse complement strand
GACAGCAACACATACGAGTCTGCAACTAAAGACATAAAAAAGTCCAGTCATGCAGCATGACCCCATGAGCGAATTTTTAAAGAAATCTTCGACATTTCAGTCGCTATTGATCGTGTAGAGAAATTTTAGTTTATGATTTTGATAGACAAACATAGAATCAAATTCTATCTACAGCATGGTTCTAGCCTTAAACAGCATGGTCCTAGGATTGGTTATACAGGGATACTTCCATAAGAGTAGTTCAATCTGAATTTGGACAATGTTTCATGCAAATATTACCGATTTTTACAACTAGCGAACGGCATTATTTCGATTTTTGACTGATTTTTCAACTTTGAAATTTTTGAAAACTTGATACATATTCTTATAGGAACTTTTACGCTGATTCCGAATATACCACATGTTAGTATGCTGAAAAAATTATTTCGCACAACAAATCGAAAAAAACAGGCTATTTTGAAATTTTTTACCACATTTTTGAAAATTTCAACCCAAAGATGTAATCCGATCATGCTGGCCAACGAACTTGAACTTTCGTTTTGTGTCCTTAACATTTTAAAATTTGTTTGAAGTTTCTAGCACAATTCTACGGACAGTTATCGTCTGGAATGACACATACATATATACATACATATATACATACATACATACATACATAAAAAAATGCGTTAAACTTCAGAATATGATTCAGAATAGCCTGAAACGGATTTCTGCATAAAATTTTTTCAAAAATTCACATTCTACAAATTTTGAGGCGAGAGCAATAGCTTAATTTTCTTCAAAAATTCGCTATAAGTCCTAATGTTTACATGCATCAGAACAACGTTTTAACAGGTGGTGAAACGGTGGTGTCGGAAACAAATGGTAAGAATCAAAGAGACGTCAGTTTACACGAGGATAATTTTAAGAAGGCTACCCCAGCGATAAAAGACATCCTATCAACATTTTGCGCGCAACCAAATGAGCATTGCAGCTCCAACAGTCGGGAAACTGTGAAATTGGATAATTGTGAGTCGTACATGTTATCTGCTAAAGTATTTAATAGGTCGTACCTACATTGTTACTCGTTCGTCGAGCGTGGCGTCTTTTCGAGAAGTAGGGCCTCATGAAGGAAGTTTTTAAAAACATCCAACGCGACTCGCAGAAGAAAAGATTGGAAGGAAACCCCTGGAAAGAATTCAAGGGGGGGACTTGAGAACAACGGAGGGGCCCCGTCTCGAGGGGCGTGCACCGACATAATAACATGAAAAGAAGGCTTATCAACAGAACAAAGCGTCTCTGCACGAGAAAAAAAAAGAGATATGACGTGAGAAAACCAGCTTTCCTTCTATAGCGGGAACAGAAGTGGGGATGGACAAGCTTGGACACGTGTCTCGTGGAAATCCATCCCATGGCAGGAGAATGACCGTGAAATCGGAGATTGGCCCGTTCCGCGGTCTTGTTCTTTTCCCAACCCTACCGAATGTGTTAGGGGGGAGGACCTCGTCCGGAGCCGGTTTCCACATAATGGTGATTTCCATTCATTCTGATCCCTCTTTCGTGTTCGGTCTCCCCCATGCAGTAGTAATTCTACTAATCCCTTATCGCTGTAATGAAGTGGAGTTTGTAGCGGGGTGTGAAAATCGCCCCTGGGGAACACAGACCCGGTCTATGCTTGTTTTCTTTTCGTTTTCTTTACAGAACCGGTTCAAATAGTAAAGCGACCGAACCAATAGAGAGATCCTAGTAGATCCGTAAAACACAATATATCGTGCGGTATTGACAATCCGACGCCGTAACTCTGACGCAATGAGTTACGATGACGCATCCTCCCGTACAGATACGTTAACGGTTCGCACTCCGGAAAAAAACGTAATCGTCTGAAATAAACCTCCTTCTATAGACTCAAATAACCTCCTAGGGATAATTTCCTCCTTCCATGGATTTAGCGTTACAACTAGATCCGTTAAGGAGTTGACGTGACTTTAAGATGAGGTAAAGTTTCTCGTTACCGCTCGCCGTATTGAGACCGACGGATCTCGAGGATCGAATAACGGCGGCCCCTCGCCATCTTGTCCGATATGTTGGATTGGATGTAGTTCAATAAATTGGCAATACAGATAATTCTCAAAACTCCCACTCGAATCATACAGAACACAAACAATATCTTTTAAAAGCTACTCAGTTCACACAGTCATCACCTGTATAATCCATTTGAATTTGATTGACCATCAATTGCTGAAAAGGAACACAAGAATAATCCATAAGACATAATGGTGATTTCCATTCATTCGATCCGTGTTCGGTCTCCCCCATGCAGTAGTAATTCTACTAATCCCTTATAGCTGTAATGAAGTGGAGTTTGTAGCGGGGTGTGAAAATCGCCCCTGGGGAACACCGACCCGGTCTATGCTTGTTTTCTTTTCGTTTTCTTTACAGAACCGGTTCAAATAGTAAAGCGACCGATCCAATAGAGAGATCCTAGTAGATCCGTAAAACACAATAGAGAGTTTTTGTTCTTCCCGTAAGATTTTCTCCCGTTGACGTGTAGAGCAGCGTCTAGAGCAAGCAGCTGGAGATGCTAGCTCTTCACGTGATTTTTACGCGTATTTCTACACGTATACGTGAAAAACCAAACGCTAACGTCACGTTAACGTCTCTATAAGTGTTTCAGAAGCTGTTCCGTATTCTTTTCGTACAACCTATTCTTATTTAAATAATTAATTGCTTTATAATTATTTATAAATACATAATTATAAATACATTTATTGCTTAGGTACCTTAAATGGCTGAATTTTGTAGCGGAGCACTTCACTATAACCTCTCGACTTGTTGACCAACCAACGTGTTGTTGGCAACCACACAGTAGTTACCTTTGCTGATAACTGCGTAACTGCGGTTACCTTGGTCACACTGATTACCGGCAACTGTTGTTACCTTTGCGTCAGGCTATGATGACTACCCGTAGGCCGAAATTCCAACGAATGCATTTTCCCGTGCACGTGTAGATAGGCCTTTTCCCCGTACACGCGTAGTTCTACACGTTGACGTGAAGATTCGCGCATGCGCAGTTGGTATTTCAGTCTTTTCACGTACACGGGTAGAAAATTACGGGAAGAACAAAAACTCTCTAATATATCGTGCGGTATTGACAATCCGACGCCGTAACTCTGACGCAATGAGTTACGATGACACATCCTCCCGTACAGATACGTTAACGGTTCGCACTCCGGAAAAAAAACGTAATCGTCTGAAATAAACCTCCTTCTATAGACTCAAATAACCTCCTAGGGATAATTTCCTCCTTCCATGGATTTAGCGTTACAACTAGATCCGTTAAGGATTTGACGTGACTTTAAGATGAGGTAAAGTTTCTCGTTACCGCTCGCCGTATTGAGACCGACGGATCTCGAGGATCGAATAACGGCGGCCCCTCGCCATCTTGTCCGATATGTTGGATTGGATGTAGTTCAATAAATTGGCAATACAGATAATTCTCAAAACTCCCACTCGAATCATACAGAACACAAACAATATCTTTTAAAAGCTACTCAGTTCACACAGTCATCACCTGTATAATCCATTTGAATTTGATTGACCATCAATTGCTGAAAAGGAACACAAGAATAAACCATAAGACATAATGGTGATTTCCATTCATTCTGATCCCTCTTTCGTGTTCGGTCTCCCCCATGCAGTAGTAATTCTACTAATCCCTTATCGCTGTAATGAAGTGGAGTTTGTAGCGGGGTGTGAAAATCGCCCCTGGGGAACACCGACCCGGTCTATGCTTGTTTTCTTTTCGTTTTCTTTACAGAACCGGTTCAAATAGTAAAGCGACCGATCCAATAGAGAGATCCTAGTAGATCCGTAAAACACAATAGAGAGTTTTTGTTCTTCCCGTAAGATTTTCTCCCGTTGACGTGTACAGCAGCGTCTAGAGCAAGCAGCTGGAGATGCTAGCTCTTCACGTGATTTTTACGCGTATTTCTACACGTATACGTGAAAAACCAAACGCTAACGTCACGTTAACGTCTCTATAAGTGTTTCAGAAGCTGTTCCGTATTCTTTTCGTACAACCTATTCTTATTTAAATAATTAATTGCTTTATAATTATTTATAAATACATAATTATAAATACATTTATTGCTTAGGTACCTTAAATGGCTGAATTTTGTAGCGGAGCACTTCACTATAACCTCTCGACTTGTTGACCAACCAACGTGTTGTTGGCAACCACACAGTAGTTACCTTTGCTGATAACTGCGTAACTGCGGTTACCTTGGTCACACTGATTACCGGCAACTGTTGTTACCTTTGCGTCAGGCTATGATGACTACCCGTAGGCCGAAATTCCAACGAATGCATTTTCCCGTGCACGTGTAGATAGGCCTTTTCCCCGTACACGCGTAGTTCTACACGTTGACGTGAAGATTCGCGCATGCGCAGTTGGTATTTCAGTCTTTTCACGTACACGGGTAGAAAATTACGGGAAGAACAAAAACTCTCTAATATATCGTGCGGTATTGACAATCCGACGCCGTAACTCTGACGCAATGAGTTACGATGACACATCCTCCCGTACAGATACGTTAACGGTTCGCACTCCGGAAAAAAAACGTAATCGTCTGAAATAAACCTCCTTCTATAGACTCAAATAACCTCCTAGGGATAATTTCCTCCTTCCATGGATTTAGCGTTACGACTAGATCCGTTAAGGATTTGACGTGACTTTAAGATGCGGTTAAGTTTCTCGTTACCGCACGCCGTATTGAGACTTACGGATCTCTAGGATCGAATAACGGCGGCCCCTCGCCATCTTGTCCGCTATGTTGGATTAGATGTAGTTCAATAAATTGGCAATACAGATAATTCTCAAAACTCCCACTCGAATCACACAGAACATAAACAATGAAGCTTTCAAGAGCTACTCAGTTCACACAGTCATCACCTGTATATTTGAAGTTGATTGACCATCAATTGCTGAAAAGGAACACGAGAATAAACCATAAGACATAATGGTGATTTCCATTCATTCGATCTTTGTTCGGTCTCCCCCATGCAGTAGTAATTCTACTAATCCCTTATCGCTGTAATGAAGTGGAGTTTGTAGCGGGGTGTGAAAATCGCCCCTGGGGAACACCGACCCGGTCTATGCTTGTTTTCTTTTCGTTTTCTTTACAGAACCGGTTCAAATAGTAAAGCGACCGATCCAATAGAGAGATCCTAGTAGATCCGTAAAACACAATATATCGTGCGGTATTGACAATCCGACGCCGTAACTCTGACGCAATGAGTTACGATAACGCATCCTCCCGTACAGATACGTTAACGGATCGCGATCCGTAAAAAAAGTAATCGTCTAAAATAACCTCCTTCTATGGGCTCAAATAACCTCCTAGGGATAATTCCCTCCTTCCATGGATTTAGCGTTACAACTAGATCCGTTAAGGATTTGACGTGACTTCAAGATGCGGTAAAGTTTCTCGTTTCCGCACGCCGTATTGAGACCGACGACGGATCTCTAGGAACTCTCTAATAACGGTGGCCCCTCGCCATCTTGTCCGCTATGTTGGAATTAGGTGTAGGAAGTTCAATAAATTGGCAATGCAGCTAATTTCCAAAACTCCCACTCAAATCATACAGAACACAAACAATATCTTTTAAAAGCTACTCAGTTCACACAGTCATCACCTGTATAATCCATTTGAATTTGATTGACCATCAATTGCTGAAAAGGAACACAAGAATAAACCATAAGACATAATGGTGATTTCCATTCATTCGATCCGTGTTCGGTCTCCCCCATGCAGTAGTAATTCTACTAATCCCTAGCACTAGTAATTAGGCTAATGAATGTTGTTGCCATGTTTAATTTTGATGCTATTTAGGAAAATCGAATTATTAGTATAATTTTGTGACTGCCTGATGTTATTATTTTCTTCTTCTTTTTTTTTTTAAGTTTTGCAATAGACTGGTTTTTAGTTTCTTCATTGAGTTGTACCCGTTTGCAACCTGATGTATAGGGGAAGGGCTCCATATTTGGGATACCAACTCTTTAAGCCAATATTTTTCGGTCCAGCACAACTTCAGAAATTCTACAATCGGTCGTTAACAAAGCAAAGGTACCTAGGCAACTATCCCTGAGTGGGTAATGCGATAGCAACCACCCAGGGGAAGTTACGCTCAATTTTATAAATAATTTGATTTTCGGAGCCTTGAAAAAAGGTCGCTTAATTTGGGACGCCGGGGGTCCCAAATTGGGATATCCCAAATGTGGCTAACCATTCCCTAATTTGGGATATTCCAAATTTGGTAACCTCTTGTTTCCTAGATCAACTCAAGTTGAACCAGTCATCAAATTCGAAAAATAAATTCCTAGCAGTCTAGAGTTGGCAAAATGAATTTCGCAAAAAGTTCATAGGTACCTTTAAAAAAAGAACAATGAGTGGTAAATTAATACAAGTAAATTAATAGGATTTATTTCAAGTAAAAAATAGTGAAATGTTTTTATTCCCTTAAACTTAGTACTAGGACTAGGTACTTTTAGTAGTAGGATTAGTTCAAAAATAATCAAATACCACGGAGGCACAACATATATCACATAGTAGTTATATACTTAAAATTGTTCACTTAGGGCCACTTTCACCAACAACATAAACGAGTTTAAGTTAGAAAAGATTAACAAATAATCGAGATTCCAGCTAATCGTCTTTCACCAAACCACTTTACGAGTTTAAACTCCTAACGAGGTGGCTTGAGGTTAATCTCCCAATCTCGGCCAGTTAACTCTTGCCAATCTCAGATTAGTGATAAAAATGATATCGAGCAAAATGGCCGCGCACCAACAGCTGATTCCTCATACCTCTACAGTTTGGTTCACAGTTTATTATTATAGTTTATATATAGTTTATTGTTATTCGTTTTTGATGATGAATTCACGCGATTTATCGCTTGGATTAATTTGATTCCTCGGATGAGGACGATGTCCTGCAAAGACGCCCAAGGACGATCCGACGGCGCATTCCACATTTTGACGGGTTGGACGACGTCGAATTTCGGCGGAGATTCCGGCTCCCAAAACCGACAGTTTTGAAAGTCCTCGAGCTTATCGACACTCACCTGGAGTTCCCTTCGAACAGGTATAAGTTGGAAGAAGGCTTTTATACCATCAAATCGATGAATTATAATACGAAATTGATGTAGGATGGTAGGAAAATAAAGTATAATCGATGATGATTGCACGTTATAATACGATGTTGAATTGCTATCCCTTGTACAGTATGTACCTACCTACCTATACCACATAAAATAACTTATGTACATTTAAATAAGGTGATCAACCGTCCTGCTTCCGTCAAATGATGTGTCACACTTTCTTTGTTGGAAGTCAACGAAAAGTTGCGAGTAGATAGTAACTAGGTAACTAGATAAAAACGGCGCGGGCAATAATCGGTCGTGGTTGTGATTCACTGCTTTATTGTCTTGATATGTCGGACACATGGCGGGTTTTCTAACTGTCGTTTCAAATTGTCCAATTTTTAATTGGACAGTTTCCGGAATCTCCGTTAGGGAAACTCGATTATTCCAATCTTGGTTTAAACGAATTTTGGGTTGGTGAAAGACGCCAAGGTTTGATCCTCGAGATTATATTTAATCGAGTTTGGCCAATCTCCGCTTTATAAGTTGTTGGTGAAAGTGGCCCTTAGTTACATAGGTAGGTACAGTGCATATTCTTAAAAACTGGAACTGCTTTGAATAATTGGGAAAGTAGAAATATGAATGTTAATGCTTGGTAGGTAAATATAGTTAGGTATGAATAATTTGTGGAAAGTATTAACTCATCCACATCAGTCTTGGATGGCCCACGAAAGTAAAAATATCAAATCTGACTACTTGGAATTGAAGAAAACTGGTCGAAAATTTGAAACATTGTAAAAACTTGAAAACTGTTGAAAAAAGCCCCCTGGACCCCCGGTTACTTCTATTTACATACTTCGGACGAAATTATTGAAACACAGAATGTGTTTGCGTTGTCGCGCAACCAAGTGACAACCAAACAAGCGTCATTGTTTACTATTCATTTATAACATCAATTTATATAGTTATAGTATGAAACTACGAAAAAAATACGAAATAAATTCGTGATAAATCAAGAGCGATTTATCAAGTAAATGTCCTAAAGAGGCTACATACGAAATTACAGCTTCCTAGAGTGTAAAGTATAGAAATTAGCTTTAAAAGCCACTCATCTGATCCGGACCCTGGACATCGTCAAGTAAATGTCCTAAAGAGGCTACATACGAAATTACAGCTTCCTAGAATGTAAAGCATAGAAATTAGCTTTAAGAGCCACACATCTGATCCGGACCCTGAGCATCGTCAAGTAAATGTCCTAAAGAGGCTACATACGAAATTACAGCTTCCTAGAGTGTAAAGCATAGAAATTAGCTTTAAGAGCCACACATCTGATCCGGACCCTGAGCATCGTCAAGTAAATGTCCTAAAGAGGCTACAAACGAAATTACAGCTTCCTAGAGTGTAAAGTATAGAAATTACCTATTCAAATTATTTAACCTCCGCTTCACAAATCAAACCGTTTTCGTAATACTCAGATCACCTGCTATGAATCAAATCATCGAAACACAAGCTCAATGAAATCATCAGAAATTAACAAGCGGTTGCAATCATGTTCACAATATCAATTATTGAGAATGATCACCTGTGTGTAAACAATTATTTATATAACCATGCTCATAACTCAGTTTGTTGGACACGCACTTCGCAGTAGTTAACATAATATTGTTGGATAAATCGAGAGCTTTCGAACGTATGGTCAACGAATTTTGTGGGATGAAAAACGACGAAGTACCATTTCCCTAGCAACGACTCGGTTGTACGTGAAAATCATCCGTCACACATTTCGTTACCATCCCGCGTTCCATTTTCGGCTAGTTAGTCCATGGCTAAAACACATTCTGTGTTAAAAAGTAGCTACTCTTCATTCATTCAAACAGTAAGCGCAAATGAAAACTCTGCTGCGCAGCTCACCACAGTCGAGGTGGGACCATCTTGAATATGAACACTTCATGCATTTTGCCCACTTCTCCCCTCCAACGTCTTCAGAGAATTTAACAGAGCAAAACATGCATTCAACGTCGTTCTCATCACTGACGTCGCTGTCAGATTCATTGTAGGGGACGTCCATATCGCTCTCAGCTGATGTCAAAGAATTAACTTGCTTCTTAGCTGGTCTTGACAGCTCACTGTGGCACCCAAGAAAACCTTTCAGCCACTTCTTTCCAGCACTTTTTTTTCTTTACTGAAAGGATGCGGAAGATTGTTGCGCTGTGCCAGTTCAAAAGCCTTTTGTTTAGTTTACCCCATCTATGCCCTAAGTGCCTTCATGGCCTCCCTCATGCTCCCGTCTTTCCACGTCTACCGTTTTCCTCTGGACATCTGCATGATACAATAAAAGAACTTGTAAAAGTGATCTAAATAGTCAATTTTTCTGGAGAAACCAAATTTGGGATATCCCGAATTCAGAGCCTCCTCAGTATCCCAAATTAGGGAAAGCAGCTGCCAAACAAACTTTTCAACATGACCATCTTGCAATTGAAAGAAAGTAAAATCTAATACCATGAAAATAATCCTTAGTATTTCCAAAATGAAGAAATACTTACCTCAAAACATCAGAAAGTTAGAAAGGGATGCCTCTTGACTGACTCTGACACCAGCTTTTTGATAAAACTTTAGTGATACCGTAAAGTGGGGTGACTTGGTACAACTTCGAACTTCAACAATTTGTAAATATGTCAAAAATCAACAATAAAGTGATAACTTTTGTTTTGAAACATGTTACACTACTTCTTCTACAGAACCCACCGTTTGAAATTGTTTTATTTGTACTCTTTGTATTTTTAATTTTTTTTTAAAGTGCTAATTTCCAAGTCACCCCGTGGGTGGGGTGACTTGGGAACCCCATTCCAAACGCCTCAGTTTTCATTTGTACACACTCCAGGGGCGTCTTGGAACTCTGTTATGATTTTTTAAAAAGGTTGTAACAGAAATTCCATTAAAAAAAAAGTATTTTATTATAAAATCACAAAAACCATCAATTATCACAGAAGCTGGATAAAAAAAATTCAGGCTTCTTTAAATTCACGTACTTTAACACCTTTCACATTCAAATATTACTGCACAACCCCTCTGACGTGCATAGATGTTAATGGAAAACCCCACTCACATGCGATATCCAAATTTTTGCAGATGTAATTCTCTTCTTTTATTGATAAAATACATTGGCCCCCATGTTTTTTGGGGTTCAAATTACGCTCTTTGCGTGATAATGTGGATACAGCTATCCCATACAATATACTTTCATGTCTTAGCTTCATGTTCTTGTTTTTTTTAAATCAGGAACTGCCTTTTGAAGTGTTGCTTGGTCATAATCCATATACCCCCCCATTTCTTTTTGTATGTCCTCATAATGCCTGAAAACATTTTTTTTAACCAATTAGTAACCTAAGACTACACAAGATGCACTATATGGCTGAAAAATAATGAATCAGAATGTTGGGGTAACTTGGATCGGGGTTTCCAAGTCACCCCGACATATGGAGTTTTTTGTTTACAAAATTATGAAAAAACAACCATGCACGAACGGGGGGTGATGGCTTCGGCTTTTGAAAGTATGTATCCACACTAATCTGCCCTGAGAGTCTCGTCACCCTCGGACTGACGTTTAGTAACAAACGAACCTACGTTTGTTGTACTTCAAAAGTGCGGATATTACGATACAACATTCATAATTTAAAAAATCCTAGAAATACCTACTTTTATGAGCCCAACTTCATGCCACAAAATAGCCAAGAAACAGACAAAGAGAACCCGACCTCAAACAGCTGATAAATATTAATTCAGGACTGCCAACACACCAACAACAAAATTTTGCCCAACTGATCCAAGTCACCCCACATTTCCAAGTCACCCCAGAGTTTCCAGAACCTATTTCCCTCATTGGACATCAGATAGCAGTATACAGTACGGTCAAAACGCAGCTATCCCAAATTAAGAGCTATCTTCAAATTAGGAGCCCTTCCCCTAATTTACTGAGTTGGTCGCTGAGTGGTGTGATTTTCACGCTGTAGTTCACCTCTGAGCCCCGAAGAAGATAATAAATTTATCGAAAGCTTGGCGAAAGAGGAGGAATCATTTGTTTGGCCCCAATCCTGATAATTTCACGACAGTTTGTAACGATGAGCCAATAACAAAACTGTGCGAACGCCCACAAAAATAATACTTGCTATAGAGAAAATCACTAGCAGTTAATTCCCCGGTGGGGTTTGTCAAACCCCAGCCCAGGCACAAGAAAGTACTACACTACACAGAAGTCTGGAAAAAGGCCGAAGCCTTTAGGGAAGAAGTGGGGGGGTTATATAGAAGGGGGCGAGAAGAGCCAGACGTGCGGGATTCAACATGATAAACTGACTTTAAATCACGATTGGGGTTTGACAAACCCCACGGGGCATTCCAGGGTTAAAGTCACTCTGAACGCCAAACGTCCGGTCTTCTCAGAGAGGGCGTTAAATGTCCGGTTTTCTTAGGTCCTATCGTAGTTTGCTATCCTACGAAAACAGCTGTGATTTCCGGAGGACGTACCTACATCATTTATTTATACCTACATCGTTTTCTTATGTCCTATCGTAGGTTGCTATCCCACGAAAACAGCCGTGACTTCTGGAAGACATACCTACATCGTTTATTTATACCTACATCGTTTTCTTATGTCCTATCGTAGGTTGCTATCCCACGAAAACAGCCGTGACTTCTGGAAGACATACCTACATCGTTTATTTATACCTACATCGTTTTCTTATGTCCTATCGTAGGTTGCTATCCCACGAAAACAGCCGTGACTTCTGGAAGACATACCTACATCGTTTATTTATACCTACATCGTTTTCTTATGTCCTATCGTAGGTTGCTATCCCACGAAAACAGCCGTGACTTCTGGAAGACATACCTACATCGTTTATTTATACCTACATCGTTTTCTTATGTCCTATCGTAGGTTGCTATCCCACGAAAACAGCCGTGACTTCTGGAAGACATACCTACATCGTTTATTTATACCTACATCGTTTTCTTATGTCCTATCGTAGGTTGCTATCCCACGAAAACAGCCGTGACTTCTGGAAGACATACCTACATCGTTTATTTATACCTACATCGTTTTCTTATGTCCTATCGTAGGTTGCTATCCCACGAAAACAGCCGTGACTTCTGGAAGACATACCTACATCGTTTATTTATACCTACATCGTTTTCTTATGTCCTATCGTAGGTTGCTATCCCACGAAAACAGCCGTGACTTCTGGAAGACATACCTACATCGTTTATTTATACCTACATCGTTTTCTTATGTCCTATCGTAGGTTGCTATCCCACGAAAACAGCCGTGACTTCTGGAAGACATACCTACATCGTTTATTTATACCTACATCGTTTTCTTATGTCCTATCGTAGGTTGCTATCCCACGAAAACAGCCGTGACTTCTGGAAGACATACCTACATCGTTTATTTATACCTACATCGTTTTCTTATGTCCTATCGTAGGTTGCTATCCCATGAAAACAGCCGTGACTTCTGGAAGACATACCTACATCGTTTATTTATACCTACATCGTTTTCTTATGTCCTATCGTAGGTTGCTATCCCACGAAAACAGCCGTGACTTCTGGAAGACATACCTACATCATTTATTCATACCTACATCGTTTTCTTATGTCCTATCGTAGGTTGCTATCCCACGAAAACAGCCGTGACTTCTGGAAGACATACCTACATCGTTTATTTATACCTACATCGTTTTCTTATGTCCTATCGTAGGTTGCTATCCCACGAAAACAGCCGTGACTTCTGGAAGACATACCTACATCGTTTATTTATACCTACATCGTTTTCTTATGTCCTATCGTAGGTTGCTATCCCACGAAAACAGCCGTGACTTCTGGAAGACATACCTACATCGTTTATTTATACTTACATCGTTTTCTTATGTCCTATCGTAGGTTGCTATCCCACGAAAACAGCCGTGACTTCTGGAAGACATACCTACATCGTTTATTCATACCTACATCGTTTTCTTATGTCCTATCGTAGGTTGCTATCCCACGAAAACAGCCGTGACTTCTGGAAGACATACCTACATCGTTTATTTATACCTACATCGTTTTCTTATGTCCTATCGTAGGTTGCTATCCCATGAAAACAGCCGTGACTTCTGGAAGACATACCTACATCGTTTATTTATACCTACATCGTTTTCTTATGTCCTATCGTAGGTTGCTATCCCACGAAAACAGCCGTGACTTCTGGAAGACATACCTACATCGTTTATTTATACCTACATCGTTTTCTTATGTCCTATCGTAGGTTGCTATCCCACGAAAACAGCCGTGACTTCTGGAAGACATACCTACATCGTTTATTTATACCTACATCGTTTTCTTATGTCCTATCGTAGGTTGCTATCCCACGAAAACAGCCGTGACTTCTGGAAGACATACCTACATCGTTTATTTATACCTACATCGTTTTCTTATGTCCTATCGTAGGTTGCTATCCCACGAAAACAGCCGTGACTTCTGGAAGACATACCTACATCGTTTATTTATACCTACATCGTTTTCTTATGTCCTATCGTAGGTTGCTATCCCACGAAAACAGCCGTGACTTCTGGAAGACATACCTACATCGTTTATTTATACCTACATCGTTTTCTTATGTCCTATCGTAGGTTGCTATCCCACGAAAACAGCCGTGACTTCTGGAAGACATACCTACATCGTTTATTTATACCTACATCGTTTTCTTATGTCCTATCGTAGGTTGCTATCCCACGAAAACAGCCGTGACTTCTGGAAGACATACCTACATCGTTTATTTATACCTACATCGTTTTCTTATGTCCTATCGTAGGTTGCTATCCCACGAAAACAGCCGTGACTTCTGGAAGACATACCTACATCGTTTATTTATACCTACATCGTTTTCTTATGTCCTATCGTAGGTTGCTATCCCACGAAAACAGCCGTGACTTCTGGAAGATATACCTACATCGTTTATTTATACCTACATCGTTTTCTTATGTCCTATCGTAGGTTGCTATCCCACGAAAACAGCCGTGACTTCTGGAAGACATACCTACATCGTTTATTTATACCTACATCGTTTTCTTATGTCCTATCGTAGGTTGCTATCCCACGAAAACAGCCGTGACTTCTGGAAGACATACCTACATCGTTTATTTATACCTACATCGTTTTCTTATGTCCTATCGTAGGTTGCTATCCCATGAAAACAGCCGTGAGTTCTGGAAGACATACCTACATCGTTTATTTATACCTACATCGTTTTCTTATGTCCTATCGTAGGTTGCTATCCCACGAAAACAGCCGTGACTTCTGGAAGACATACCTACATCGTTTATTTATACATACATCGTTTTCTTATGTCCTATCGTAGGTTGCTATCCCACGAAAACAGCCGTGACTTCTGGAAGACATACCTACATCGTTTATTTATACCTACATCGTTTTCTTATGTCCTATCGTAGGTTGCTATCCCACGAAAACAGCCGTGACTTCTGGAAGACATACCTACATCGTTTATTTATACCTACATCGTTTTCTTATGTCCTATCGTAGGTTGCTATCCCACGAAAACAGCCGTGACTTCTGGAAGACATACCTACATCGTTTATTTATACCTACATCGTTTTCTTATGTCCTATCGTAGGTTGCTATCCCACGAAAACAGCCGTGACTTCTGGAAGACATACCTACATCGTTTATTTATACCTACATCGTTTTCTTATGTCCTATCGTAGGTTGCTATCCCACGAAAACAGCCGTGACTTCTGGAAGACATACCTACATCGTTTATTTATACCTACATCGTTTTCTTATGTCCTATCGTAGGTTGCTATCCCATGAAAACAGCCGTGACTTCTGGAAGACATACCTACATCGTTTATTTATACCTACATCGTTTTCTTATGTCCTATCGTAGGTTGCTATCCCATGAAAACAGCCTTGACTTCTGGAAGACATACCTACATCGTTTATTTATACCTACATCGTTTTCTTATGTCCTATCGTAGGTTGCTATCCCACGAAAACAGCCGTGACTTCTGGAAGACATACCTACATCGTTTATTTATACCTACATCGTTTTCTTATGTCCTATCGTAGGTTGCTATCCCACGAAAACAGCCGTGACTTCTGGAAGACATACCTACATCGTTTATTTATACCTACATCGTTTTCTTATGTCCTATCGTAGGTTGCTATCCCACGAAAACAGCCGTGACTTCTGGAAGACATACCTACATCGTTTATTTATACCTACATCGTTTTCTTATGTCCTATCGTAGGTTGCTATCCCACGAAAACAGCCGTGACTTCTGGAAGACATACCTACATCGTTTATTTATACCTACATCGTTTTCTTATGTCCTATCGTAGGTTGCTATCCCACGAAAACAGCCGTGACTTCTGGAAGACATACCTACATCGTTTATTTATACCTACATCGTTTTCTTATGTCCTATCGTAGGTTGCTATCCCACGAAAACAGCCGTGACTTCTGGAAGACATACCTACATCGTTTATTTATACCTACATCGTTTTCTTATGTCCTATCGTAGGTTGCTATCCCACGAAAACAGCCGTGACTTCTGGAAGACATACCTACATCGTTTATTTATACCTACATCGTTTTCTTATGTCCTATCGTAGGTTGCTATCCCACGAAAACAGCCGTGACTTCTGGAAGACATACCTACATCGTTTATTTATACCTACATCGTTTTCTTATGTCCTATCGTAGGTTGCTATCCCACGAAAACAGCCGTGACTTCTGGAAGACATACCTACATCGTTTATTTATACCTACATCGTTTTCTTATGTCCTATCGTAGGTTGCTATCCCATGAAAACAGCCGTGACTTCTGGAAGACATACCTACATCGTTTATTTATACCTACATCGTTTTCTTATGTCCTATCGTAGGTTGCTATCCCATGAAAACAGCCGTGACTTCTGGAAGACATACCTACATCGTTTATTTATACCTACATCGTTTTCTTATGTCCTATCGTAGGTTGCTATCCCACGAAAACAGCCGTGACTTCTGGAAGACATACCTACATCGTTTATTTATACCTACATCGTTTTCTTATGTCCTATCGTAGGTTGCTATCCCACGAAAACAGCCGTGACTTCTGGAAGACATACCTACATCGTTTATTTATACCTACATCGTTTTCTTATGTCCTATCGTAGGTTGCTATCCCACGAAAACAGCCGTGACTTCTGGAAGACATACCTACATCGTTTATTTATACCTACATCGTTTTCTTATGTCCTATCGTAGGTTGCTATCCCACGAAAACAGCCGTGACTTCTGGAAGACATACCTACATCGTTTATTTATACCTACATCGTTTTCTTATGTCCTATCGTAGGTTGCTATCCCACGAAAACAGCCGTGACTTCTGGAAGACATACCTACATCGTTTATTTATACCTACATCGTTTTCTTATGTCCTATCGTAGGTTGCTATCCCATGAAAACAGCCGTGACTTCTGGAAGACATACCTACATCGTTTATTTATACCTACATCGTTTTCTTATGTCCTATCGTAGGTTGCTATCCCACGAAAACAGCCGTGACTTCTGGAAGACATACCTACATCGTTTATTTATACCTACATCGTTTTCTTATGTCCTATCGTAGGTTGCTATCCCATGAAAACAGCCGTGACTTCTGGAAGACATACCTACATCGTTTATTTATACCTACATCGTTTTCTTATGTCCTATCGTAGGTTGCTATCCCACGAAAACAGCCGCGACTTCTGGAAGACATACCTACATCGTTTATTTATACCTACATCGTTTTCTTATGTCCTATCGTAGGTTGCTATCCCACGAAAACAGCCCTGACTTCTGGAAGACATACCTACATCGTTTATTTATACCTACATCGTTTTCTTATGTCCTATCGTAGGTTGCTATCCCACGAAAACAGCCGTGACTTCTGGAAGACATACCTACATCGTTTATTTATACCTACATCGTTTTCTTATGTCCTATCGTAGGTTGCTATCCCACGAAAACAGCCGTGACTTCTGGAAGACATACCTACATCGTTTATTTATACCTACATCGTTTTCTTATGTCCTATCGTAGGTTGCTATCCCACGAAAACAGCCGTGACTTCTGGAAGACATACCTACATCGTTTATTTATACCTACATCGTTTTCTTATGTCCTATCGTAGGTTGCTATCCCACGAAAACAGCCGTGACTTCTGGAAGACATACCTACATCGTTTATTTATACCTACATCGTTTTCTTAGGTCCTATCGTAGTTTGCTATCCTACGAAAACAGCTGTGATTTCTGGAGGACCTACCTACATCGTTTATTTGGCAATCATCGCTAGAAAGCTATATAAAAGTCAAAAATCATTTGTAGTCTTGTCCCTTTTTTTCGTGAGAAGGAACTCTCTATCTCTTTTGTTAACCATTAGGTACTTGTGCATTCTCTCTTTCAGTTAATTCTCCTTTCAGGATAATCATATGTTAGTAGTTAAAGTCGTAGGTTGTATAGAGGTTTTTGTTGCTAAATTCCCAGTTACCAGATATTTACTGATTCAAACGTTTCCGGCCTACCTACAGTATGTTAATTACATACATGGTAGCCTTGGAAAATGGAAAATATTTATATAGCTGGGACAAAAAGGACTAGGTACGAAAATAGTAGGTACCTGCCTAAGAAATATTAGTTTTAGAAAGGTTATGATATTAAAAAAGTAGAAAGGATGGTTGGGACATTCAGTGATGTAAGATTATGAGAAACTCAATTAATTAATTATTTCATTAGAATTTAGGTTTTATTAACGTAACACGGTTAGATCTTAACCTCTAGCCTTACACTAATGCCAGTCTCTTTTTGGTTCCCTTAAGCTCAGTCATGTTGGAGTTATTGTGTAAAGAAAATACATGGATCGTGGAACACAATATAACATGGATGTTTACAATAATGTTTGAAAATCACGTATGTTAAAATTTCGTAGCCAGTGCAGTAGCTTTGGAAAATATTTATATAGCTGGGACAAAAAGGACTACGAAAATAGTAGGTACCTGCCTAAGAAATATTAGTTTTAGAAAGGTTATGATATTAAAAAAGTAGAAAGGATGGTTGGGGCATTCAGCGGAGGAAAAATGTCCCAGCCAGGGGATATAATAATATAGGGAGGTAAGTTATAAAGATTTTTCTCTCTCTCCCCCCCCCCTCACCACACATCGCTATCCTTCAACCTTATCCTCTTCTTCCTCTTTATCAACCGTATCCTCTTCCTCTTTATCCACCTCTTCCTCTTTCTCTTTCCTCCCCCGCTGTCACTGCGTCCCTTAGAATTCGTAATGGGACCCTTTTGAAAAGGGGGCGCCCGCCCAAGGTCTGACGTTAATCACTTGTTTAACTATTCAGAAGGGCCTCGACGACCCGGGCGACCCCTTGGGGGGGGGGGGGGGTGTTTTAGGGGGGGGAAAAGGGTTCGAGTGAGGGAATCCCGGGGTAGAAAAGTGGGAAGTAGGCAAAGGGCTGCCCTTTACCTACATTTATTTACGAAGCCCCCCCCCCCCCCCAAACTTAAGGCGCAGTGGCGCGACGCACAGTGGGGCCGAATGGCCAAAAATGGGGAAAAAAACATTATCTTTTTAATGAATGAGTGCTTTGACTTGGGAATGGTTTCATTCGATTCAGAATACAAAAATACATTAGAAAAGTATGTTTTCTGAAGTTTAGAATTATTACTTTAGCACTGAATCTTGTGACTTTTGAAAAAAAAATAAAGTTAATAAAAGTGGAAAAGGGTGTGAAAATTTTACTGTGATCATTTAGGTACCAACTTTTCGTAGAAAAAGTTGTCTTTTTCGTTTCAGACAGAAGTCGTGGAATACGGTGATAATGGTTGTTTGAATTAAGGTTTCTTTATAAATATGTATGTAGGTAAATATATTATAAGGTAGGTTTTAGCTTCGGCAAAGTGCGTTGCTGATTATTGAGATTCGGTCAGGTGATTGGGTAAATTTTGTTCCCTAGCTTTCGACGGTTTATTCCATCATCTTCAGGGGGTCTACTGACAGACTGTACAGTATTAAATACAGTATAACAAATAATTAAATTGATGTTAAGCGATTAAACTTTTACAAAATTAATAATTCCTTTGCTACCTCACTTAATGGAAGAATCTTTGGAAGTAAAAGTCAAATTGGCTAGACCTTTAAAAAGTGAAATTTCGGCGCATTTTTTACCGTTCTTGCATCTTGAAAAAATATTGATTCTCATAATTGAATTTACGATTTGAGTTGAGTTGATTGTCGTAATTTCGTTACAGATTTTCGTAACGCGAATTCGTGATGTTCAGGCGAAATGATAGCTTCGTCGTCAATTCCAAAGAAGGAGCGAAAAAGTGCCAATCATGCATCATGATCCTACGAGCTAATTTTCGTAAATTATTGTTTTGTATATTGTTAAATTCTTTTAAATTTGAGCTTTTTGAGTGTAAAGAAATTGTTGGCTATTAGTCTTATTAGTCTTTATGGCAAAAAACGAATTCAAAAATATAATCTGTTATTCAAAAAGAATTTTTTTTTCAATTTTTATAGATTTTTTTTTAAAGAAAATTTATATGAAATTTAATTAAATCTTTCAGCATAATTTTGAACGTAAAATTTTCAATGTTTTATTTTATAGTTGAGCATTGTGCATTCTGATTTTAGTTGAGCAATATTCCACTAAGAAATATAAATTCAATAATTTTCAGCCTTATTTAGCCATTTTTAGTGATTTTTTTTCGACACATTTTTTGAAATTTGACCAATCTAATGTGTGACGGCAAAGACGGTCTCGCTATGTCTATGATCACATTTTAATCCACTACTCCTGAATACGGTGGAATACGGCGATGAAATATGAACAGCTTCTTGATAATGGTCAGAACTTCAAGAAAAAAAAATGAGCCAAACCAAAGGAAGGCGAAGCTCGTTTTTTCTATGCCTTTCAAACTGTATTTCGCTATGAAACCCAAATCTGGAGCTAATGTTCAACCCATAATGTTTTGAAAAAATAATCAGTATTTCTTAGCGATACTAAATGAATCTAATGCCAACATTATACCATTTAGGATTTTTTTCAATCACATAGAACGTGGTAGGCAATTTTCAAATTATACTTCAAAAAGCTTAAAATCTCGAAATGTCATGTTTCAGCCTCCGTTTGGTAGTGAAAACCATTTTTAGCCACCGAAGGTCTTTCACTCCCTTATTCTACAGGTAATAAACTTTGAGAAAACCACGTTACATCCCTTTTTGAGTCACTTTGCAAAAACGGATTTTTTTCCACCTTGGCCCCACTGTGCGGCGCACAGTGGATGGAAACAGCAGTTTTATGAGCCCAAAATTCAAAATCGTCCGTAAATGTTCAAATTTGATACTATAGTATCAAACCCCTATAGGGTGTTCTTGGGTGTAGAAACAGAATCTGAATTTGATTTTCTTAAAATTGTGGTCCTGCGTGGAGCGCAACGCATTTCTCAAAGAGCTTATAGTTAAAAATTTCGTACCTATTCAGAGAGGTTTTTTGGCCGAATAAGGTATGTTAAATGAAGGGATATAAATTAAACTTCGTGTAAATAAAAATTTCCTTTAATTTAAAACGAAAATTAGAGTAAAACTTTACCTATGAGTATAAATAATATCTACACAACGAAAAAGAGTTTTTCAATTTGTAAATAATCAAGAAAAATATAGGTAGGTAATGTAACACAAAATGGCTCAAATTGCGCACTTTTTAACACAGAATGTGTTTTAGCCATGGACTAACTAGCCGAAAATGGAACGCGGGATGGTAACGAAATGTGTGACGGATGATTTTCACGTACAACCGAGTCGTTGCTAGGGATATGGTACTTCGTCGTTTTTCATCCCACAAAATTCGTTGACCATTCGTTCGAAAGCTCTCGATTTATCCAACAATATTATGTTAACTACTGCGAAGTGCGTGTCCAACAAACTGAGTTATGATCATGGTTATATAAATAATTGTTTACACACAGGTGATCATTCTCAATAATTGATATTGTGAACATGATTGCAACCGCTTGTTAATTTCTTATGATTTCATTGAGCTTGTGTTTCGATGATTTGATTCATAGCAGGTGATCTGAGTATTACGAAAACGGTTTGATTTGTGAAGCGGAGGTTAAATAATTTGAATAGGTAATTTCTATACTTTACACTCTAGGAAGCTGTAATTTCGTATGTAGCCTCTTTAGGACATTTACTTGACGATGCTCAGGGTCCGGATTAGATGTGTGGCTCTTAAAGCTAATTTATATGCTTTACACTCTAGGAAGCTGTAATTTCGTATGTAGCCTCTTTAGGACATTTACTTGACGATGCTCAGGGTCCGGATCAGATGTGTGGCTCTTAAAGCTAATTTATATGCTTTACACTCTAGGAAGCTGTAATTTCGTATGTAGCCTCTTTAGGACATCTACTTGACGATGTCCAGGGTCCGGATCAGATGAGTGGCTTTAAAGCTAATTTCTATACTTTACACTCTAGGAAGCTGTAATTTCGTATGTAGCCTCTTTAGGACATTTACTTGATAAATCGCTCTTGATTTATCACGAATTTATTTCGTATTTTTTTTCGTAGTTTCATACTATAACTATATAAATTGATGTTATAAATGAATAGTAAACAATGACGCTTGTTTGGTTGTCACTTGGTTGCGCGACAACGCAAACACATTCTGTGTTTCAATAATTTCGTCCGAAGTATGTAAATAGAGGTAACCGGGGGTCCAGGGGGCTTGCCCCCTGGCGAGGCGCGGAGCGCCGAGTTTTTTTTTTTTTTTTTTTTTTTTTTTTTTTTTTTTTTTTGCGGAGCTGGAACACAACGAATGATTTTGCAGGCCTGCCGGCCGGAGTAGAAGGTTGAGGTAGGTAAGGGAAAGTAATTTTCCCATTTAACCAGGTCGCATACGTTTTACGGAACTTTCGTTCGTCACGGTAGCATTTAAGCCATTTTACTTGAAACTGGGCGCACAAATTTGACATTGATTTCAGAACATTGCCTTTGTCTTCATCAATGAATGTATAAACATTAGTTTTATTTATATTGAAATCAAACACCGCCTGGGATTTGGCCATAACTGTCTTTCCTTCATGCCAAACGCTGAAGATCTGCTCTCGAGGATAGCCTTTTTGTAAAACTGAAAATGATTAAACTTAGAGCAGTTTAGAGCACTTAATTTTGGATTCAAATTTTACTATACGTATGAACGAGTGGATGTACGTCTATTTCAAACTCAATACAGGTCAATATCGTCTTTGGCAGCCCAAAGAAATCGAACATGACATTATTTACCTTTTGATACACCATTTATTAATGCTATTAAAATTAGTAAAATCTCATAAATAATTTTAATAACGGATTTTTCTTACCTATCTTAGATGTATCCATCGCTGGAAAAAGGTATTTCTTCACCCAATCTTGACAAATCACTAAATACTAATGAAAAAGTGAATTCACACCTCGTACTCTTGTTTATTCGAATCAGTCAACACATTATGAGAGACGAAAACGGCGTTGCGCGGCGTTGTATAGGTACGAAGTTTGTCTTTCAAGTGTTCTTTCGTGTTGTCTATAATTGTTTTTGAGCATTTTATTTTTTTCCCTTTTTGGGCTCATAAAACTGCGTTTTCGCCCAATGTGCGACGGGGGCTCGAGACTCTGAGTTAGGGATGGTAAAAAAGAAAAGATTCGTTAAAGAATCGGTTATTTAAAGAAAAAGTATCGACACTTTTGTATTATTTTTATTTTTTCAAGTATCGAAGAACTGATTCAAAATTTCGGGAATCAGAGGACGATTCTTTTCATCAGATGAACAGACAAAATGAAAAACCACTTCCACAAAATTAGGTAATCAAAGTTGAATTAGGTAAATATTTTTACTAGAAGTAGAATAAAAGTACCTAAAGAAGAGCTTGTTTAATGGTATTGGTAATGGTTGATGTTTTAGCGAATTTTTGAAGAAAATTAAGCTATTGCTCTCGCCTCAAAATTTGTAGAATGTGAATTTTTGAAAATTTTTTATGCAGAAATCCGTTTTAGGGTATTCTGAATCATATTCTGAAGTTTAACGCATTTTTTTATGTATGTATGTATATATGTATGTATATATGTATGTATGTATGTATGTATGTATGTATGTATGTATGTATATATGTGTCATTCCAGACGATAACTGTCCGTAGAATTGTGCTAGAAACTTCAAACAAATTTTAAAATGTTAAGGACACAAAACGAAAGTTCAAGTTCGTTGGCCAGCATGATCGGATTACATCTTCGGGTTGAAATTTTCAAAAATGTAGTAAAAAATGTCAAAATAGCCTGTTTTTTGCGATTTGTTGTGCGAAATAATTTTTTCAGCATACTAACATGTGGTATATTCGGAATCAGCGGAAAATTTCCTATAAGAATATGTATCAAGTTTTCAAAAATTTCAAAGTTGAAAAATCAGTCAAAAATCGAAATAATGCCGTTCGCTAAGTAAGTAGTTGTAAAAATCGGTAATATTTGCATGAAACATTGTCCAAATTCAGATTGAACTACTCTTATGGAAGTATACCTGTTTAACCAATCCTAGTTTTTTTTTAAAGCACCTACTACCTACGTTTTAAACAGCATGGTTCTAGGATTGGTTATACAGGGATACTTCCATAAGAGAAGTTCAATCTGAATTTGGACAATGTTTCATGCAAATATTACCTTTTAGCGAATTTTTGAAGAAAATTAAGCTATTGCTCTCGTCTCAAAATTTGTAGAATGTGAATTTTTGAAAAAAATTTTATGCAGAAATCCGTTTCAGGCTATTCTGAGTCATATTCTGAAGTTTAACGCATTTTTTATTGTATGTATGTATGTATGTATGTATGTATGTATGTATATATGTATGTATGTATGTATGTATGTGTCATTCCAGACGATAACTGTCCGTAGAATTGTGCTAGAAACTTCAAACAAACTTTAAAATGTTAAGGACACAAAACGAAAGTTCAAGTTTGTTGGCCAGCATGACCGGATTACATCTTCGGGTTGAAATTTTCAAAAATGTAGTCAAAAATTTCAAAATAGCCTGTTTTTTTGCGATTTGTTGTGCGAAATTATTTTTTCAGCATACTAACATGTGGTATATTCGGAATCAGCGTAAAATTTCCTATAAGAATATGTATTAAGTTTTCAAAAATTTCAAAGTTGAAAAATCAATCAAAAATCGAAATAATGCCGTTCGCTAGTTGTAAAAATCGGTAATATTTGCATGAAACATTGTCCAAATTCAGATTGAACTACTCTTATGGAAGAACCCCTGTATAACCAATCCTAGAACCATGCTGTTTAAAACGTAGCTAGTAGGTGCTTGTTAAAAAGCAACAAGCAAAAGCAGCAAGCCCCCTGGACCCCCGGTTACCTCTATTTACATACTTCGGACGAAAATATTGAAACACAGAATGTGTTTGCGTTGTCGCGCAACCAAGTGACAACCAAACAAGCGTCATTGTTTACTATTCATTTATAACATCAATTTATATAGTTATAGTATGAAACTACGAAAATTGCGTTGTCGCGCAACCAAGTGACAACCAAACAAGCGTCATTGTTTACTATTCGTTTATAACATCAATTTATATAGTTATAGTATGAAACTACGAAAACAAAAACGAAATAAATTCGTGATAAATCAAGAGCTTTCCAACGAATGGTGAACGATTTCTGTGCGATTAAAATGGCGGAAATTCCATTTCCCTACCAACGACTCGGTTGTACGTGAAAATCATCCGTCACACATTTCGTTACCATCCCGCGTTCCATTTTTGGCTAGTTAGTCCATGGCTAAAACACATTCTGTGTTAAAAAAGTAATCACAACTGATGAGTTTACTCTGTGAAATATTCCGTCCTCCGATTCTCTCGGTCGCTCTCTTTAATGTTCTACGCTCAACTGTTTTAGGACTTGATGTAGCTTTAATACTGACTGTGGCTTAGAAAATATCAGCCATGAAATTATGAAGAAGTTCAATAAGATATTATGAAGAAGTTATGAACGTACTAGCACGCAGACCCAAGGCCTCGCTCCGCTCGCCCGTCAGTAACATTAATCTCAACGCCTCCCTCCATCGAAATCTATGAATATTTACCTACATTTGTGTTTAAATCTACAAGATTAGTTTAATAATAATAAAGCATGAGTACCTCCTATTTATTTTTAATAATTTGATTCCATGTTTGTCTATCAAAATCATAAACTAAAATTTCTCTACACGATCAATAGCGACTGAAATGTCGAAGATTTTTTCAAAAATTCGCTCATGGGGTCATGCTGCATGACTGGAATTTTTATTTATATTGTTTCTTGATTCCTTCAGACACAAACTTAGCTCTTAGTGTCCCCATTCGGGCGTGCACAAAATTTTGAGAAGGCATTGAGTGAGATAATTGGTCGTATGCTTGAAATTGAAGTTTTGGTGTAGCAGTTACTGATGATTGATTACGCCTCCAAAACTGGGGAAATCCCTCAAGACGAAATATACCATGTATTGTATACATGTTTAGGTACACCTGATCATTTTTTTACATTTTTTTGGTGCATCACCAAAAATAAGCAGTGATAATGAGGATTTTTGGAAAAATCATGTGATTATCTAACTTTGATAGAGTGCCTAAAGTGCAGGTCATCTCCGGTCGTCCTGGGGCTGGAATAATCCGACTACGCACTCATTCAAGTGTCTTGCGTAGTAATTTGATCGCCGTTCTCCGCCGTCGGTGATCACAATGACCGAAAACGTTGAGAAAAGTAACTGACTGCACCCGCCTATCAACTCCTGCTTTGACGAGTCAGAGTAAATAAACCACTAGGCGTGTTTGCAAATGAGTTTAATTTAAATTTACACTTTACAAAAAAATAGTCAAAATTATTTGGGTACCTACTATTTTTTGAAAGATATTATCAAAAGAAAGGAATAATTTAGTTTACATTCATTTATTATAAGTAGGTAGGTTGTTTCATGGAAAACTTGTTTATCATAAAAATCTGAGTAAATTAAGTTAGTGTTTGTTGTGCTCAGTTTCGTGAGTGACCAGTGAACTTATACCATCCAGGAACAACAAGACATCAACCATTCTCCAATAACAGCTTCCTGTTCAATCAATGCCCTTTATAACACTGATAAAACTAACTTTGTGCTGGATCATTCAGTACCCTACCATCATCTCTCACATGTAGAGCCTATCCTCCCTCAAAGTTATAATATTCCTCCCTCTGTGTAGAGTTCCTTGCAGGACATCATCAGATCTTGGTGTGTCCAGGAAAAAATTTATAAACATCCGAATATAACGGATTTGTCAAATAAAACAGTGGCTCACCAAGTCAACTCAATGTCAAGAAAGCAAGATCTGAAGATGTCCTCAGTAAGAGAACGAAACGTTATCAAATGAAACAATAAATGATATAATTTCATTTATAATGAAATGAAATAATGAAACATAAAAATGATAGCGCCTGTATTGGAGAAATAGCTTTAATAGTATGTATAGTATGCTTACTTTGTCTCCAAGAATAATAGAATAAATTCTTTATCCTACATTTCGTCGCCTACAGTCCAAAGTTGAAGGATTTTTTTACAACTCTCGAGGACAACCGTTATGAAATCCCCAATCAAAGACATATCCATGTAACATGGTATCTGCTTGTAAAGCAGATAGTGGAACTCGTTTACGAGTTTATAAGTAGGTTTTTACTATGGAATCAAGAATAGTTCTACTAAAGTTTGATAAATCAAAAGATTGATTTAGTTGATTTCGTCATTCCAACTACATTTCCAATGAGAAACGCCCCACAAAGAGAAATTTAGTAGGTACTTTCCATAGAATTTTAGTTGGTTAAAAGTTGAAATCATTTTAGTTCAAAATCCACTAAACAGTATCGATTCTTGAAAAATTCGATAGTTTTTAATGAATCGAAACGATTCTTTTTGATTCATTTCAAAAGCATCGATACGAATAAAATCGATTAATTTAGAAGAATCTAACTTCCCTACTTGAGGCCTCTCGAGAGACAACGGGCGTCACATCGAGCGGCCCTTTTCTCCCGGTAATGGCGTAGGGCTAATTCGGGTGGCGCCAGGCCCTTTCAGACTTTCGAAGTGGTCCTTATCGGAAAGGGCGCCGTTTGAACGATAGGGCGCGGTCGCGTCCGGCGTTTGCCAACGTACCTGCGCCTGGAAATGCCTGCGCCGGTGTCCGAGGTCTGTCACGGATAGACGAGATCTGCATCCGCGATAAGAGATGAATGAGGGAACGGATCCATGAATGGAGAGCCACTACACTGAGAGCCCCCAGAACGAAAAGGCCCCAGCCCGTGCTGTATGACCTTACGGGCGAATTCAAAAAAAGTCCAAACATGACCCCATGAGCGAGTTTTTGAAGCATGGTTATAGGATTGGTTATACAGGGATACTTCCATAAGAGTAGTTCAATCTGAATTTGGACAATGTTTCATGCAAATATTACCGATTTTTACAACTAGCGAACGGCCTTATTTCGATTTTTGACTGATTTTTCAACTTTGAAATTTTTGAAAACTTGATACATATTCTTATAGGAAATTTTACGCTGATTCCGAATATAGGTACTTGAATTTGATTAAAATGTGCTAAAAAATCAATAAAAACTGCAAAAAAGTTAGAAATCCAAAATCTCTTTTTAAACCGCAAAATACTATTTAGATCGAGTTTTTTGCCATGAAATGGGTTCTTAACAATTTCTTCTAACTAAAAGTCCTCATTTTTTAAAACAATGTAAAATAATATAGTAAGATAATATACGAAAATTCGCTCATACGATCATGCTGCATGCCTGGAACTTTTCCCCGTTTATTTGTCCAGTAACAATGGCGGGAGGGCACCTCCAGCAGCTTCACTCTCAACAACATATGACATAGGACAGCCTACGGCTTTTTCCATTTTGCGGCCAAAGTGTGGGCAATTTTCTTCGCGAGTAATCCATATCCTTTGTGCAAGACTAAATCACATGAGCGTATGAGAGAGCATTGTTCACATGAGCTGAGGAAAATCAGTCAGGTATTTAGCCGATTTGTATTTCGGTTTAATATTTTCAATAACTTGATCTATGAAGGACAACTTACCAACCTGTTTGCTTCCCAAGGTTGAGTTTCAAAAGATCTATCACGCTTCGCGCCTCGCCGGGGGGCTTCGCCCCCCTGGACCCCTCTAATCTATATTCCGCGCTTCGCGCCTCGCCGGATCTTTTCTCTTTTGTACTGCGTAGAAAACGAGGATAATTTGCTATGCAATTCTTAGCCTGAATCAACTTAGTTTTGGAATGTACGTAAGGAGAGGGAAATTGGTAGCTTGAAATGTGAACATTTATCACATAAATCATTAATAAGGAGGCAATCCCTTCTGGAGTAGATTATCAACCCCCAATCAATATACCATCAATTTCAATGCCTTCTGAAACTTTTGCTGAGAGCTTGGTTCAAAACAATAACTCTCAATGTATACCACACCAGTTTTGTTTGAAAAGAGTCTATGACGATAAAACTGCAGAAGGCCACAGTTATATAGTTTTCACTAAGAAAGACACAAACGTTAATGCCTGTGATTTCGATGAATTTGGTAGATCCCCACCAAAAAGTCATCCCGCTACATCGGAAGATCCAAGCCCATCAAAGTCTTCTGCAATGACAAGTATTGAACCTGTCGAAAATAGTTGTGAGAGAAAAACCCATAAAACAGAAGCTTCCAGCGAGTTCCCAAGTGAATTGATCAGAGATCCACTCATTTCAGATGACGACGAAAGTTTGGATTTACGTATTTAGCTTGTCCTCCGAGACTGGGAATTCTTCCGATGATTCAAGTCAAGTTGTAGTGCTGCATGACTGGAACTTTTTTGACTCCCCCTCTCCAAGCAGGAAATTGTTGTCACGTCCAAAAATGATAAGGAGTCCTCGAGGCACCTATACATCGACATAATTAAAAATAAGGGCTCATGAAGCCCATTCCCTCCTAAGAAAAGATAAATTGCGGGCGTACGGCCGACGGCACCAGTTGAAAATTAACGTGGAAGTAATAATATGCAAACGAAGTCGTGGAAGCTGCCGCTTGAATAAATTAAATATCGCGGGATTGTTGAGGCCTATGCAACGTAACAATATCGACTATGTAAATGAGTTTTTGCATATTTTTGAACTGTAATCAGTGGAGTAGAAGAAGTTTTTATTATGTACATTGGAAACTTTTGTGAACGAGGTGTTGAAATGAGGGGAAACGGGTAGGGTCAGTGGGAGGCGAGTGCGGACCCCGTTTTTCATAAATCTGACTTTGTGATGCTACCATTTCCTTCAAGCTACAAGTTAAATAATGACTACAGTTTTATTACATTCCCCAGACATTTCTAAGTCGAAAAACGTGTGGATATAATGAATTATTGAATTGAAATGAATTTCTACCCGAAAACTAATAAGAATAAAAGTTCCATTCATACAGCATGATCGTATGAGCTAATTTTCGTAAATTATCGTATTGTATAATGATGAATTGTTTTGTAATTTGAGCTTTTTGAGTGCAAGGAAATCGTTAACCATTAATTTTATGGCAAAACTCGGCGCTCCGCGCCTCGCCAGGGGGCAAGCCCCCTGGACCCCCGGTTACCTCTATTTACATACTTCGGACGAAATTATTGAAACACAGAATGTGTTTGCGTTGTCGCGCAACCAAGTGACAACCAAACAAGCGTCATTGTTTACTATTCATTTATAACATCAATTTATATAGTTATAGTATGAAACTACGGAAAAAATACGAAATAAATTCGTGATAAATCAAGAGCGATTTATCAAGTAAATGTCCTAAAGAGGCTACATACGAAATTACAGCTTCCTAGAGTGTAAAGCATAGAAATTAGCTTTAAGAGCCACACATCTGATCCGGACCCTGAGCATCGTCAAGTAAATGTCCTAAAGAGGCTACATACGAAATTACAGCTTCCTAGAGTGTAAAGTATAGAAATTACCTATTCAAATTATTTAACCTCCGCTTCACAAATCAAACCGTTTTCGTAATACTCAGATCACCTGCTATGAATCAAATCATCCTAACACAAGCTCAATGAAATCATCAGAAATTAACAAGCGGTTGCAAACATGTTCACAATATCAATTATTGAGAATGATCACCCGTGTGTAAACAATTATTTATATAACCATGCTCATAACTCAGTTTGTTGGACACGCACTTCGCAGTAGTTAACATAATATTGTTGGATAAATCGAGAGCTTTCGAACGAATGGTCAACGAATTTTGTGGGATGAAAAACGACGAAGTACCATATCCCTAGCAACGACTCGGTTGTACGTGAAAATCATCCGTCACACATTTCGTTACCACCCCGCGTTCCATTTTCGGCTAGTTAGTCCATGGCTGAAACACATTCTGTGTTAAAACGTATTCTAAATATTAACCTGCTATTCAAATGGAGGTCCTGAATTTTTAGCTTTTTTTGCAGATTTTATCGATTTTTGAGCAAATTTTGATGAATTTTAAGTACATTTTTCAGCATAATTGTGTTCATACATTTTTGAATGTTCTATTTTATAGTTAATAAACTTTATTTGAGCAATATTGTACCAAAAAGTATAAATTGAACAATTTTTAGCCGTTGTTAGCCATTTTTAGAGATTTTTTTAGTACATTTTTTTAAATTTGACCAACTTTATGTGCTCAAAAAGTGTTGACGAACTCATCCTTTATTTTGAAATGCTTGATTTTTTGGCGAAAGAACGAAGTTTTTATCTCAATTCTATCGAGAGTTATCGTCTGGAATAACACATACAAATATATATATATATATACATATAAAAAAGCGTTAAAACCAGTCATGCAGCATGATCGTATGAGCGAATTTTCATAAATGGTCGTATTACATTTATGTTAAATTCTGTTGAAATTTGAGCACTTTGGGGACAAATAAAAATTTTATTATACATTTTATAGCAAACTAACTTTTTGTCAGTAATATTCCAATGAACAAACAATTTTGTGGATTTTTACAATTTTTCAAGTGTTCCTATCGATTTTTAGCTTATTTTAATGAAATTTAAGTACATTTTTCAGTACAATTTTGTGCTTAAATTTTTAAATGTCCTAGTTCATGTTCGATTAATTTTTTTCGAGTAGCATTCTGCTACAAAAATAGAAATTTGTTAATTTTTAGCGGTTTTTTGCCTTTTTTAGTGATTTTTTAAGTACATTTTTTGAAATTTGACCAACTTAATGTGCTCAAAAAGTGTTGTCCAACGAACTCATCCTTTCTTTTGAAATGCTTGATTTTTTGGCGAAAGAACGAAGTTTTTATCTCAATTCTATCGAGAGTTATCGTCTGGAATGACACATACATATATATATATACATATATATATATATATATATACATATAAAAAACTGTTAAAATCCAGGAATCATTTCAGAATGCCTCAAAACAGATTTCGATGAAGAAAATTTTTGAAAATTTTTATTTTAAAACTTTTGGAGCAATTGCAATAGCTTTATCTAGCTACCAAAGAAGGTAGATACGTTACTAAAGTAGTTGAACAGGAAAAAAAAAAAAAAAAAAAAATCATGGAAATCTGACGATATTGGTTGAAAGCATCATGATTTATTACTATTATCCCTCCATTCACCTTCTTCCATAATGAAATTTGAAACTCTTGATATGCCTGTCAAAACTAGACCGAATTCCTTGTTGAACAAAATGAATCATGGAAATCTGACGATATTAGTTGAAAGATCATGATTTATTACTATTACCCCCTCCATTCACCTTCTTCCATAATGAAATTTGAAACTCTTGATATGCCTGTCAAAACTAGACCGAATTCCTTGTTGAACAAAATGAATCATGGAAATCTGACGATATTAGTTGAAAGATCATGATTTATTACTATTACCCCCTTCATTCACCCCTTTCATCATTAAATTTGAAATTTCTGATATGCAATCCAACTAGACTGATTTCATAGTTGAAAAAGTCCAGTCATGCAGCATGACCCCATGAGCGAATTTTTGAAGAAATCTTCGACATTTCAGTCGCTATTGATCGTGTAGAGAAATTTTAGTTTATGATTTTGATAGACAAATATGGAATCAAATTATTAAAAATAATTAGGAGGTACTCATACTTTATTATTATTAAACTAATCTTGTAGATTTAAAGACAATCTGAATTTGGACAATGTTTCATGCAAATATTACCGATTTTTACAACTAGCGAACGGCATTATTTCGATTTTTGACTGATTTTTCAACTTTGAAATTTTTGAAAACTTGATACATATTCTTATAGGAAATTTTACGCTGATTCCGAATATACCACATGTTAGTATGCTGAAAAATTATTTCGCACAACAAATCGCAAAAAACAGGCTATTTTGAAATTTTTTGACTACATTTTTGAAAATTTCAACCCGAAGATGTAATCCGATCATGCTGGCCAACGAACTTGAACTTTCGTTTTGTGTCCTTAACATTTTAAAATTTGTTTGAAGTTTCTAGCACAATTCTACGGACAGTTATCGTCTGGAATGACACATACATACATACATACATACATATATACATACATATATACATATATACATATATACATATATACATATATACATATATACATATATACATATATACATATATACATATATACATATATACATATATACATATATACATATATACATATATACATATATACATATATACATATATACATATATACATATATACATATATACATATATACATATATACATATATACATATATACATATATACATATATACATATATACATATATACATATATACATATATACATATATACATACATACATAAAAAAATGCGTTAAACTTCAGAATATGATTCAGAATAGCCTGAAACGGATTTCTGCATAAAATTTTTTCAAAAATTCACATTCTACAGATTTTGAGGCGAGAGCAATAGCTTAATTTTCTTCAAAAATTCGCTAAAAAAAAAAAAAAAAAAAAAAAAAAAATTGGATGAGAATTGTTAAACACCAAGATTTATCAGTCTCCTTCCCCACCCTCTCTATTCACCCCCTCCCATTCGAACTCCTGACATACGTTCCAAAACTATATCGAATTCTCAAAGGAACAAAATAAGAATCACAAAAATCAGTGGAGATTTGTGGCTTGGGCAATGCCTGAAAGAATCGGTAATTATCCCCTCCACCATGACAGTAAACTCGTAACGGGGGTGCCGGAGTTTTCTCTGTTGCTGGCTCCATAGCATCGCCTGTTGGAAGGCTCGCTACAAGTTTTGATGGTGAAGTGCGTGCAGCTGTCCTGGCTTTGAACCTCATTAATGAAGTAGGCTGCACGCGCGCTGTCATACTTATTGATTCGCAGGCAGCAATCGTGGCACTTGGCTCCAGTGCGAGGACCCAATCCAGGGATGTGGCGCTTGGAAGAAGAGCCATCGAGGAACTCCAAGCAGGAGGAACCACCATCGCTTTGCAGTGGATTCCTTCCCATTGCAGCATCTGGGGAAACGAGCGTGCCGATGCATTAGCCAGAGAGGGCTCCCAGATGGAGATGCCGAACAGCCCGGTTGCATATCAAGCGGCAAAAGGGTGCATCAATAGCTGCGTGAGGGAGAGGATTGTGGAGTCCCAGACACAGACGGCGACTGGCAAAAGATGGTCCACCCTGTTGGAACCAAAAGACAGAGTTCCTCCCAACCTATCGCGAATGGAAGCTGTGGCAGGTTTCAGGCACATCACCGGCCATGATTACCTAAATGCCCACCTCCACAGGATCCGAGTAAAGGACCACCCAGGATGCACATTGTGCCAATCCCCTACCCCAATGACGACAGACCACCTATTTGACTGCCCTCACCTTGAGGACATTAGAAATTCTTTCTTGCCGGACGACACCCACTGGGTGAAAATCGCGAAAATATATTGGGCTGCGCGAGGTCACATGGCGGAAGAGCCGCAGACCTAAAATGGCGTAGGGAAAAAAAAAAAAAAAAAATGACAGTAAATCCGCAATTCCCTAGGTTCGCTGCACAACTAGACTAAAATTGGAATCGAACCAAATAAAATACGAAAATCGGTTGAGAATTGTAGCACCGGCGGTGCCGACAAAATTTGTCAAAAAAACAACGTTTTTTCGGCTTTACCCCCTCCTTTCTACTTCCTCTATCAAGGAATTCTTTCCGAGGTTTGCTGCACAAATAGACTAAAATTGAGATCGAAAAAATAAAGAATCTCAAAAATAGGTTGAGAATTGTGGCCAGGGCAGTGTCAACAAAATTTGTCACACACACGCACACCACACAAACACAAACACACACGAACCACACACACACACAACACACACACACACCACACACACACACCACACATACACCACACACACACTCACACATACACCACACACACGCACTCACACATACACACACACACCACACACACACCACACACACACACCACACACACACACACACACCACACACACACCACACACACACACCACACACACACCACACACACACACACACACACACACCACACACACACCACACACACACACCACACACACACACACACACACACACACACACACACACACACACACCACACACACACACACACACACACACACCACACACACCACACACACACACACACACACACACACCACACACACACACCACACACACCACACACACCACACACACACACACACACACCACACACACACACACCACACACACACCACACACACACACACACACTCACACATACTCCACACACACACACACTTGTATTGACCGTCACTTGATGTTCTTCGCTCGCCACATAAATAGTGAGTAATGAAGTTTATTCTACTCTGATTAAGCGGATTTTTATAAGAGTGACACATCTGTGGTCGATATAAGATATTGTTATTGAATATGTAGCTAGAATATGTATATCATCTAGAGTACGTGTCTAAGTAAAAATATTATTGGCTGCTTTGTGGTAGGTCAACATGGTCTCCAATTTCGATGAAAGGTTTCAGACCAACATTCGAAAACTTGACAAAGTAATTATGACTAGTGGGAATTTGAGGAATAAGCTTAAGGATGAGATTAGAGAAGCGATTCTCGGAATAACTGATTTATATAATATCTTGAAGTCGGAGATAAGGGCTAAAAATACGAAACAGCTGAAAGAATCGGTAATTCCCTCACCACGACAGTGAATCCGGAATTCCCAAGGTTTGCTGCACAGCAAGGCTGAAATTGGAATCGAACCAATATAAGAATTACGAAAATCGGTTGAGAATTACCTATAGCCTAGGCGGCGTCGACAAAATTTATCAAAACAGACACGTTTTTCTTCTTTATCCCCTCCTTTCTACCTCTTCTATCACGGAATTCAAAATTTCCGAGAATTGTTGCACATCTAGATTAAAATTGGGATCGAACAAAGAAAGAATCTCGAAAATCGGTTGAGAATTGTAGCCTGGGCAGCGTCGACAAAATTTGTCTAAAATGATACGTTTTGTTGGGTTTATCCCCTCCTTTCTACCTCTTCTATCACGGAATTCAAAATTCCCGAGAATTGTTGCACATCTAGATAAAAATTGAAATCGAACAAAAAAAGAATTTTGAAAATCGCTTGAGAATTGTAGCCTGGGCAGCGTCGACAACATTTGCCGAAAAAGACACGTTTTTTCGGATTCATCCCCTTCTTTCTACCTCTTCTATCACGGAATTCAAAATTCCCGAGAATTGTTGCACATCTAGATGAAAATTGAAATCGAACAAAAAAAGAATCTTGAAAATCGCTTGAGAATTGTAGCCTGGGCAGCGTCGACAAAATTTGTCGAAAAAGACACGTTTTTTCGGCTTTATCCCCTTCTTTCTACCTCTTCTATCACGGAATCGAAAATTTCCGAGAATCGTTGCACAACTAGATGAAAATTGAGATCGAACAAAGAAAGAATCTGGAAAATCGGTTGAGAATTGTAGCCTGAGCGGCGTCGACAAAATTTGACGAAAAAGACACGTTTTTTCGGCTTTATTCCCTTCTTTCTACCTCTTCTATCACGGAATTCAAAATTTCCGAGAATTTTTGCACAACTAGCTAAAAATTGAGATCGAGCAAAGAAAGAATCTCGGAAATCGGTTGAGAATTGTAGCCAGGGCGGCGTCGACAAAATTTGTCGAAAAAGATACGTTTTGTCGGCTTTATCCCCTCCTTTCTACCTCTTCTATCACGGAATTCAAAATTTCCGAGGTTTGCTGCACAAATAGACTAAAATTGAGATCGAACATGGAAAGAATCTCGAAAATCGGTTGAGAATTGTGGCCTAAGCAGCGTCAACAAAATTTGTCACACAGACACCACACCACACACACACAATCACACATACACCACACACACCACACACACTCACCACACACACTCCCACATACACCACACACACCACACACACACACACACACCACAAAAACACCTCACACACACACCACACACACACTCACACACACACACACACACACACACACACACACACACACACACACACACACACACACACACACACACACACTCACACATACACCACACACACCACACACGCTCACCACACACACACTCACACATACACCACACACACACACATACACACACACACACCACACACACACATACTCACTCACACATACTCCACACACACACACTTGTATTGACCGTCACTTGATGTTCTTCGCTCGCCACATAAACAGTGAGTAATGTAGTTTATTCTACTCTGACTAAGCGGATTTTTATAAGAGTGACACATCTGCGGTCGATATAAGATATTGTTATTGAATAGGTAGCTAGAATATGTATATCATCTAGAGTACGTGTCTAAGTAAAAATATTATTGGCTGCTTTGTGGTAGGTCAACATGGTCTCCAATTTCGATGAAAGGTTTCAGACCAACATTCGAAAACTTGATAAAGTAATTATGACTAGTGGGAATTTGAGGAATAAGCTTAAGGATGAGATTAGAGAAGCGATTCTCGGAATAACTGATTTACCTATATATTATCATGAAGTCGGAGATAAGGGCTAAAAATACGAAACAGCTGAAAGAATCGGTAACTAACCCCTCCATCCCTCACCACGACAGTGAATCCGGAATTCCCAAGGTTTGCTGCACAGCAAGGCTGACATTGGAATCGAAACAAATAAGAATCACGAAAATCGATTGAGAATTGTAGCCTAGGAAGCGTCGACAAAATTTGACGAAAAAGACACGTTTTTTTCGGCTTTATCCCCTTCTTTCTACCTCTTCTATCACGGAATTGACAATTTCCGAGAATTGTTGCACATCTAGATGAAAATTGAAATCGAACAAAGAAAGAATCTTGAAAATCGGTTGAGAATTGTAGCCTGGGCTGCGTCGACCAAATTTGACGAAAAAGACACGTTTTTTCGGATTTATCCCCTCCTTTCTACCTCTTCTATCAGGGAATTCAAAATATCCGAGGTTTGTTGCACAACTAGAATACATTTGAGATCGAACAAAGAAAGAATCGAAACCGATGAAATCGGTTCAGAATTGTGGCCTGGTCAGCGTCGACAAAATTTGTCATATAGGTACATTTTTTTTTTTTACAATTCTCCCCTCAAAGGCGTAAAAATGAACAAATAAAATAAAAAGTGGGGCGGACGCCCAGATTTTCCCGACGCCGGTCCTTGGGATCGAGGAAGCTGAAAGAAGAAGGAAGAGAAGAGAGAGTGGGAAGAAAGGAAGTGCCCCTATAAGAAAATCAAATCAAATCAAATATTTTTTACTGTAGGGCCCAAAATGGGAATAGCAATAGTCAAAAATACATAAGTAGGTACGTCATTAACAAGAAGATAAACACAGAAGATAAAAAATATATAGGTAATTATTATTAACAGAAACTGTCAACAAGTCAATATAATAACAAAACTGGCATAAAAAACACAAAAGCATCAGTAACACATTTTCTTCTGCAATGCAATCACCCAATGGAGGTACCCATCCAGCAATAAACTAAACTAAACTAAAATTAAGCATCATCGAGTACTGGTATAAATATTCCTCGGCATGCTAGTCAATAAAATTTAAATTAAAAAAAAGTCCAGTCATGCAGCATGACCCCATGAGCGAATTTTTGAAGAATATTACCGATTTTTACAACTAGCGAACGGCATTATTTCGATTTTTGACTGATTTTTCAACTTTGAAATTTTTGAAAACTTGATACATATTCTTATAGGAAATTTTACGCTGATTCCGAATATACCACATGTTAGTATGCTGAAAAAATTATTTCGCACAACAAATCGCAAAAAACAGGCTATTTTGAAATTTTTGACTACATTTTTGAAAATTTCAACCCGAAGATGTAATCCGATTATGCTGGCCAACGAACTTGAACTTTCGTTTTGTGCCCTTAACATTTTAAAATTTGTTTGAAGTTTCTAGCACAATTCTACGGACAGTTATCGTCTGGAATGACACATACATACACATATACATACATATATACATACATACATACATACATACATAAAAAAATGCGTTAAACTTCAGAATATGATTCAGAATAGCCAGAAACGGATTTCTGCATAAAATATTTTCAAAAATTCACATTCTACAAATTTTGAGGCGAGAGCAATAGCTTAATTTTCTTCAAAAATTCGCTAAAAGAGGTGAAGAATGAAACTATTAAAGTTAAATGAATAAGTGAATACGAGTACATTCAACAAGGACATTGTAAGAATATGTATTACTAATGTATTGTATCTTAACCTATATCGAATTGTTAAAGCATGATGTTCTTAAATGAGGTGCATCCAAGAATGAACTCCCCCATTGCAGGGTTACTGCAGTAGGGAAAACGAAGAAAAACACACACACACACAAATATGGTTTTTTCACGGATTCGGTCTTAGAATGGTCTGAAACGGATTTGGATGCGGTTTTTAGCGAATTTTTGAAGATTTTTGCTCTCGCCTCAAAATTTGTAGAATGTGAATTTTTGAAAAAATTTTATGCAGAAATCCGTTTCAGGCTATTCTGAATCATATTCTGATGTTTAACGCTTTTTTTTATGTATGTATGTATATGTATGTATGTATATGTATTTATGTATATATGTATGAGTCATTCCAGACGATAACTGTCCGTAGAATTGTTCTAGAAACTTCAAACAAATTTTAAAATGTTAAGGACACAAACGAAAGTTTCGTTGGCCAGCATGATCGGATTACATCATCGGGTTGAAATTTTCAAAAATGTAGTCAAAAATTTCAAAAAAAGCCTGTTTTTGCGATTTGTTGTACGAAATAATTTTTTCAGGACACTAACATGTGGTATATTCGGAATCAGCGTAAAATGTCCTATAAGAATATGTATCAAGTTTTCTAAAATTTTCAAAGTTGAAAAATCAGTCAAAAATCGAAATAATGCCGTTCGCTAGTTGTAAAAATCGGTCAATAGCGACTGAAATGTCGAAGATTTCTTCAAAAATTCGCTCATGGGGTCATGCTGCATGACTGGACTTTTTTTTCTCATCCTTGGGTTGTCCTCCACCCCTCCCGGATCAATTCCAATAGGTCGTCCCTCTTAAGTAAGAAGCCTGGCCTGTACGACCTAGCTCCTGAGGGATGTGCTAATACACCCATATGAAATCACAATCGATCCTTAATTTCAGTCCGAATACATCAAACGAAGTTTAACAGGTTCCGTTCAGTACAAATATCACGGCCACATGACATAGACAATGTTACTACTTTGACTGTTTGTTTTAATTAAGTATCTTCATTTTTTACCAGTTATGTAGCTGCAGTAATTAAATCCGCCGGTTTTCAATTCAACACGATGTTTTAAGCAAGTAAGTTTACATTGGTTTGATTTTAATTTTCTCGCTGTTCACGGAATTTACAGAGCAGGCAAATTCACGAAGCAATTAGTTTTTTGTTTCACTTTTTCTGTTTATATTATTTTCAATAATAAACCTTGTTAATTAACTAAGAAACTACAAAATTTTAACCCTCATTAAAAAATGTGGTTCACGTTTCAAGGTGATCACATGTGACCTAGGTGCTTCTGGATCCAAAACTGTTCTTCAATGAGCATGTCGATATGATTAGGTCATTTGGCTTCATGAAGACAATTTCACCTCTCTTCAAGCTACTGCTCATGGAAGAACAGAAAAGGAAGGCTCACTTCTGTGTTAAACCGTGTACCGCATATATAGCATTTCCAAATTGAAATCGACATTTTCCAAATAGAAATGGATATTTTCCAAATAGGGTTCGACATTTTCCAAAATGGTTTCGACACTTTCAAAATACAAATTAGGATCTCTGTGATACTTTATGAATAACGCTTTATTGCTGATGTTGGTAGGTAGGTCGTGAAAGTGTACAAAACAGGTTTCCTAAACTGGAGTTAGAGAACAATTTTTTCTTAATTTGAACTGATTTTCAGCCAAGAGGTCCTTGAAATCATCTCCTCTAACGATGTTCACCACGTTCACTCAAGAGGCTCCGAACTATTTCCTTAATATTGGAAAATGAATTTTCCATGGGGTTACTTAGCATGGGAGAGTACGGAGGGAGAAACAACTAGTTCATTTGAGACGAACATGTCAAAATTTTGAATAATATTCAAAATTTTGACACGTATTATGTTCCGATGGATGAATTCTCGCGTTTTCCATTACAAAAACGTAGTTGATGATGGGAATCTGGCAGTTTTTCCGTACCTCTTACAAGAATTCTCCAAAAAGCACGGCGTTAGTTGTACCGGATGATATTATTTTAAGGTGCACAGCATTTTGAGCATTAATTGCGAGCATTAAAGAAACATTACGGCCTCGAAAAGTCGGAGACTTGCTCAAAACGATGTTCTGGGCGGTCAGTTTTTCTAGAATTTTCACAACCTACCTACCTATATCTATACTATTTTATAAGAATGAAACTCCGTCTGTTTGTCTGTCTGTTTGTCGTGTCTATGCACGGCCAAACGGCTGAGTGGGGGGAGTGTACGAGTGGGGGGATCTTCTTGGGATTTTCCGATAGGGGGAGCGAGCGAATTTAAACTTTTCTAATCCCACCCGAACCATGGGCCGTAGGGCGGGAGGGGGTCGCAGTAAGAATTAATGTGCGCTTTTTGGACTTCCCCGCTTCCTCTACTCCTCTAAACGGCCGTCAAAAATTCCGGAAAAATACCGGTTTCGTAGGTTTTTGAACGAGGAAGACGACGGCGCGATCGGATCGCGAAAAAAGTATCGGGAAATGCGTCAAAAAAATGCGAGAGTACGGACCGTGTTTTCTCGAAAAGTCCGACGAAAAACTACGTTTTTTCCCATTAAAATATACCCCGTAAAGGTACGTTTTTCGGAACGGTTTTCGCGGGCGAAATACAGCTTTGATCCCGCCGAATCTGAATCCGAAATCGGATATCGAAAAAAGTGGCGAGAACTCGGTCAAATTGCGAGCGGAAGCGAGGGAAGCGTTTAAAATTACATTTTTAATCGACCCGGGCCGCCGTTTCACAATAATGCGAGTTGAAGGGACTCAAAGTTCGCTCTTGGCCTCTTGCGAGCTATTCATAATGGTCACATAACGGTCGCTAATGATGCCCTAACACCCTTTGGGGTTCCAAATCCCAAGCGGTGCAAATTCGTAGGTAGTTTTAGCTATTCACATGTCGGAATATGCAGCAATACCTTGCGAGCGAAGCGAGCAACATTCCTTAATAAACTTTTCGTGGTTCCGCGTAGTTTTATAAGATTTAATTTGTTTGTAAGAATTTCCAACAGATATAAACGTCTGCCAAGTTGGGTGGGCAGTATAACTTCCTCAAGCGAGCGAAGCGAGCAGCATCCCCTACAGAAGTTAAACCTACCCTTAGGCTGTCTGTCCAGTGGACGCCATTTCGCGCGAAGAGGAGAAGAGGCGAAAAGAGGCGAATTCGAGCGAAGGGTTCGCCTCCCTTTCAAACACACTGTTTTAAATGAGAGCCCGTCCACCTCAAGACGCGAAGTGGGGCGAAAAGGGGGAACGCGACGGGAATCAAACCGGTTTGTTTTTCAACGCGCCAACAAGTGAAATGGATGTTGACTGTGTGTTTGAAGGGAGGGGAACCGTTCGCCTCTTTTCGTCTCTTTTCGCGTCTTCGCCTCTTCGCGCAAAATCGCGTCCCCTGGACGGACAGCCTTAGAGATCTACCGTTTGCGAGCGAAGCGAGCAGCATCCCCTACAGAAGTTAAACCTACCCTTAGAGATCTACCGTTTGCGAGCGAACCGAGCAACATCCCCTAAATGCCATAATTTGCGAGCGAAGCGAGCAACATTTTCTACATGCCAGACTTTGCGAAATAATAAACCGTAGAGCAGTTATTTGCAGGGCTTTTTCAAAACCCCTTGTATTCTTTGTGTTATAAGAAGGAGGTGAATGTGGGTACGTTTAAGCACGTTTATCGTATTCCTTGTGGTAGGTGTAGTGCGCGTATGTAGGTGGGCCCTTTATGTTCCTATCAAGTAACTTAGACAATTAACCAACATATGACTCACTATAGCTGGTATCAATTATTAATGAAATTGATAGGTAATAATATATTCTTCAAAGGACCACTGGAATACCAGAGAGATACTACCGTTGCGCAATAACCTGAAACAATTACTCCAATAAATAAATAATATAATTTAATAAGGCAAATGAAATTTGCATATTGAAAAACAAAACACAGTAGCCACTGAACCTATTAGAGAGTTTTTGTTCTTCCCGTAAGATTTTCTCCCGTTGACGTGTAGAACAGAACAGCGTCTAGAGCAAGCAGCTGGAGATGCTAGCTCTTCACGTGATTTTTACGCGTATTTCTACACGTATACGTGAAAAACCAAACGCTAACGTCACGTTAACGTCTCTATAAGTGTTTCAGAAGCTGTTTCGTATTCTTTTCGTACAACCTATTCTTATTTAAATAATTAATTGCTTTATAATTATTTATAAATACATAATTATAAATACATTTATTGCTTAGGCACCTTAAATGGCTGAATTTTGTAGCGGAGCACTTCACTATAACCTCTCGACTTGTTGACCAACCAAAGTGTTGTTGGCAACCACACAGTAGTTACCTTTGCTGATAACTGCGTAACTGCGGTTACCTTGGTCACACTGATTACCGGCAACTGTTGTTACCTTTGCGTCAGGCTATGATGACTACCCGTAGGCCGAAATTCCAACGAATGCATTTTCCCGTGCACGTGTAGATAGGCCTTTTTCCCGTACACGCGTAGTTCTACACGTTGACGTGAAGATTCGCGCATGCGCAGTTGGTATTTCAGTCTTTTCACGTACACGGGTAGAAAATTACGGGAAGAACAAAAACTCTCTATTGATATAATTGACTATAAAGAGTGTAAATGATACGGTTGATTGAGTTGCGAATAGTTCATATACCTAATTGTTGATAGTAGTAGATGAAGAAGTAGGTAAATATGAAGGCCCTTGAGAGTCCAAGAGGTAGATAGGTGGAGAAGAGCAACCAATGGAGAAGAAGGGGTTGATACCCTGGTTTCCCAATTTCAATAAAATTATGGTGAGTAAGACCACCAAAACTGTGATTATGATTATTTTTCCTTTATTATCAGAGGAGATGATAATATGGTAAGATCTTGCCGGTTTCAATCCAGTTAGGGAACGGAATCCAGGTAACCCAAGTCTGGGGGTTGTTTCCTCAAACAATCCGCACTTTACCAGCGAGTATTTTGGTGACTGCACCGATGTCTGCGCGTCGTGAACGAAGCAGAAGAAAAAGGACTTTCGGAAGGGTTAGAGCCGGCCGGCATTTACAGTATTTCTGAAAGAGAGGAGACACACGTTAAGGTAAGCCAGTGACAAGATGAAGTGAAGATGGCGACCCGCTAGAACAAAAGAATGGCGAGTAGAAGGCAACAAGTGGAAAAATCACTTTTTTCCAACAAATAGCAGTGAACTAAATTTTAATAGATAAAGAAACATCTAACAAAAATTCTAATATAGATTAATAAAATTATGAACTCTAGAAAATTACATGAAGTCCCATTTGAATAGGGCATTTTAACGCAAGTGCACTATAATAATCCATATCATGGAATAATTAAGTTGGCCTCAATGATATTATCGATTGGGAGTCAGTTGAGAAAATGAATGTCATCAGTCATCGGCAGATATAGATCGAGATATTGATTTATTGTTTGAATGATGGAAATTACTGTAGAACTATTGCAATTAAAGTGAAAACTAAGAAAAGTGGATGTGGAACGGAATGTGTGGAAGAAGGAAGGTTGAGCTATGTGATTGCATTGTTGCTGACGTCGGAGTTGCGAATTCCAGGTAACAAGGATTTGTTCTTGTAAGTTTCTCATGAATCCGGTGCCGTCGGATCCCAAACGTGAGGAGACAGAAATTGAATCTTGTAGCCGAGTGAGTAGCCATACTTGCACATGAACATGCAAACCTAATTCTCTCTATGAACTGAAATTGTAAATTGAATGTTCTGATGTCTCTTCATGTATGCAATGGGTACGTACTCTGCTTTAAACACGCATTAGTCACTCATATTTCAACAAGTGTGCATGATACCTTAAGGGATTAGAGAGGGATGCATGCCAATTGATCAGGGAGGCCATCTGATCTGCACAGCTGTGTATTAGACAATGAAATAATAAACCATAGAGTAGTTATTTGCAGGGCTTTTCCAAAACCCTTGTATTCTTTGTGTTATAAGGAGGAGGTGGATGTTGGATACGTTTAAGCACGTCTATCCTATTCCTTCAGGGAGGTGTAGGTTTCTCGTGAACCCGTTACCGTTGGATCTCAAATGTGATGAAACGGAAATTCAATCGTGTAGCCTACTTGCACAAGAAATGCTTCCAACATGCAAACCCAATTCCCTCTATGAATTGAATGAATTGAATGTTCTGATGTTTCTTCATGTATGCAATGGATATGCACTCTGCTTTCAACACGCATTACTCAATCATATTTGAACAAGTGTGCTTGTTACCTTGAGGGATTAGAGATGAATGCATGCCAATTGATCAGGGCGACCATCTGATCTGCACAGCTGTGTATTAGACAATGAAATAATAAACCATAGAGTAGTTATTTGCATGGCTTTTCCAAAACCCCTTGTATTTTTTGTGTTATAAGAAGGAGGTGAATGTTGGACACGTTTAAGTACGTTTATCGTATTCCTTCTGGGAGGTGTAGGTTTCTCGTGAACCCGTCGGATCCCAAACGTGAGGAAACGGAAATTGAATCGTATAGCCAAGTAGCCATACTTGAACTTGCACATGAAATGCTTTCAACATGCAAACCTAATTCCTGTTATGGGTTGAACGCTCTGATATTTCTTCATGTATGCAATGGATACGCACTCTACGTTCAACACGCATTGCTCACTCATATATAACAAGTGTGCATGATGCCTTGAGGGAATAGAGATGGATGCATGAAAATTCATCAGGGAGGCCATCTGATCTGCACAGTTGTGTATTAGACAATGAAATAATAAACCATAGAGTAGTTATTTGCAGGGCTTTTCCAAAACCATTGTCTTCTTTGTGTTATAAGAAGGAGGTGAATGTTGGATACGTTTAAGTACGTTTATCGTATTCCTTCTGGGAGGTGTAGGTTTCTCGAAAACCCGTTGCTGTCGGATCCCAAACGTTAGGAAACGGAAATTCAATTGTGTCGCCATACTGGCACATGAAATGGTTCCAACATGCAAACCTAATTTCCTCTATGAATTGAAATTATGAATTGAATGTTCTGATATTTCTTCATGTATGCAATAGATATACGTTCTCTGCTTTCAACACGCATTACTCATATTTCAACAAGTGTGCATGATGCCTTGAAGGAATAGAGATGAATGCATGCCAATTGATCAGGGCAACCGTCTGATCTGCACAGCTGTGTATTAGACAATGAAATAATAAACCATAAAGTAGTTACTTGCATGGCTTTTCAAACCCCCTTGTATTCTTTGTGTTATAAGAAGGAGGTGAATGTTGGATACGTTTAAGCACGTTTATCGTATTCCTTCAGGGAGGTGTAGGTTTCTCGTGAACCCGTTACCGTTGAATCTCAAATGTGAGGAAACGGAAATTCAATTGTGTAGCCGAGTACATAGCCATACTTGCACTTGCACGTGAAATGCTTCCAACATGTAAACCTAATGTTCTCTATGAACTAAAATTTTGAGGCGAGAACAAGATTGGGCCAGTGGGGGGCGAGAGTCCTGTGAAACGCGACACTACTGGGCACATGGAATGGTCACGATTAGGGAAACGATAAAAGACGTCGTTGTTTGTTTCACTATGTACTATCCGTTTTTTGACCCACGCACCAAGCCGACTTGATGATCACAAATATCCTTTAGTTCATTTCGAGATTCGGATAAGTATGGAAATACGTGAGGCGATTACTACCAAAAGGGGCAACACGGCTATCATAGTGGTAGAAGGAACTAATGTGTATAAGCTTTCAAAATATCAGAGTTTGTGATACATGTGAAGTGGCGTTCAGGTGTACAAATAGTAAATGCTTGGTTTGGCGACCGCTGACAGCCAACAAATCGAACATTTTTTTGTGTGAGTATTATCCCGTTCTAAATGTTATGTTTCCTGCTAATCGTTATCATTTTAACGAAAAAACCTACCTAACGTGTACATGATACTACGTAGTACTACGTACTACCGTACGTACGAAATATATCGTTTCTAATAAATTACAGACTACTTATCAATTTTCTCCTTTAAAGGGTGTTCCCAATCGTGTGACTAATTCACTAATTCACACATTCACTCCTTCCCAATAGTGGTTTTCCAGTTCCCCAATAGTGGCTGCGGACCGTTGACCGTTACTCATTTGCCCAATCGAGATTCCCCAAATTTTGAAATTAATGTTCTGATGTTTCTTCATGTATGCAATTGGATACGCACACTACTTTCAACACGCACATATATAAACAAGTGTGCATGATGCCTTGAGGAATTAGAGACAGATGCATGCCAATTGATCAGGGCGACCATTTGATCTGCACAGCTGTGTATTATACAATGAAATAATAAACCATAGAGTTGTTATTTGCAGGGCTTTTCCAAAACCATTATCTTCTTCGTGTTATAAAAAGGAGGTGAATTTTGGATACGTTTAAGCACGTCTATCCTATTCCTTCAGGGAGGTGTAGGTTTCTCGTGAACCCGTCGGATCCCAAACGTGAGGAAACGGAAATTCGAACGTGTAGCTGAGTAGCCATACTTACACAAGAAATGTGTTCAACATGCAAACCTAATTCCTTCTATGAACTGAAATTTTGAATTCAATGCCCTGATATTTCTTCATGTATGCAATGGATGCGCACTCTGCTTTCAACACGCATTACTCACTCATATTTCAACAAGTGTGCATGATACCTTAAGGGATTAGAGAGGGATGCATGCCAATTGATTAGGGTGGCCATCTGATCTGCACAGTTGTGTATTAGACAATGAAATAGTAAACCATAGAGTAGTTATTTGCAGGGCTTTTTCAAAACCCCTTGTATTCTTTGTGTTATAAGAAGGAGGTGAATGTTGGATACGTTTAAGCACGTTTATCGTATTCCTTCTGGGAGGTGTAGGTTTCTCGAAAACCTAAAAACTAAGTGGTATAAAGCTGCAGCAGAACTCAGAGAAATTATGCAAGAAATCGACGATGAACACACCAGAGCGAACCTTATCGAGTTGACCAGTGATCATCTTACTGATTACTTACTCTGGAAGGCAACTAAACACATCAATAGACCAGTTGTCCACGCACCATCAATACGTATACCTGATGGAAAATGGGCAAGGGATAATCAGTTGAAAGCTGATGTGTTTGCTGAGCACATAGCGAATATATTCACACCTAATATAGCCTCAGCGAATTACCACTGTACAATTTTCCAGAACAGGAACCACTGATCCATATACCACCAGTAAATTTCAAAGAAGTTGCTAAAATGATCAAGAAGGAAATTAATCCAAAGAAGGCGCCGGGATTTGACCTCATAAATGGGCAGATAATGAAAAATCTTCCTAGAAAAGCAGCTATCTTAGATCGCCATGTCCCACAACTATGGAAAATTGCCGAGGTAATTATGATCCTATAACCTGGAAAACTATCTGATCAGCTAGCATATTACAGACCCAATTCATTGCTTCCTGTGATATCGAAACTTTTGGAAAAACTCATCAATAGAGTAGTTATTTGCAGGGCTTTTCCAAAACCCTTGCATTCTTTGTGTTATAAGGAGGAGGTGAATGTTGGATACGTTTAAGCACGTTTATCGTATTCCTTCTGGGAGGTGTAGGTTTCTCGTGAACCCGTCGGATCCCAAACGTGAGGAGACAGAAATTGAATCGTGTAGCCGAGTAGCCCGGTAAGTTGGCAGCTTACAAAGCAACCTGTGTCTGTGTGTGTCGATGACGACGAGTTGTTTTGTGTTGGTTGTGAGGAAGAAGGGGGCATCTGCCTCGCAGGGAGTCGTCTAATATATGCCCCATCACGGACATCTTCACTTAGTATGCTCCGTCACTCCTCGTCTCCCCGTGTCGCTCGCTAGCCTCTCACAATAGGAGGGAGGCTATCCCACCAACACAAGGCTCTGTCACAGGCTATCTCGTTAGCTTGTACACACACTCCCATCGATACGGAGACACTCGACCTACGTATAAAGCGGTGTACGTACCTCCCAGTACAACGGGGTTTACGTACGATAATGATAAAAATAAACTTACTTAAAAATTTAATTATACAACAACTAGAGGCCTGTTAGGGCTTAGAAAGCCCTAATCTAGTCCGTATAACAGTAGTACCTAACAGGAACTCAGCACATTATAGTAACGATATAAGTCCAACCTATTGGTGCAAAGCTAAGCTATTAAATGATTAAAAAAGAGGAAATACCGATCAAAATTAAGCAATGTAATAAAATAAATATCACCAGTTGAGGTGGTCCTCGCTACTATGAAACTAAACAAAAAGTTGAATCGGGGAATTCAGAATTTGGGCATGGTGTAATGGATTTGGGGATGGTGTAATTCTATCTCGAATCTTCTTCGTTTCTTTGTAAGCGTGTGAATCTGCGCGTCCGTGTCTTCTATCTCATTCTTTATGTCGTTGATTGTATCTTGATCGGTAGTACTCGTAGATGTCGAACTGGTGTTGAGTTGTGTGTAGGAGATGCTACAGCTATCTTGGTCCTGATGTGGCTGGTACCACTCCAGCAAAGCTCGTGCTTGTTCTGCGTCTGGATTAATTTCGAGTGTGTTGTCATATCCAATTTGTGATTCGAATATATTTTTGAATTTTTTGGTTGTAATGAGGTGTACTGCTACGATGTCATGTGAGTTGAAATTGAATTGTTTCCCCCATTGGATAAGATTGACGGTTCCGGTTTTATCCCTAACCGGGATTTGTAAAGTGTCAACTCTTCGTCATTGCGCGACACTGTGCACACATCGGCGGGACCAACACAAATTACTAAAATGTTGGCAGTGTTGATGTTTGGAAGATCGGTGAAATATATGTTACCTGGTTGAGATCGTTTTGGGCTGGAGTGATTCCCAGTTGATCAGAAAAGACAGCATCACTTCACTCGTCTCTTAATGTCCCAGAGAGTCTACCTATCAAAATTCAACTTCCTACAGTGAACAGGAAAGAATTTAGCTCACTCAGCTGATCAGAAAAGACCCCATCACTACGTTTCTTACTTACCGACACTTTTGCAACAAACTTGGGGCCGTGCTGATTCGGAATTATATATAAAGACCGTTCGGAATTATTTATAAAGTCTGCTAAGTTCTTCAGTTTCAATTTCTTCGTTCAGAAATAACTCTTCTAGATGTTAGTAACTACACTACGTTTCTTACTTACCGTGAATTTATGGCAACTGTTGTTACCACCACAGTCTAATAAACAACTCCCGTTGATAAGGACCGCCTAGAACACGATCAAGGCGGGTATAGAGACAAACGGCGACACTTTTGCAACAAACTTGGGGCCGTGCTGATTCGAATGAGCAGTCTAACACCAAAATCGGACCGCGAAGTTCTTCACAATTTCAAAGACCGTTCGGAATTATATACCATAAAGATAATGAAATAGTATATTGCAACACATCTAAAATTATTCGAAATTAAATATAAAAAAATTGACATGATCAAAATCCATTTTAGATCATTCTCAGAGATTTCTCGATTTCAATATTAATGCGTAAAAATGACATGTACAAATATTTGAGTAAGTCTACATATACCCTTACCTACATACATATACCCTACATATATCCATCAAAGAAATTGTAAACTAATTTGTAATGGTTTTACGGAAACTAGGTCTTTCTGTATTTAATTTTGATTTTAGTGTGAGTTATTTTTAGTGTCGCTAGCCTCTCACAATAGGAGGGAGGCTATCCCACCAACACAAGGCTCTGTCACAGGCTATCTCGTTAGCTTGTACACACACTCCCATCGATACGGAGACACTCGAGCTACGTATAAACCGTTGTACGTACCTACCAGTACAAGGGTGCTTGCATGTGATAATGGCTAAAATAAAGATGGAATTTTCATTAAAAAAATTAAATTATACAACAATTACTAAGTAGTTTATTGGAACAGATCTAAAATTATTGGAAATTAAATATAAAAAAATTGACGTGATCGAAATGCGCTTTAGATTAATCTCAAAGAATCCTGGATTTTAACATTTATGGGTAAATATAAACATGTTGAAATATTTTATTAAAATGATGTACATTTTAAAGGTTTAAATTTTTTTTAAGGCCGCACCTCAACCAGAAATGTCATTAGAAGCATTGATGTATTTTATTACTAGGTTTGTTCGCTAGGGCGATTAGCAGTGACTTGCAAACCTTTTCAAACTCGTTGGAGACTGTTCAAGTGGGCATGCGCGACTTCAGCCACCTTTCAATTGGATTTCAAACCGGTTGGGGATTGGAGTTCATCCATTTTACAATTGAATGATTGGGCAAAATACTAGGAGAGGTGAAACAGTGGCGAATACCGAGGCTAAAATTCGAATCTTTTCATTAGCTCCAGTGAGTTTGCAATGGTACGTAAACAGTCAGAAAGTGGTCAGCTAACAAAAGCTCCGACCGATTACAACAATTACTAAATAAATTATCGCAAAGATCTGAAATTATAGGAAATTGCAGTATAGAATTTGTCATGATCAAAATGCGCTTTAGATTAATCTCAAAGCTTCCTAGATTTTAACATTTATGCATAGATATAAAAATGTTCAAACATTTGATTAAAATGATGTATTTAAGTACTGTAAATTATGTATTGTATTTTAATTTATTATGATATGTTGATTAAAATAACCTATTTATTATTCACTCAACACCATGCTTATTTTTTATTATTACTGTTATCGTTTTTTTTTTAAGACCTCAAAGGAATTTTAAGCTGATTTTCAATAGTGTGACTGAAAATAAGCCTTTTTGCCTTTAATTTCGATTTTAGTTTCAGTTTTTCTTAGTGTCGTTAGCCTCTCACAATAGGGATACGCCGGAGGGAGGCTATCCCACCAACACAAGGCTCTGTCACAGGCTATCTCGTTAGCTTGTACACACAGTCCCATCGATATGGAGACACTCGACCTACGCATAAAACGGTGTACGTACCTACCAGTACAACGGGGCTTGTGTGTGATAATGGCTAAAATAAACTAGGAATATTTTATTGGAAAATTGAATTACAACAATAACTAAATAGTTTATTGCAACAGATCTAAACTTGTTCGAAATTAAATATCAGAAAATTGACAGATTGGTTTTAGGTAAAAGACCCGTTAAGGAAGCATTTCAGACCCATCATATGCGGTAAAGGCGTGTTCAGCGAAAATTTCCAACAAAAATATCACAGTGTAATTGAGCAAATTATCCTGGTGTTCAAGATATTTTTTCAAAAATGCAGGCCATACGTAAAAAATTAGACGTCTACGTGAAAAACGGGCTTCGGAGACGGACTCAGCACCCTCGAAAACCCCCAGGACCATTACCAGTTCTGGGAATAGAAATTTGTGCCAAATGGTCAGATGGTGATTGAATTCTTGGGGGTGCAGTCATCAAAACGAACTGTCATTCACTGTTTTTTCGCCCTGAACAAGGACCTGTGCTTCCATTCATAATTCATTTCCCCCACTCCCAAACGAAATGACTCTACTATTCGCTTGGTATTTATTCGATATTCAAATTTCAAACGGATTTGTATTGGAAATATAGCCTAGCGCGGCTGAACCTTCAAACTCCTGACTTAACATTCGTTTTACCTATGTGTTCAGAGTCGAGGCAAAAAAAAAAAAAAAAAAAAAAAAAAAAAATTGTGTGAGTTATTTTTGGTGTCGCTAGCCTCTTATAGTGTCGATAGCGATACGCCGGAGGGAGGCTATCCCACCAACACAAGGCTCTGTCACAGGCTATCTCGTTAGCTTGTACACACAGTCCCATCGATATGGAGACACTCGACCTACGCATAAAACGGTGTACGTACCTACCAGTACAACGGGGCTTGTGTGTGATAATGGCTAAAATAAACTAGGAATTTTCATTAAAAATTAAAAGTATACAATTAACTAAATAAGTTATTGCATCAGCACTAAAATTATGGGAGATTGAATTCCAGAAAATTGACATGATCGAACTGCGCTTTAGATCATTCTGAAAGGTTCCAGGATTTTAACATTTATGCGTAAATGTAACTTCAATCCAGATTATCATAAAACAATACGATACGTAACAAAATTCGCTCATACGATCATGCTGCATGACTGGAACTTTTTGGAATCACGCACTGTTGATTTCAGGCGTCTCTGATAAGGATCCATGTAGCTGGCTGTGTACGTGTCATAGGTACCAATCTCTCTCTCTCTCTCTCTCTCTCTCTCTCTCTCTCTCTCTCTCTCTCTCTCTCCCTCTCTCCTCTCTCTCTCCCCTCTCTCTCTCTCTCTCTCTCTCTCTCTCTCTCTCTCTCTCTCTCTCTCTCTCTCTCTCTCTCTCTCTCTCTCTCTCTCTCTCTCTCTCTCTCTCTCTCTCTCTCTCTCTCCTCTCTCTCTCTCTCTCTCTCTCTCTCTCTCTCTCTCCTCTCTCTCTCTCTCTCTCTCTCTCTCTCTCTCTCTCTCTCTCTCTCTCTCTCTCTCTCTCTCTCTCTCTCCTCTCTCTCTCTCTCTCTCTCTCTCTCTCTCTCTCTCTCTCTCTCTCCTCTCTCTCTCTCTCTCTCTCTCTCTCTCTCTCTCTCTCTCTCTCTCTCTCTCTCTCTCTCTCTCTCTCTCTCTCCTCTCTCTCTCTCTCTCTCTCTCTCTCTCTCTCTCTCTCTCTCTCTCCTCTCTCTCTCTCTCTCTCTCTCTCTCTCTCTCTCTCTCTCTCTCTCTCTCTCTCTCTCTCTCTCTCTCTCTCTCTCTCTCTCTCTCTCTCTCTCTCTCTCTCTCACTCTCTCTCTCTCTCTCTCTCTCTCTCTCTCTCTCTCTCTCTCTCTCTCCTCACTCCTCTCTCTCTCTCTCTCTCTCTCTCTCTCTCTCTCTCTCTCTCTCTCTCTCTCTCTCTCTCTCTCTCTCTCTCTCTCTCTCTCTCTCTCTCTCTCTCTCTCTCTCTCTCTCTCTCTCTCTCCTCTCTCTCTCTCTCTCTCTCTCTCTCTCTCTCTCTCCTCTCTCTCTCTCTCTCTCTCTCTCTCTCTCTCTCTCTCTCTCTCTCTCTCTCTCTCTCCTCTCTCTCTCTCTCTCTCTCTCTCTCTCTCTCTCTCTCTCTCTCTCTCTCTCTCTCTCTCTCTCTCTCTCTCTCTCTCTCTCTCTCTCTCTCTCTCCTCTCTCTCTCTCTCTCTCTCTCTCTCTCTCTCTCTCTCTCTCTCTCTCTCTCTCTCTCTCTCTCTCTCTCTCTCTCTCTCTCTCTCTCTCTCTCTCTCTCTCTCTCTCTCTCTCTCTCTCTCTCTCTCTCTCTCTCTCTCTCTCTCTCTCTCTCTCTCTCTCTCTCTCTCTCTCTCCTCTCTCTCTCTCTCTCTCTCTCTCTCTCTCTCTCTCTCTCTCTCTCTCTCTCCTCTCTCTCTCTCTCTCTCTCTCTCCTCTCTCTCTCTCTCTCTCTCTCTCTCTCTCTCTCTCTCTCTCCTCTCTCTCTCTCTCTCTCTCTCTCTCTCTCTCTCTCTCTCTCTCTCTCTCTCTCCTCTCTCTCTCTCTCTCTCTCTCTCTCTCTCTCTCTCTCTCTCTCTCTCTCTCTCTCTCTCTCTCTCTCTCTCTCTCCTCTCTCTCTCTCTCTCTCTCTCTCTCTCTCTCTCCCTCTCTCTCTCTCTCTCTCTCTCTCTCTCTCTCTCTCTCTCTCTCTCTCTCTCTCTCTCTCTCTCTCTCTCTCTCTCTCTCTCTCTCTCTCTCTCTCTCTCTCTCTCTCTCTCTCTCTCTCTCTCTCTCTCTCTCTCTCTCTCTCTCTCTCTCTCTCTCTCTCTCTCTCTCTCTCTCTCTCTCTCTCTCTCTCTCTCTCTCTCTCTCTCTCTCTCTCTCTCTCTCTCTCTCTCTCTCTCTCTCTCTCTCTCTCTCTCTCTCTCTCTCTCTCTCTCTCTCTCTCTCTCTCTCTCTCTCTCTCTCTCTCTCTCTCTCTCTCTGAGTCACCAAGTCTGTTTGATGTTAATTCATCTATATCACTGTTTAAAAGAAAATTTAAAGAGAAACTATCACATCGCTATGACACTTAACTTAAGACATGAATTTTACTTTTAATGTGAGCAAGATACCCATTTAATTTCTATTTTATATCTTAATATTTGGAATTTTATTTTATGATTTATTTTTTGAAGAAGTTAAATTTAATTTTATATAATTTGTAATTAATGTGACTGACAATTTTTGTAACTATTTTTTGTTTAATCATTTGTGTACATTTGTAAGAGAGGGCCTTAAGGCCCTAAATTGAGAATATATTTTCTCATCATCAGGGCCTATTGATAAAAGACATGGTTTCAATATATAGCTCTGGTAGGCATATATATATATAAACTTAGAATTAGAAGTTCACTTAGCTACTATGTTATCATAGGAAGTTATATGATGTAGACGTTGTACTTTCATGTGACATGAAGTTACATGATGTGGACGTTGTACTTTCATGTGACATGATGTAGACAAATATATAGCTATTGATAAAAGACATGGTTTCAATGTATAGCTATGGTAGGTATATATAAACTTAGAATCAGAAGTTTCACTTAGCTACTATGTTATCGTAGGATGTTATATGATGTAGGTACTTACAATTTTGTGAGTTAGGTTAGTAGATCATCTCAAGATGGAAACATTATTGGCACATAGGTGTGGTCACCTAGATAATTCTGACCATACTAGTTGAAAGTACAACGTCTACATCATATAACTTCCTATGATAACATAGTATCTAAGTGAAACTTCTAATTCTAAGTTTATATATACCTACCAGAGATATATATTGAAAACATGTCTTTTAGCGAATTTTTGAAGAAAATTAAGCTATTGCTCTCGCCTCAAAATTTGTAGAATGTGAATTTTTGAAAACAATTTATGCAGAAATCCATTTCAGGCTATTCTGAATCATATTCTGAAGTTTAACGCATTTTTTTATGTATGTATGTATGTATGTATGTATATATGTATGTATGTATATATGTATGTATGTATGTATGTATGTATGTATGTATGTGTCATTCCAGACGATAACTGTCCGTAGAATTGTGCTAGAAACTTCAAACAAATTTTAAAATGTTAAGGACATAAAACGAAAGTTCAAGTTCGTTGGCCAGCATGATCGGATTACATCTTCGGGTAGAGATGTTCAAAAATGTACCTAGTCAAAAATTTCAAAATAGCCTGTTTTTTGCGATTTGTTGTGCGAAATAATTTTGTCAGCATACTAACATGTGGTATATTAGGAATCAGCGTAAAATTTCCTATAAGAATTTGTATCAAGTTTTCAAAAATTTCAAAGTTGAAAAATCAGTCAAAAATCAAAAGAATGCCGTTCGCTAGTTGTAAAAATCGGTAATATTTGCATAAAACAGTCCAAATTCAGATTGAACTACTCTTATGGGAGTATCCCTGTATAACCAATCCTAGAACCATGCTGTTTAAAACGTAGGTAGTAGGTGCTTGTTAAAAAAAAAAAAAAAAAACACGATCAATAGCGACGATTTCTTCAAAAATTTCATGGGGTCATGCTGCATGACTGGACTTTTATCCATAGGCCCTGATGAGTAAATATATTCTCGAAACGTTGGCGAAATAAGAAGAGTTTTCATTGACCGACCCTCAACATCCACTGATAGTTATAACATCACGGTCAACAACAATCCCAAATATACAGAACATATATATATATATATATATATATATATATATATATATATATATATATATATAAATATAAACTCGGCCCTTCGGGCCTCACAAGGGGCTCCGCCCCTTGACCCCGCCAGGGGGGCTTCGCCCCCCTGGACCCCCCTAATCTATACTCGGCGCTTCGCGCCTCGTCAGATCTTTTCTCTTTTCTACTGCGTAGAAAACGAGTATAATTTGCTATGCAATTCGTCTCACGAGAAAAAAAAAAAAAAAAATGTTCAAGCCTGGCTGGATTCGAACCCACAACCTTCGTCTCACGAAAAAAAAATAAATAAATAAATAAATAAAAATCAAGCCTGGCTGGGATTTCAACCCACAACCTTCGTCTCACGAAAAAAAAAAAAAAAAAAAAAAAAAAAAAAATCAAGCCTGGCTGGGATTTGAACCCACAACCTTCGTCTCACGAGAAAAAGGAAAAAAAAAAATTTTTTTTTTCAGGCCTGGCTGGGATTCGAACCCACGACCTCTCGCTTCCCATCTCGGGACAAAAAACGTTACACAAAAAAAGTGGACATTTTAAAAAAATTCCAACCCTCAACATTCACTGATAGTTATAACATCACGGTCAACAACAATCCCAAATATACAGAACATATATATATATATATATATATAACTCGGCCCTTCGGGCCTCGCAAGGGGCTCCGCCCCTTGACCCCGCCAGGGGGGCTTCGCCTCGCCGGATCTTTTCTCTTTTCTACTGTGTAGAAAACGAGGATAATTTGCTATGCAATTCGTCTCACGAGAAAAAAAAAAAAAAAATTTCAGGCCTGGCCGGGATTATATATATATATATATATATATATATATATATATATATATATATATATGGTACTAGTATATGGACCATTGAGAGTGCGAATACTGAGAGGTTGGCCACAGGCGGGGTCAGGAGGTGATGCTAATTTAGTGCATTCGAGGTTGCTACTCACCGCATTGTATGGATGTTGTTGCGTGCCTATCCCTCTCACAACCCGTTCCACCACAGGGGAACCGAGGGTTAATTAATGTTGAGGTAATCCAGTTACTTCGCTTCTGTTATTCGGGGTTAACTCCCGACCCCGATGGATTAACTTCTCTTTTAGCCCTCGATCGTAGGCCGCACAGTGGATGGAAGCGTGCAAAAACCTCAAAAAATGAAAGCATTAATAAAAATGTTTTTCCATTTTTATATTGTTCCTAGATACCTTCAGACACAAACTTAGCCCTTAGTTTCCCAATTTGGGCGTGTAGAAATTTTTGAGAAGGCATTGAATGTGATAATTGGTCGTATGCTTGAAATTAAGGTTTTGGTGTAGCAGGTACTGATGATTTATTACGCCTCCAAAACTGGGGAAATTCCCCAAGACGAAATATACCATGTATTCTATACATGTTTAGGTATACCTGATCATTTTTTCACATTTTTTTGGTGCATCACCAAGAGTAAGCCGTGATAATGAGGGTTTTTGGAATAATCATGTGATTATTTAACTTTGATAGAGTGCCAAAAGTGCAGGTCATCTCCGGTCGTCCTGGGACTGGAATAATCCGACCACGCACTCATTCAAGTGTCTTGTGTATTAATTTGATCGCCGTTCTCCGCCGTCGGTGATCACAATGAACGAAAACGTTGATGAAGGTATGTGACGGCACCCGCCTATCAACTCCTGCTATGACGAGTCAGAGTAAATAAACCACTAGGTGCGAACCTTGTCCCGAGAATGAATGTTACGATTCATTCTTCTTCTAGAAAAATAGTTCTTTGAGAGTAGTCTTCTATCACTATCAAATCATTCAACGTCAGCGGAAGCGTGGTATCTAACATTTAAACACACATTGTGGAAAAAGAAAATCGTAACATCGTGGTAAAAAAAATGTCTCTTGAAATTCCATATTCAGTGCTTTGCGAGATTTTATTTAAGAGTGGAAGTGATTTTGAGAAAGATCTGCGCGAACGATACCCAAATTTGGAAGAAACGATTTACATCAGGTGAATAAAAAATAATTAATAACCCATTTCGGTTATACTTACGTTCCTTCAAAATAATTATTCAGCTTGATTTAATATTGATTCAGCTTTCGTGCTATGAAAAATGAAAAAAGGTTCTCATTTGCCATTCATCGCCACACCTTTTTTTTACTAGTTATCATTTTGGTAGTAGATACTTGGTGCAGTAATAAGGGATATGACTGGTTTCGGCTTTTCCAATGTAGAAATCAGGGCATTCTTATATATACAAAAATATATACATATGAAAAAGCGTTAAAATCCAGGAATCGTTTCAGAATATTCAAAACGGATTTCCATGATAAAAAATTTTTTAAATTTTTATTTTAAAATTTTTGGAGCCATTGCAATAGCTTCATTTTCTAAGAAAATTTGCTAAAACGTTGCTATCCGATTAGCCATTATAGTTAGCGAGTTGGGAATGGTTTCAATCGACTCAGCACTCCAAAAAACATGAAAATCCATATCAAGTTCAACCACTTGGCTCATCTAAGAGGTTTTTGCACAAAAACTGCTGTTTCCATCCACTGTGGGCCGTGCCCTTCGCGACTTGCCATCATTGATGACATGGCATTTACTGATATTAATTCATTATTGAAAACAATAAACCATAAATCAAACGAACGGTCGCCGTACTATTTGCAGCATTTTTGACTAAACCTTAATTTATAGACCAAACCTATTTTGATATACTAACACTCGAGTTATTTACCAAACCAAATTTATCAACCTAAATAGTGTTAAAAGTTTCAGTCATGCAGCATGATCGTATGAGCGAATTTTCTTAAGTGATCATATTATATTATGTTAAATTGTTTGAAAATTGGAGCTTTTTGAGTGCTGAGAAAATGTTAACTACTAATTTTATGGCGAAAAACGTATTCTAAATAGTAATTTGCTATTCCAGAAGAGCTTCGGGATTTTTCGCTTATTTTGAAGTTTTTATTGCTTGTATAGCAAACTTTAATGAAATGTTTCAGCATAATTTTGTATAATTCTTTTTAATGTTCTATTTCATATTTGACAAACTTAATTTGAGCAATATTCTGCTGAAAATTATAAATTTAACAATTTTCAGCCGTTTTAAGCCATTCTTAGTTATATATTTTCAGCAAATTTTTTGAAATTTGTCCAATTTTTGTGCTTAAAGTATGCAGGCCAACGAATTCGTTGGAAAGCTTGATTTTTTGGCGAAAGAACGGAATTTTTGACTCAATCCTAAAGAGAGTTATCGTCTGGAAGAACTCATTTATACAAGAGTTTTGTTATCATCATTGATCCTTGTTCTCTCACATCATTAGGTCAAAAAAGTTCTAAAACTCTCAGTATTTTTATGCAGACATAGCTAAGAAGTATAGTACCTCAATATTTTTCCTCAATACTACCTATGTCAATATTTTTACGTAGATACAGCTAAGATTTAAAGCACCTATGTTTTCAGTTATTTCAATCGATTGTATCATTCTTTTAGCCCCGAAGAAGTTCTTCAAATAGAACGAAACATTGGCGAGAAAATTTTGAGTATTTTTTCCCTGAGTATTTCATCTTTCCATAGCGGTCAAGAACCAAATCACATTAGGTATATATATAAATATAAATATATATTAATTGCTATGCAATTCTTAGGCCGACCCCCAACAATTTTTTTTTGTAACGTCCGTGACGAAATTAAAGATGATTTTCACGTACAACCGAGTACATAGTTGCTATAGATCACAATTTGTGTCACAATTTCAGTGTTTTTCACGTACAAACCATCCGTTGCTAGGGGAATGGAACTTCCGCAGTTTCCATCGCACAAAAATCGTTCGCCATTCGATTGATTTATGTGATAAATGTTCATATCTCAAGCAACCAATTTCCGACAATTAATTCTTATATCGATAAGAATTGCATAGCAAATTATCCTCGTTTTGTACGCAGTACAAAAGAGAAAATATCCGGGGGGGTCCAGGGGGGCGAAGCCCCCGCGGCGAGGAGCGAACCGCCAAGTATATATATATACATATATATGCACTTGATTGGACACTGTGCTACTGCACTATTCATTAAAGAAATTTTACAGAAAAAACTTATTTCTGTTCTAGAACCAAAAATTTCAACCATGTATCATGTTTTCTCCTCGATATTGATTCGAAATTCAATGAAAACATCAGAAATTAACAAGCGGTTGCAATCATGTTCACAATATCAATTATTGAGAATGATCACCTGTGTGTAAACAATTATTTATATAACCATGCTCATAACTCAGTTTGTTGGACACGCACTTCGCCGTAGTTAACATAATATTGTTGGATAAATCGAGAGCTTTCGAACGAATGGTCAACGAATTTTGTGGGATGAAAAACGACGAAGTACCATTTCCCTAGCAATGACTCGGTTGTAGGCGGAAATCACTGTAATTAATTTCGTGCGCGGAAAAAAATTGACTCGCAAAATTCGCTAGGACCCCAGGGCTAAAACATGATACATGTTAATAAAGAGGAAAATGTTTTTGATATTTCGAATTAGTCTTTGTCAAAATTAGAAGAAGAAAGAGTGTTTTTGGAATATTCCCTGGAACCAAGCTTGTATCCAACGTTTCATGGTTGTTACGTTGGAGTTACTCAATCATTGATGTTGAGTCCAGGAGGCCGATTTGAACCGAGTACCCACCTATGGGCCCGTTCGGACTGTTGAAGTAGCCGGTCGTTTGTTTTTTCAGGCATCTTCTTCAACACCTTGACTCCGTAGCTTTCGTCGAAGGTGACTGCTCGACCGTGTGTTCTTGCAAGCAGCTTTATCGGTCGTTGCTGTGACTGACTCAAGGAAGCTCTATGGTTGTTCATCCTTAGATTCAGTTGGGATGCCTTCCCCACATAAAAGCTACACAACAGCAAGCACGCACATCCGTGACTGGCACTCTGCTGATCCTTGGCACTTGTACGTGTGTGTGTTATTTGGGGAGGTGAAATCCGAATCCTCAATGACCAAATCACAGAGATGCAAACTCTATATATATACATGAATCATGTATACATATACATATATATACATGAAAAAAACTCTAGAATTTGTTTCAGAATGTCTCAAAACGGATTTCAATGAAGAACATTTTCAAAAATTTTGATTTTAAAATTTTTGGAGCCATGTAAAAAGGAAACTGTTGAAAAATCTAAAAAATTTTGACATCGTACATACTAATCATAGTCGACATAGAAACGGGCAACTTGATAAGAGAAACGTTTAAATTAAAAAGTCTTCATTTTGAAATGGAAAAAATCCACTTTCAAATTAATTGAAAACCTGTATTTTTTTCGGGAAACCTTTGATTTGACGAGGAAAAGCTATATCTTTTTATCTTATATAGAAATTCTTGTTTTGATTTTTGAGGGTTGAGCAAATGAATAAGCAGTTTATTTAGACGACGTTTCGTCCTATTGATTGAAAATCTTCAGGCCTATAAGGTACAGAGGTACAAAGAAACAAAATCGAACATCAGTTTGATGACTTATGAGTAGGGTTTCCAATGAAGTTGAGTGTTACCTTAGTTAGTGTTATCTTCAGTATCTTCCTCTCCTACTTCACCACTCTGGTAGACCATAAAACAAACAATTTTTTCCTTGTAAAGAAACATTTACGTGGGTAGAGAATGGACAACAGTCTATGATTATGGTGCCAGGATTTGAATGGCTATATAAATATATATAATTCAGGAAAATCTTGTTGACTAGTAGGAAAATTCTATATAAACGAGGGTTTTTTGAGATAGTGACCAAGCTAGTCTTGTGGTTAGTTGTAGTTTTTTATTGTTCCATATTAACAACGGCGTTTAGGCTCTGGATCTGAGCCCTATTCTTGTGTATCTAGAGAATTGAAGAAACAAAGATAATGTGATAGAGGACGGATTGTTATTACATACCTAAATTATGTAAGAATGTAGTTTTTGGTAGGTACCTACCAGACAATATGTAAGTACCTACCAAAAACTACGAGGGTCATCCCAAAAGTAAGTTTCCCTTTTTGAAAAAAAATCGAAAAAATGCTTTATTGACTAAAATATTTACATGGTTGGAAAGCTGCAGACCTGAACTATTTTTCCACATAGTCGCCGAGTCGTTCCTGGCACTTTGCATACCGTGTGGCGAGTTTTTGTAAGCCAACAGCATACCAGTTTCTGTCCAATCCGCGCAGCCACTCGTTGACGGCGCCCTTGACTTCTGCGTCACTGGAAAATCGCTGGTCCCCCAAAAAAGTTTTCAATGCCGGGAAAAGATGGTAATCACTCGGGGCAAGGTGTGGAGAGTACGGTGGGTGGAGGACAACGTCCCAATCAAATTTTCTGAGCAATTCCTGGGTCAAATTTGCGGAATGTGGCCTTGCGTTGTCATGAAGAAGCAGCACTTTTTTCTTCAAAAGTCCGGGTCTTTTGGCTTTAATGTTTTTTCTCAGTTGTCCCAAGACTTCACAATATCTGGCAGCATTAATGGTCTCACCTTTAGGTAGGTAGTCAACCAACAGAACACCCTTGGAGTCCCGAAAAATCGTGGCCATAATCTTTACAGCGGACGTCGCAATTTTGGCTTTTTTTGGTGCTCATTTCTGGGGACTTTTCCAGACCATACTGTACTTACCAGAATGTGTACATCGGCATATGAAAAACGTTAAACTCTAGGTTTCGTGAAGAAACGTGTCATGAAGAAGCAGCACTTTTTTCTTCAAAAGTCCGGGTCTTTTGGGTTTAATGTTTTTTCTCAGTTGTTCCAAGACTTCACAATATCTGGCAGCATTAATGGTCTCACCTTTAGGTAGGTAGTCAACCAACAAAAACGAAAAACCGTGACCATAATCTTTCCAGCGGACGTCGCAATTTTGGCTTTTTTTGGTGCTCTTTTCTGGGGACTTTTCCAGACCATACTGTACTTACCAGAATGTGTACATCATCATATGAAAAAAGTTAAACTTTAGGTTTCGTTTCAGAATGTCTCAAAACGGATTTCAATGAAAAAAATTGTCAAACATTTTGATTTTAAAATTTTTGGAGCCGAGCAAAAAGGAAAGTGTTGAATTGATCGAAAAATTATTGAACTGAGCCGACTGATTGCGTATAAAGCAACTGTGGTGATGTATGGGATATGGTGATATTTGGATATAGCAAACCTTAACTTTGAAATGGAAAACCTGTATTTTGTTTAGGAAAATCTTTAATTTGATGCGGAAAAGCTATGTGTTTTAGCTATATATATATATATATATATATATATATATATATATATATATATATATATATATATATATATATATATATATATATATATATATATATATATATATATATATATATATATATATATATATATATATATGAAATTTGGTGTAGGGCTCTTGAGAGTCGGTCTTGGGAAAAAATACTCAAAATTTTCTTGCCAACGTACGTTTTGTTCTATTTGTAGAACTTCTTCAGGTCTAAAAGAATGACACAATCGATTGAAATAACTGAAAATATAGGTGCTATAAATCTTAGCTGTATCTACATGAAGATATTGACAGTTTTAGAACTTTTTTAAGAGGTAGGTAGGTACCTAACGATGTGTGAGAACAAGGATTTATGATGATAACCAAACTCATGACCTATTGTGGCACTAGCAGAAGGAAAAAATGTTGAGAATACAGTAACATAAATTGAAAACGGGGACTACTTACTCAACATTTTTTCTTTCTGATAGTGCCACAATAGGTCAAGAGTTTTGTCATCATCATAGATCCTTGTTCTAAAACATCATTAGGTCAAAAATGTTCTAAAACTGTCAATATTTTAATGCACATATATATATATAGCTAAGATTTATTGTACCTCAATATTTTTCCTCAACAGTACGTCAATATTTTTATGTACGCACAGCTAAGATTTATAGCACCTATGTTTTCAGTTATTACCCTGAAGAAGTTCTACAAATGGAACGAAACGTTGGCAAGAAAACGTTGAGTATTTTTTCCCTAGACCGACTCTCAAGAGCCCTATACCAAATTTCATCTTTGCATAGCGGTCAAGAACGAAATCACATTATATATCAATAAGTGACTCAATATATAGGATCACTTGAACTAGTCGCGGTTCTACTGAACTTATATACTTTGTTTTAAATATAGAAAGAATTTCACAAATATTTCTTTGACAAAGATCAAAATTGAAATATCAGATTCTTTCTTTCCTCTATATATTTGTGGAATCGTTTCTATCTTTAAAAGAGTAGTAAAGTTTTAAAGATTTTCAGAAATATTATTTTTTCAAAATCGTCAATGTTTGAGCTGATGTGAGGGTCTTCGGATGGTACTTTTTAAGAACCCAAGTACACTATTCTTACAGGAAATGTAATGCTGATACCGAAAATGAGGTTGAATGTTAAAATTAAATGAGGCAAAGTGGAGAAATATGAGTTTAAAAGGAAAATACACGGGTTTCCTGGAAAAACCTTTAAAAAATCATATCTCGAGTACGGATTGAGATAAAAATTTGCGGTTGGCGGCATTTTACTCCATTTCTGATGTAGTTTCACCCAAAATTTTTTTTGCATCTGCGAGGGAATCACCCTGTATATATATATATATATATATATATATATATATATATATATATATATATATATATATATATATATATATATATATATATATATATATATATACATCATATATATCACAAATGACAGCACTCTCTCGGTAATTCGTAATGATCAGTAAATTTGAGAAGATCTACTTTTTAGTACGCCCCTCAGTGAAACACGAGACGTTCATGTGTTTTGGTTCATTATTGTCTTTCATTTGGTTCGTGACTCCTAATGGCGCTTTTTCGTATAGTTTACCTACTCGTAACCATGACAACAAAGTGAAATAACTTCGAAAATGAGGTTTTCATCTTTGCCTCGACGTAAGGGTGCGCTAGTGTCGAAGTCTCGAGAATATCAGCTAATAGGTCGATTCGAGCAAGAGCTATGATTATTACTCTGCCAATCACGATATAATTCATAGGACATTTTTCTATCTCTTATACCCAATTACCTACCGAGTTTGAACGAAACCGCACCAACAGATGATGAGAAATACGTTATGATAAATTCGCGTTCGCACATGCGCACATGTTGATTCGACAACATTGGAAATTTTAGGGGGCCGTCTCGGAGCTAACCCGCACAATCCTTGAAAATGTCATCATATATTTATATATAAGACTAGCGTCTCGCATGCGCATGCGCACACGCTATATTGTTGATTCGAGGGTAATAACATTTATAATAGTCCAGTCGGTATAGGGTGAAATACGGGGGGTACTTGGAAATAATTCGGGACAAAACGAAACTTTTAGAGGATGTGTATGGGTGCCTAGTAGTCGTAAATTCAAGGTTTTCTATTAAAAATACCCTGTGGAAAATCTGAGGTGGCCGAAAAACCGCGATTTTTTTGCAGTTGTTTCAGTTTTTCGGTTATAACTTGGAAACAACGCATCCTACAGAAAATATTACTCGTTCCAAAATAAAACAGCATAACATTTGGCGTCGAATGACCTCTAAAACGTCAAAATCGGTCCGGCCGTTCAGCCGCAATCGATCGTTAAATTTCGTCAATTTTTACCAACTTGGCTTAAAAATGGGTTATCTTCGAGTTGAAGGCCTGTATCTCAAAAACGGCTAACCCAAACGAAACATGTCACATAATGAAAGATGTAGAGCATCAAATTTCAAGTTGGAAAACCTCCTAACATGAAATTTTACTCACCCTAGCGCTGAGATACAAGGTGTAAACCAAATGAAGTCATGCCAGAGAATTTGTGGTAAATCATTTTGCTCATTTAAAATTATTTTCCCACATATGCGTCAAAGCGCATGAAGTTGTAAATTGTTTTTCTCATAACTTTTATTACTCCTTTACAGTAGTTAGTTCATATTAATTATTTTTTACCATTCATTACATTTATTTTTAATTGTACATAATAAACACTTGTATGTTTCTAAGACAAAATTGTATGTTTTTACCTATTCTAACTCCTGGACATTACAATTACTCATCTAATGGCCCTTTCGCGATGAGCAGGGGGGGAGGGGTATTCATAGTACGAATAGTATACGTAGATACGGTGAAAAATGAAAGTTAGGGACAAAAATGAATGATGTGGGGTTCGACAGTATTTCCATTAGGCAATACAGTTTTACCAGAAATTCACTGGCACGACTTCATTTGGTTTACACCTTGTATCTCAGCGCTAGGGTGAGTAAAATTTCATGTTAGGAGGTTTTCCAACTTGAAATTTGATGCCCTACATCTTTCATTATGTGACATGTTTCGTTTGGGTTAGCCGTTTTTGAGATACAGGCCTTCAACTCGAAGATAACCCATTTTTAAGCCAAGTTGGTAAAAATTGACGAACTTTAACGATCGATTGCGACTGAACGGCCGGATTGATTTTGACGTTTTAGAGGTCATTCGACGCCAAATGTTATGCTGTTTTATTTTGGAACGAGTAATATTTTCTGTAGGATGCGTTATTTCCAAGTTATAAGCGAAAAACTGAAACAACTGCAAAAAAATCGCGGTTTTTCGGCCACCTCAGATTTTCCACAGGGTATTTTTAATAGAAAACCTTGAATTTACGACTACTAGGCACCCATACACATCCTGTAAGAGTTTCGTTTTGTCCCGAATTATTTCCAGGTCCAAATCCTATACCGACTGGACTATAAGGGGCCATTCAGAAACTAATCTAATCCCCACAACCACTAAACATTTTCTTATTTTGTTGAAATTGATTTTTTCATCTGAATAAGTTCCAGTTTCACGGGTGTCGGACCGAAGCCGTAGTGCTCACCCTCAACAACAGACGTTTGGTCTACTCAGTGTGAGAAAGAAAAAAATGCATCTCACTGGGATTATCCGCCTTCTGCTACTCTTGTGCAGCCGGGGGTTCGTTCCCACGATTTCAGTCCCCACTTAGCTCAGCACGGGCACCAGATTGACCTCCGCGAAATCTTGTAATCAATAGGAGCTACGTCCCAGCACACGACCTAAATCCGACCATTCGCGTTCGAATCCCCATGAGGCTTCAAATGTTCAGTTCGATTCAGTTTTCTCACACGCCCTCATATCTAACCCTTCATAGTGAAAATCCTTAGTCGAGCGGCGCAGCGGGACAATATGATGAATGGTGTTTTAACGAATTTTCAAAGAATGAATGAGCTATTTAGATGGTTTCGAAATTTAAAATGTGGGTAGAAAGGAGCGGGGACCCCCTAAAATTCCGGTTCATACATCAAATAACACACGAACTAATCACTCGCAACGAAGTTGTGGAAACCCATTTCAAAACGGAAGAGAGTGAAAAAGAAGTTGTCTATTTTCACGAAAAATGAAGATTTGCAATGTTAAAACGATTTTGACGGTTAGGCCATCATCAGTAACAAACAATAACAATTACAAACAATAAGTTATTGTTTGTTATTGATGATTAGAGCTCGGAAAATATGCACTTTTTTTCTCCAAAATATGATTTTACAATTGGTAAAATATGCACTCGTGCAAAAAAATATGCGAAAAAATATGCACCCCACCAAAATACTATAATTTGACGATCAAGTATCTCAATGATGACCTTAGTTTGTCTAATGCAGGTACAATAAGGATTCAAAAGCAATAAAAAAAAGTCCAGTTATGCAGCATGACCCCATGAGAATTTTTGAAGAAATCTTCGACATTTCAGTCGCTATTGATCGTGTAGGTAGAAAAATTTTAGTTTATGATTTTGGGTCTACGTGCTAGTACGTACATAAATAGAACTTCTTCATATTTTCATGGCTGATATTTTCTAAGCCACAGTCAGTATTAAAGCTACATCAAGTCCTAAAACAGTTGAGCGTAAAACATTAAAGAGAGCCACCGAGAGAATCGGAGGACGGAATATTTCACAGAGTAAACTCATCAGTTGTGATTACACTTTTTTTTTTTTTTTTTCTAACAAGCACCTACTACCTACGTTTTAAACAGCATGGTTCTAGGATTGGTTATACATGGATACTTCCATAAGAGTAGTTCAATCTGAATTTGTACTATGTTTCATGCAAATATTACCGATTTTTACAACTAGCGACTACAACGGCATTAATTCGATTTTTGACTGATTTTTCAACTTTGAAATTTTTGAAAACTTGATAAATATTCTTATAGGAAATTTTACGCTGATTCCGAATATACCACATGTTAGTATGCTGGAAAAATTATTTCGCACAACAAATCGCAAAAAACAGGCTATTTTGAAAATTTTGACTACATTTTTGAAAATTTCAACCCGAAGATGTAATCCGATCATGCTGGCCAACGAACTTGAACTTTCGTTTTGTGTCCTTAACATTTTAATGTTTCTAGCACAATTCTACTGACAGTTATCGTCTGGAATGACACATACATACATACATACATACATACATACATACATACATACATACATACATACATACATACATACATACATACATACATACATACATACATACATACATACATACATACATACATACATACATACATACATACATACATACATACATACATACATACATACATACATACATACATACATACATACATTTATAGGGTGTATTTTCAGACGATAACCCCCTTTAAAACAGCGTAAAGAAATTCGTACCAACGCAGAAAAATTCGTTTTGGGAAAATTGTAGGTCAAGTTCGTTGACCAGCCCCATCGCTCCGGAATTTCAGGCTCAAATTTACAATTTTATGACCCAAAAATGCTAAAAAATTGGTTATTTGACGAAAGAGCATGTGGGGTGTATAACAGTCGAAGTATTTTTCAGTCCTGAGTCGATTGCGACCACTCCCAGATCTCTGGGATTCACAATAAGTGAGAAAAATCTATTTTTAGGAGAAAAATTCCCACATTTAGTTGTTTGGTGCTACGCAACTACTACTAAACAGTGTAAAAATACCACAATAAAGTGTATCAGAATTTGATATGAATAAAGATCCGATGTTTTGATACAAGAACACTTTATTGTTCACTTGATTTCCCTTAGAATTTTTAGCAGAAACTATGATTTTCCTGGTATGTACGTCGTTTTGAAGTGTCGTTGGAAATAAGCAATCGGATTTGAAAAGAGGTAATTTAGGGTTAATAGGCAATAATAATTAATGCCTACCTGCCAACTTAATTCGTATCGTAGTAAATCTATGTACATAACCTAAACTTTGTGTTTGTCTTTTGTGTAAAACAGGATGAGAACATACAGAAATCAAAGTTATTGTTCCAAGATAAAGAATGATTGTGCTTCCCCAGACAGGACCCCTTGGGTAGGCTGTTGAAGAGAGAGGGGTGAATTTTTTTCTTTTTTTTTTTATCTTCATTCCGTCAATTAATAACCCATCTCTCTGGGGATTACCCTTACAATGGAGTTGGTAGGTTGGATGGTTGGGAAGGTGATGGTGGTGGAGGAGTGGGGGGGTTTAGCTTGTTAAAACCCAAGTTGGAAGTAACGGAGGATGACCCATCGATTTGGCGGTTCGCTCCCATTAATCAATCGGATGCCTTTTACCCCCCCACCCCCACCCCTTCACCCACTTTTCCTTCGTTTACAATTATTTCCCCACCCCTCCCCCACCCCTCCACAACCTACTGAACTTTCTCCATAAAGAAGTAAATTAATCACTTTTATAACGGGTTACAAGTGAGAGAGGGGCGGAGGATATTTTCGGACTTATATTTTTTTTCCATCGCTTTTAGCGAATTTTTGAAGAAAATTAAGCTATTGCTCTCATATTCTGAAGTTTAACGCATTTTTTAATGTATGTATGTATGTATGTATATATATATATGCATATATGTATGTATATATGTATATGGCATTCCAGACGATAACTGTCCGTAGAATTGTGCTAGAAACTTCAAACAAATTTTAAAATGTTAAGGACACAAAACGAAAGTTCAAGTTCATTGGCCAGCATGATCGGATAACATATTCGGGTTGAAATTTTCAAAAATGTAGTCAAAAATTTCAAAATAGCCTGTTTTTTGCAATTTGTTGTGCGAAATAATTTTTTCAGCATACAACATGTGGTACATTCGGAATCAGCGTAAAATTTTCTATAAGAATATGTATCAAGTTTTCAATAATTTCAAAGTTGAAAAATCAGTCAAAAATCGAAATAATGCCGTTCGCTAGTTGTAAAAATCGGTAATATTTGCATGAAACATTTGCATGAAACATCTTCCAAAATTCGCTCATGGGGTCATGCTGCATGAGTGGACTTTTTTTTCATTTTCGTCGTTTACTTTAGTCTATAACGGCAACGAAACTACCCCGAAAGTCAAGTCAAAGAAGAGGATGTTCAAGACCTTCATGCATCATTGAAGAAAACCATGTAGGTATCCAAATGGGCATTTTTCATGGGTATTTTGACATTTTATGTCTTTACTTTGGCACATACACGAAAAAAGCGTTTAAAAAAAGCGTCAAAAAAAAGCGTTATGGTTGGTTTTCTGATGATTTCCGCTTACAACCGAGTCGTTGCTAGGGAAATGGTACTTCGTCGTTTCTCATCCCACAAAATTCGTTGACCATTCGTTCGAAAGCACTCGATTTATCCAACCATATTATGTTATCTACTGCGAAGTGCGTGGCCGACAAGCTGAGTTATGAGCATGGTTATTTGAATAATTGTTTACACACAGATGATCATTCTCAATAATTGATATTGTGAACATGATTGCAACCGCTTGTTAATTTCTGATGATTTCATTGAGCTGGTGTTTCGATGTTTTGATTCATAGCAGGTGATCCGAATATTGCGAGAACAGTTTGATTTGTGAAGCGGTGGTTAAATAATTAACATGTATCATGTTTTAGCCCTGGGGTCCTAGCAATTTTTGCGCGTCAATTTTGCGAGTCAATTTTTTTCCGCGCACGAAACATATAGTGTTACAGTGATTTCCGCATACAACCGAGTCGTTGCTAGGGAAATGGTACTTCGTCGTTTTTCATCCCACAAAATTCGTTGACCATTCGTTCGAAAGCTCTCGATTTATCCAACAATATTATGTTAACTACTGCGAAGTGCGTGTCCAACAAACTGAGTTATGAGCATGGTTTTATAAATAATTGTTTACACACAGGTGATCATTCTCAATAATTGATATTGTGAACATGATTGCAACCGCTTGGAATCGAGGAGAAAACATGATACATGGTTGAAATTTTTGGTTCTAGAACAGAAATAATTTTAATAGGTAATTTCTATGCTTTACAATCTAGGAAGCAGTAATTTCGTATGTAGCCTCTTTAGGACATTTACTTGACGATGCCCAGGGTCCGGATCAGCTGAGTGGCTCTTAGAGCTTGCATACGAGTCTGCAACACATACGAGTCTGCAACTAAAGACATAAAATGTCCCAATGTGTTGCAGACTCGTATGCAAGCTTTTCATCTTTACGTTCTTTGTGTAGTTTATTGACATTTTATGTTAATATTGAAGAAACAACATCTAAAAAATAGAGACGTGACATATGTTGTACAAATCTAACTAGTATCGACTTTGCTTTTTAACATGTATCATGTTTTAGCCCTGGGGTCCTAGCAATTTTTGCGCGTCAATTTTGCTGAGTCAATTTTTTTCCGCGCACGAAAAATATAGTGTTACAGTGATTTCCGCCTACAACCGACTCGTTGCTAGGGAAATGGTACTTCGTCGTTTTTCATCCCACAAAATTCGTTGACCATTCGTTCGAAAGCTCTCGATTTATCCAACAATATTATGTTAACTAATGCGAAGTGCGTGTCCAACAAACTGAGTTATGAGCATGGTTATATAAATAATTGTTTACACACAGGTGATCATTCTCAATAATTGATATTGTGAACATGATTGCAACCGCTTGTTAATTTCCAGCGCCACCTTAATCCATTTTTTAGGAAAAAAAAAACAAGTTCATAGAATTTCGAATCAATATCGAGGAGAAAACATGATACATGGTTGAAATTTTTGGTTCTAGAACAGAAATTTTTCTTTAATCATAAAGCCAACGATCAAGTCTCATTAAATCTGTTATTATACTCTTTAAATTATCGTATCATTGTAATGTTCAACTTTTGAAAGTTTCGCTACATGTTTACCACATAGTAAATTCAACTTACTATTTTAAAATTCAATAATAAATTGTAATAATGTTATGAATGACATCATAGTTCTAACATACAGACATTCTAAATCAGCGGCTATATTGACGTTTTCAGATCCTACAAATGGCCTACTCAACGTCGATGTCACTTTACCGAATTAAGGTACCCGAAGAGAAAGAAGTGATGTGAATAGTTGTTGTAAAATCAATCGATCTTAACCCTGGAATGCCCCGGCTAAATTCCCAACACTCAACTCCCCGGTGGGGTGTGTCAAACTCCAACTTTAAAAAATGCTTAAAAATTCAAAAATATCTTACATTCGAATCAAATTTTATTTTTAAACTGTTAAAACGAATGTATAGAAACATGAAATAAACTCTGAATGAAAAAAGTAATAGTAAGAAGAGCTTTACGATTATTCTAAGAAAAAAATAATAGCAGAAAGGTAACATAATTTCAATAACATTGTTACATAATTTCAATATAAATTTTGAAAATTTTCATAAAAAAAGGAATATATATAAAACAATTTTCTGAGATTAGTTTGGTATCACTTACAAAACCGAAGAACTAGAATGAAAAGGTTACATAACATTGGCACAACAATTACAAGCAATAGGATCAACATTCACAACACTTTGAAGATCTATGATCAAGGCATACGGAGCAAACAAACCTGGTTTTCTTGGCGCGACCTCGTTCACAGAAAGAACATTAAACTAGTTTCTCCAAAACTGTCACTTTTGACGCTTCTTCATCGGAGGCAACTTCTTCTTGTAACTCGACATTATCTTCCGTGTTTGAATTTTTTCCGCTAAAATACCTCTACTTGTTCCAACACTGATCTAATATCTTCAGGATCCGATAACTTGCGTTTTCCAGCCATTTCTAACGCTGAGCCAATAACAAAACTGTGGGAGCGCCCACAAAAGTAACACTTGCTATAGAGAAAAACACTGGCGGTTCACTCCCCGGGGGGTTGGTCAAACCCCAGACACAAGAAAATACTACACTCCACGGAAGTCTTGAGCGTACTAAACTGGAAAAAGGCTGAAGCCTTTAGGGAAGAAGTGGGTGGTGATATAGAAAGAGGCGAGAAGAGCCAGACGTGCAGGATTCAACATGAAAACCTGACATTAAATGGCGAATGGGGTTTGACAAACCCCAGGGTGCGTTCCAGGGTTAAAATTTCTCGAAGTGTGACTTTAGTTCTTTAGTGCTACAGCTAGTAGAAAAGTAGATACTTGTGAAATATTGAAATTTGTATTCGCCCAATAGCAAGATCTTTTTGAGAGCTTTCCCAAAAAGTGCTATATGATGGGTATCTGACCAGTAATAAGGCTCTTAACATACATTTGCACGATGATGTCACGGCCCCCGCTTGCCTGGGGGGAACCCTCAGCTCTCTAGCACACGCGATCTTTCTACCCGTTGCGGCTTAGGCCCTGTATGCGTCAGCCTACATATGTATGTATATATGTGTCATTTCAGACAATAACTCTCCTTAAGATTGAGATAAAAATTCACTTCTCACTCCTAAAAAATTAGGTTTTAACAACTTCTTTCTACTGAAATTGCTCAAATTTCAATACAATTTAACGTATTAAAATAAGATAGATAATTTTTAAAAAATCGCTCATTCGATCGTACTGCGTGACTGGAACTTTTTTTGAAAATGTTGTCCAGAACCGCAAAGTCCACTCACCGGAACCCCTGGCCAAAGTGCGGGAGGAACCTGAGGCATTTTGAGTCCTCTCTAAGCCGGCTCCTCCCGCTGCTCGTCTCATTGCTATTCAGCGGGACACCCGACATGAAGAAGGTTTTCTTCGAGACCTTTTGTTGTGAAGTCGTGCTGTGTGGAGGATGCAGATGGCATACAGGAGTGACCGGAGATGAAGGTACCGCGTGACCCGTCCTGCAAGCGCACGCATCCGCCCCCACTCTGAGCCCAACTTGAGTTTCGCGCTGTCGACAACTAGAAATGTCGCCCTAAACTTTCCGTATGAGATAAGTATAAAAAAGGCCGCTCCGTGAGTTAGTAACTTCGGGACAACTTTGGAATGTTTCAAGGAGTGTTTGAAGTTTGCATAAGAGGAGGGCGTGCCATGAATTCCGCTCTCATATCGTATCAACATGTGAATGGTTGTCCAGAAGGGCGTACGTTAAACATGATGAACGAGATGGAAGCGGTTTTGGTATCGAAGAACTACCGGTAGATTGCAGTAAAATGCAATCAAATAGAAGAGACTTGAGCTGGAAATGACACTTTAAAGGGCGTATGTTATCAACCAATTCAGAAAACGTCTGCCAAGTATAGCTTCCTCACTTATCAGAGTGTTTTTGTTCTTCTCATAATTTTCTACCCGTGTACCCAAAAAGACTGAAATACCAACTGCGCATGCGCGAATTTACGCGTCAACACGTAGAACTACGCGTGTACGGGAAAAAGACCCACCTACACGTAGGCGGGAAAAATGCTTTCGTTGAAATCCTGTCCTACGTTTAGTCACCATAACCTGACACAAAGGTGACCACAGTTTTAAGTGTATAGGTTAGATGGGTACCTATTCGTTCTCCCTCTGACTGTCGTCTGATATCATTTCCCTTCCACAATTACTACCTACCTAGTCGAAAAAATTAAAAACCTGTGATAAATAAAATTGTATAATGAAATTTAATTCCGTTAATTATTTGAACAAAGTACCTACTTCGTCCGACAGCCAGATATCCTGTTAACCTACTTGGGAGTAAATGCAGTCGTTGATACTTTTCCGATATTAAAGTAGATGCCTATTCTTCGTAAGCATTCGCAAGTACATTTTGTACTACAAAGTTGTATCTACCAACATAAAGATGCTGACAACGAGCAGGTTTGTGTTTAAATAATAAGTTTGTATACAAAATAAGATTTGTTGGGGTCTTGAGGTTCAGTCATAAAGTGTACCACTATTTTTCTAGGCCAACTTTTCGGTATATTTTTATACCATCCTCAGGGCCACAAAGAAATGCACCAGAGGGAGTCAGACAATTACAGGCAAGAAATAATAGAAAAATTATAGAAATGGGTGGATTAAACCTCAATCACATCTAGGTGCTGGATACATCTTGATTGAGGTTTAACCCACCCCCTATCTAAGGTATGATGACCCTCAACATTTGAAGAATGTGAATTTTTGAGAAAATTTTATGCAGAAATCCGTTTCAGGCTATTCTGAATCATATTCTGAAGTTTAACGCATTTTTTCATGTATGTATGTATGTATATATGTAGGTATATCTGTATGTATGTATGTATGTATGTCATTCCAGACGATAACTGTCCGTAGAATTGTGTTAGAAACTTCAAACAAATTTTAAAATGTTAAGGACACAAAACGAAAGTTCAAGTTCGTTGGCCAGCATGATCGGATTACATCATCGAGTTGAAATTTTCAAAAATGTAGTCAAACATTTCAAAATAGCCTGTTTTTTGCGATTTGTTGTGCGAACTAATTTTTTCAGTATACTAACATGTGGTATATTCGGAATCAGCGTAAAATTATCTATAAGAATATGCATCAAGTTTTCAAAAATTTCAAAGTTAAATAATCAGTCAAAAATCGAAATAATGCCGTTCGCTAGTTGTAAAAATCGGTAATATTTGCATGAAACATTGTCCAAATTCAGATTGAACTACTCTTATGGAAGTATCCCTGTATAAACAATCCTACAACCATGCTGTTTAAAACGTTGGTAGTAGGTGCTTGTTTAATAATTAGATTCCATGTTTGTCTATCGAAATCATGAACTAAAATTTCTCTACACGATCAATAGTGACTGAAATGTCGAAGATTTCTTCAAAAATTCGCTCATGGGGTCATGCTGCATGACTGGACTTTTTTTATTTCTTGCCTATAATTGTCTGACTCCCTCTCGTGCATTTCTTTGTAGCCTTGAGGATGGTATAAAAATATACCGAAACGTTGGCCTAGAAAAATAGTGGTACACTTTATGACTGAACCTCAAGACCCCTACAAATCTTATTTTGAACAAAGCAGTCAAGAAACCAAACCTTATATTTGTAAAAGAAAGCTGCTGTCAGTTCATTAACAAATTGAGTAGGTTGGTAGTAGAATCTGTGCTAGGTATCATCTCAGATACTGGAAATGACATCTTGAAATCTTGATAAAGCAGGGAAGGCACTCAAAACGAACTATTCCACGAGGCCTGATTAAGTAAACTAACTTGATGTAGCTAGTTAAAAAATTGGATAATTAGACAACAAATAAAAAAGTCCAGTCAAATTAGACAGTCAAATAAAATAATGAGTGAATTTTTGAAGAAATCTTGGACATTTCAGTCGCTATTGATCTTGTAGAGAAATTTACAACTATCGAACGGCATTATTTCGATTTTTGACTTATTTTTCAACTTTGAAATTTTTGAAAACGATACATATTCTTACAGGACATTTTACGCTGATTCCGAATATACCACATGTTAGTATGCTGAAAAAATTATTTCGCACAACAAATCGCAAAAAAACAGGTTATTTTGAAATTTTTTACTACATTTTTGAAAATTTCAACCCGAAGATGTAATCCAATCATGCTGGCCAACGAACTTGAACTTTCGTTTTGTGTCCTTAACATTTTAAAATTTGTTTGAAGTTTCTAGCACAATTCTACGGACAGCTAACGTCTGGAATGACACATACATACATACATATATACATAATATACATACATACATACATAAAAAAATGCGTTAAACTTCAGAATGTGATTCAGAATAGTCTGAAACGGATTTCTGCATAAAATTTTTTCAAAAATTCACATTCTACAAATTTTGAGGCGAGAGCAATAGCTTAATTTTCTTCAAAAATTCGCTAAAAGATGCCGTAATCGCGGCGCTCCTGGACGGTCACCCATCCAAGTACTAACCAAGCCCTATGTTGCTTAATTTCAGTGATCAGACGAGAACCGATGTTTTCAACGAAATATGCGTTGGCGAATATTTATTTTTTCTTAGGTCGAACCTAGTTTTTCGATGTCTTTGAAGATAGCTCATAAAGCAGTGTAACATGATTTCAAAATTCTTCTACTCGATCTCAAATTCAAGAGAAAACTTTGAAATACTAAATAGTAAGAGACTTTAGCGTGACGGTAGCGTTTGGTTAGTCGTGTATATACGTGTAGAAATACGCGAAGAGATAGCGTCTGCTGTTGCTTGCTCTAGACGCTGCTCTACGTGTTAACGGGGGAAAATCGTACGGGAAGAACAAAAACTTTGTATTGTAACATGGACATATAGAATTAGTTGAAAAACAAATGACGGGTCGAAATGATTACATGTAAATATAAATTCATGCTAAAATGCGAAAAAGAGCTATAAGAATTATGATGAGTTTTATTATACTATTGTGGTATAGGATAACTACTGAGAGAACGTAAAGAAATGTGGGTATGAATGAAGTCACCTTGAGTGATGGTATTGCTGATTTCTCCCAAATCACTGCTGTTATTGTTGGAATCATGTAGTGCTTTATCCGCTATTGGTTCTTCTACGGACATAATACCCTCATCAAACTGAGATAGTTGAACAGAACCACAGACTTCAGCAATTTTTGAAGCTGGCTCGTCTTGAAGCACAAAAGCTCTGTCTTCAACTCCTGTGGCTTCTGGAGCATCAGCCAAGTTTTCAAATGAAGTTATCACAGTTATCATAGTTAGTTATCATATCATCATTATCTTTCATATGAAGCGTATGTTATCAACCAACTGAGAAAACGTCCGCCAAGTCGGGTGGGCACTACAGTTTTCTCAAATATTGTAACATGGACGTATAGAATTAGTTGAAAAACAAACGACTGGTCGAAATGATTACATGTAAATATACATTCATGCTAAAATGCAAAATAGAGCTATAAGAATTATGATGAGTTTTGCTATACTGCTGTGGTATAGGTTAAACACTGAAATAACGTAAAGAAATGTGGGTATTCGCAAATGTGAATAAAAATACAAAATCGAAATTTAAGAACAGTTGGGTGTGTCACATCACATAGCTTCCTCGTTTACCTATCATCTTCTTTCAACTATCATCCGAATTTGAGCGAACTCAAACGACTGGAAAATAAAAAATCCAGTCTTTGCAGCATGACCCCATGAGCGAATTTTTGAAGAAATTTTCGACATTTCAGTCACTATTGATCGTGTAGAGAAATTTTAGTTTATGATTTTGATAGACAAACATGGAATCAAATTATTAAAAATAATTAGGAGGTACTCATACTTTATTACTATTAAACTAATCTTGTAGATTTAAAGACAAATGTAGGTAAATATTCATAGATTTCGATGTCCAATGTGGTCAGTATTAAAGCTACATCAAGTCCTAAAACAGTTGAGCGTAAAACATTAAAGAGAGCGACCGAGAGAATCGGAGGACGGAATATTTCACAGAGTAAACTCATCAGTTGTGATTACAATTTTTTTTTTTTTTTTTTTTTTTTTTTTTTTTTTTTTTTTTTTTTTTTTTTTTAAACAAGCACCTACTACCTACGTTTTAAACAGCATGGTTCTAGGATTGGTTATACAGGGATACTTCCATAAGAGTAGTTCAATCTGAATTTGGACAATGTTTCATGCAAATATTACCGATTTTTACAACTAGCGAACGGCATTCTTTTGATTTTTGACTGATTTTTCAACTTTGAAATTTTTGAAAACTTGATACATATTCTTATAGGAAAGTTTACGCTGATTCCGAATATACCACATGTTAGTATGATGAAAAAATTATTTCGCACATCAAATCGCAAAAAACAGGCTATTTTGAAATTTTTGACTAGTTACATTTTTGAAAATTTCAACCCGAAGATGTAATCCGATCATGATGACCAACGAACTTGAACTTTCGTTTTGTGTCCTTAACATTTTAAAATTTGTTTGAAGTTTCTAGCACAATTCTACGGACAGTTATCGTCTGGAATGACACATACATACATACATACATATATACATACTTACATACATACATACATACATACATAAAAAAATGCGTTAAACTTCAGAATATGATTCAGAATAGCCTGAAACGGATTTCTGCATAAAATGTTTTCAAAAAATCACATTCTACAAATTTTGAGGCGAGAGCAATAGCTTAATTTTCTTCAAAAATTCGCTAAAAGATGGAACATGATGGAATTTACGTTTGCACATGCGCAGAATGAAGTATTGGGCAACAATGAAACTGATAGGGGACCATCTACAACTTAATCCGCGCATTCCCTGACAATTTCATCGAAATCGGATGAAAACAGTGGAAATTAAGGTCGTTACAAGGATTTTACATAGACGCATGCGCAGTAGCTATTAATGATACAATCATGTTGAAATTGATATGGGATGATCAAATCGTTATCCCCCAACTATCATCCAAATTTGAGCGAGATCGGACGACTAGGGCGTGAAAAAATGGAGCATAATGGAATTTACGTTTGCTCATGCGCAGAGTGGAGTATTGATTTCGCAACAATGAAACTGATAGGGGACCGTCCACACCCTAGCCCGCACATTCCCTAAAAATTTCATCCAGATCGGATGAAAACTGTGGAAAATAAGGTTGTTACAAGGATTTCATATTGGCGCATGCGCAGTAGTTATTAATGATACAATCATGTTGAAATTGATATAAAATGATCAAATTGTCATCCCCCAACTATCATCCAAATTTGAGCGAGTCCTAACGACTTGGGCGTAAGAAAACGATGCTTGGTTGAATTTACCTTTTACGCATGCGCAGAGTGATGTATTCAGTCAAGAAAGATGAAACTGATAGTGGACTGTCTACCCTTAGCCCGCACATTCCGTGAAAATTCCATCCCATTCGGATGAAAGTTGTGTTGCGGACACACGACAGACAGACAGACACGCACGCACAAACACACACACACACACACACACACACACACACACACACACACACACACACACACACACACACACACACACACGCACACGCACACGCACACGCACACACACACACACACACACACACACACACACACACACACACACACACACACACACACACACACACATTTTTTTTTAAATCTCTCCCCAAAGGTGGAGGGGGCACACCATTAACTTTTTATAAAAAAACGAACGGTAGACCTACCGTTCTACAGTCAGATCATTTAAAAAGGATTAATAATTTTACACATTATTAGTTCATTATGCAACAATAGCAATAGCAATATTAGCAACAAACAACATTAGTAATATTAGTTTATAACTGAGTGTAATAAATCAGCTTTCCTTGACATTACAGAGGCTTAGGGATTATGAGATGCTGCTATGATTTTCCTGCTATGAAAACTAAGGGAGTTACACTTCCCTAGTAACGCATTGGTTGTACGTGAAAATCAATAGAAAACCCCACCGTGACGTGACGCTCGTGACGTTACGAAAACAAATGGAAACGTCCTGTTAATCATTTATTTATTTATTTAAGTTGTAATTACAATAAAACTTAAATAATTTAATTTAATAATGTTTCAACTTTATTGCAAGGCAGAAGGCTGAGAGCCTGTAGCGCCCTACAAGAGTAGCGCCAAACTAAATGAAAAATGAAGCGTTACATATACAACTGTAGAAAATACTCGTAAAAGAAATCCATACACCATTGAATAAATGAAAAAATAAAGCGTTACATATACATCTGTAGAAAATAATCGTAAAAGAAATCCATACACCATTGAATAAACTACTACTCAATAAACTATCTCAACTTACACCATACTAAACATATATGCTACGAATTATATTCTCTGCATCCTCTATACCTAGATTAATTAGCCAGTCATAAATTTTCTTTTTATAGGCCACTCGTGTACATAATGGTGGAGATTTTAAGGGAGAATCCACAACTCGAAGAACAATATAAATTACTAGCCGCTCCGGCTCGCTACGCTCGCCTCCACGTCCAGCCGGGGGGCAAGCCCCCCGGACCCCCCATTCAATTGCTCGCTTCGCTCGCAAAGTGTGGCATGTAGGGAATATTGCTCGCTTCGCTCGCAAAGTGTGGGATGTAGGGAATGTTGCTCGCTTCGCTCGCAAACGGTAGATCTCTAAGGGTAGGTTTAACTTCTGTAGGGGATGCTGCTCGCTTCGCTCGCTTGAAGAAGTTATACTGCCCACCCAACTTGGCAGACGTTTTTTTCTGTTGGAAATTCTTACAAACAAATTAAATCTTATGAAACTACGTGGAACCACAAAAAGTTTATTCGGGGATGTTGCTCGCTTCGCTCGCAAGGTATTGCTGTATATTTGTAGGAAAAAATCCGAATTTATTCTGTTGACATGGCTCTCGCTTCGCTCGCAAGGTATACCTGTATACCCTTCAAGACGTAAGTGCGTGTACCTGCTCGCAACCCGTTTTCGTCAGGTGCAAGCCCCGCCTCATCGAACCCCTGGCTTCGTAGAGCCTTCTCGCGAACACGGCAAAATTAATTTCTGATGTTAAACGCTTCTTCTCGCTTCCGCTCGCGATTTGACCGACTTAACGTCACTTTTTTCGATATCCGATTTCGGATTCAGATTCGGCGGACCCAAAGCTGTATTTCGCCCGCGAAAACCGTTCCGAAAAACGTACCTTTATGGGGTATATTTTAATCGGAAAAAACCAAGTTTTTCGGCGGACTTTTCGAGAAAACGGGTCCGTACTCTCGCATTTTTTAAACGCATTTCCCGATACTTTTTTCGCGATCCGATCGCGCCGTCGTCTTTCTCGTTCAAAAACCTACGAAACCCGTATTTTTCCGGAATTGTCAACGGCCGTTTAGAGGGGTAGGGGAAGCGGGGAAGTCCAAAAAGCGCACATTAATTCTTACTTCGACCCCCCTCCCGCCCTACGGCCCATGGTTCGGGTGGGATTAAACAATTTTAAATTCGCTCGCTCCCACTTTTGGAAAATCTCAAGAAGATCCCCCCACTCGTACACTCCCCCCACTCAGCCGTTTGGCCGTGCATAGACACGACAGACAGACAGACAGACAGACAAACAAACAGACGGAGTTTCATTCTTATAAATAGTATAGATATAGTTCGGACTCCTTGTCGTGAGCGTAAGCGCTGGTCTTGGTGCAACGACATTTCCCATCAATACAAGCCGGGTTTGATAATCATGCTGTTTACTTATTAAATGATAAAAATTTAAAACATACACACACAGACGACAGACGGACTAGGAACCCAAGTTGTTCAGAATGGTCTAAAACGTAAAATGCAAGTGGACATTTTGATTTGGGAGACCAAAACTTTTTTTTTTCCCCCGAAAGTGAAAACAATACTTCCCCTACCTTTAGGAAGACTCGGAAGCAAAAACTATCATAAGTAGTAATAGTGCCAAGATAATAATATTGTAAGCTTTGTAAATACAACAATAAAACTAATGGAGTAAAATTGAAACGTTAATGTGAAAAAATTACGTTTATATCATTTTTAAAACTATTACTTATATAAACGTTAAGGAGAGTGCTGTCGAATGAAGTCGGCCGAATAAATTGTGGTGTCGTCGCAGAAGACCCAACTACCATCATGACACCTGGAGCCTATTTCATAAAAAAATAAGTTACAAGTGTACATGTTAACAAGTACAGATCTTGAAATGCACGGTAAACTTGAAATAGGTAGTGTTTAAACAAAACAAAGAGTACAAGTGTAGAAAAGTTAAACTTGTAGAAGCTAAGTTTACAAGTGTAGCAGAAAAGAAAATGGTGTGTGGGGACATACGAAATGAACAACGTCAAGTGGGATGCCGAAATTGAACTTTGTCAGCGAATCACAATATAAAAAGTTCCAGTCATGCAGCATGATCGTATGAGCGAATTTTCATAAATGGTCGTATTACATTTATGTTAAATTCTGTAAACTCGATACGAACTAAATCACTCGCGACGAAGTTGTGGAAACCCATTATAAAACGGAAGTTAGTGAAAAACGTTGTCTATTTCCACGAAAAATAAAGATTTACAATGTTAAATCGATTTCGACGGTTAGGCCATCATCAGTAGTAATTGTTTGTCACTGATGATGGCCTAACCATCGAAATCGATTTAACATTGTAACTCTTTATTTTTCGTGGAAATAGACAACGTTTTTTCACTAACTTCCGTTTTGTTCCTATCGATTTTTAGCTTATTTTAATGAAATTTAAGTACATTTTTCAGTACAATTTTGTGCTTAAATTTGTAAATGTCCTAGTTCATGTTCGATTAATTTTTTTCGAGTAGCATTCTGCTAAAAAATATAAATTTGTTAATTTTTAGCGGTTTTTTGCCTTTTTTAGTGATTTTTTAAGTACATTTTTTGAAATTTGACCAATTTAATGTGCTCAAAAAGTGTTGTCCAACGAACTCATCCTTTCTTTTGAAATGCTTGATTTTTTGGCGAAAGAACGAAGTTTTTATCTCAATACTATCGAGAGTTATCGTCTGGAATGACACATACATATATCTATACATATATATATATACATATAAAAAAGTTCCAGTCATGCAGCATGATCGTATGAGCGAATTTTCATAAACTATCTATCGTACTATAGTATGTTAAATTGCATTGAAATTGGAGCAATTTTAGTTGACAGAAATGGTTAAAACCCAATTTTATGGCAAAAAACTTATTCTAAATAAAATTCCACTGATTCAAAAGGGATTTTTGATTTTTAAATTTTTTTGCAGTTTTTATAGATATTTTAGTAAATTTTAATGACATTCAAGTACGTGTTTCTTCATAATTTTGAGCAAAAATTTTTAATGTCCTAGTTAATCGTTGAAAATTTAGTTTTGACTAAAATTCTGCAAAAAAATAGAAATTCAACGATTTTTGGCCGTTTTTAGCCATTTTTAGTGATTTTTTGGGTACATTTTTCGAAATTTGACCAATTTAATGTGCTCAAAAATGGTTGTCCAACGAACTCATCCTTTCTTTTGAAATGCTTGATTTTTTGGCGAAAGAACGAAGTTTTTATCTCAATTCTATCGAGAGTTATCGTCTGGAATGACACATATATATATATATATATATATATATATATATATATATATATATATATATATATACATATAAAAAAGCGTTAAAATCCAGGAATCATTTCAGACTGCCTCAAAACAGATTTCGATGAAGAAAATTTTTGAAAATTTTTATTTTAAAATTTTTGGAGCCATTGCAATAGCTTTATTTTCTAAGAAAATTTGCTAAAACGGTGTTAAGTACACGATGGGATGTTTATCGTACATGTCAAAGTGTAATGATTGGAAGACAGACATATTATAATCTGAAAAGTGGAGAAAGTGTGTATTTGATTTCAACCTATTCTGATGGCAGGCATAATCGGATTTTTTTCCTTCATTCAGTTGAAATGATTAATCAGTTCATCAAGTCAGCTGGGTTAGGATTGTCGTCTGTAACTTTGAGATGATCTTCACACTTCACTTGGTTCTTCAATGATGGGGATATCATCAATACCCGATCTGGAAAAATTGCTCAGGGTCACGCACCACTTGAATCATTCAAGGGTCTCGGAAGACATCCTAAATCTCTCGTTAAACTCAAGAATAGCCACAAAATGAGCGTTTATTCGTGGCCGAAAAAATCTTTAGCGTCTTCTACGCCGAATGCTTTTTGTCTGTATGCTTTAGCAGAAGATGATTCCCACATGTTAAACACCGAAAAATTGTCAACTCGCAATGCTGGAAAATAACAAGTTTACAGGTGAATGGACGTAGGTTAAAAATCGGCCGTTTTTTACAACTTGTCCTTTTTACAACTTGTAACTTGTCCAAATTCGCCTGTACACTTTTTAATTTTCACAGTGCATTACAATCTTACACTTGTACATTCATGTACTATTTTTTTTTGGTGTATATAAACGAAGTGGCCTATCTAGAACTACCCAATACCAAAATGTATTTATTTGCGGATGATACTGCCGTGTTAGTTGAAGGTGAAACGTGGGAGAATGTATACAGCAAGGCAAACCTAGCAATCAATGTGATTGGACGTTGGTTCTGTGAAAACTATCTTACATTGAACACTAAAAAGTCAAAATTAATTATTTATGGAGGAATGAAACCATATGTTTACGCTAAAAATAAAGCATCATACTACATACATGTAAATCAAATAATAGCTGTTCCTGTGGGAAAACAGAACGTGTAGCTGAGCATAAGTTCTTTCGCCAAAAAATCAAGCATTTCAAAAGAAAGGATGAGTTCGTTGGACAACAATTTTTGAGCACATTAAATTGGTCAAATTTCGAAAAATGTACCCAAAAAATCAACAAAAATCGCTAAAAACGGCCAAAAATCGTTTAATTTCTATTTTTTGCAGAATTTTAGTCAAAACTAAAGTTTCAACGATTAACTAGGACATTAAAAATTTTCGCTCAAAATTATGATGAAAAACGTACTTAAATGTCATTAACATTTGCTAAAATATCTATAAAAACTGCAAAAAAATTTGAATCAGAGGAATTTTATTTAGAATAAGTTGACATAAAATTGGTTTTTAACCATTTCTGTCAACTAAAATTGCTCCAATTTCAATGCAATTTAACATACTATAGTACGATAGATAGTTTATGAAAATTCGCTCATACGATCATGCTGCATGACTGGAACTTTTTTTACGACTTGTACTTAAAATCGGCTTGTAACTTGTAACTTGTTGTTTTATGAAATAGTCCCCTGGTAGACCAAGTCTGAAGGTAAAGTCTTATCAACCGTAATGTCATCAGTGATGACCGGATCCTTTCGAGTTTGCTGTCACCGAATCTCGGTTAAATTCAACAAAACCACACGTGAAAAAGTAATGAACTACGAAACGCTGACCGAGTAGCAGTAGGTGACGGTGAATTACGCCTTTCGTTCCTCCTGGAAAGGTCGAGATAATAAGGTTTTTTTTGTATAATGCGGAAACAGGAACTCAACTTCCGGTCACCCGCTTAATGAGCGCTCACTCCCTGTGTTTAATCTGGGCGGTAGTTGACTTTGTATGCGCTCAAGCGAAGTTCTTGTGGGTTTCTCTCTCTCTCTCTCTCTCCCTATCTCTATATATATATATATAAACATATTTTCCTCTCTCTCTCCCTCATTCTCCCTCTCCTTCTCTATCTCTCTCCCTTTTCCCCCTCTATCTCTCTCCCTCTATAGAGGCCCCTCACATGGATGTAAATAATTTTCTCTTCCTTCCTGACGTCGAGATTGCCATATTTATTCATTCATTCGAGTCTCTGTCAAACAGAACGCGGACTGTCCATCCTGAGCTTGTGGGGCCAAGTAGTACGCGAAACTGACGGCTAAACCGTGTGTTCAACAAGAACGCTCATCTATCTCACTATTTATTTATTTTATTTATTTAATGAACGGGCGAAAAGCCCAACATAAGACCAGACAACAAGACGATCAAGGATAATAAAAACAAATTCAATTAGTTATAGAGAAGAAGCATAATACATAAACTACAGATTAACAGCAATGTAAATCTTAGAATAAAGGAACTTACATAACGTAAAAGTCAAAAACATCAGAAAATATTAATTGTAATAATTTTGAAAAAGACGATTTGATATTATTCTTGAAATCTGGGCGGTAGTTTGACTGTTTGACTGTTTATTGTAAATCTGACAAAAAAACTAGTAGTAGTTGACTTTGTTCGCGCTCAAGCGAAGTTCTTGTGGGTTTCTCCCTCTCTATCTCTCTCCCTCTCCCCCCTCTATATCTCTCTCCCTCTATAAAGGCTCTCACATGGATGTAAATAATTTTCTCTTCCTTCCTGACGTCGAGATTGCCATATTTATTCATTCATTCGAGTCTCTGTCAAACAGAAAGCCCATCGTTGAGCTGGAGGGGCCAAACAGTACGCGAAACTGACGGCGAAACCGTTTGTTCAACATGAATGCTCATCAATCTCACTATCTAGTTATTTATTTTTTGAACGGCCGAAAAGCTCAATATACAACAAGATAATTAGGGATAATAACAACAAATTCAATAAGTTATATAGAAAAAGCATAATATATAAAATATAGAATAACCGCAATGTAAATCTTAGAATAAAGAAACTTACATAACATAAAAGTAAAAAACATTAGAAATGATTAGTTGTAATAGTTTTGAAAAAGACGATTTGATATTATTCTTGAAATCAGGGCGGTAGTTGACTTTGTATGCGCTCAAGCGAAGTTCTTGTGGGTTTCTCCCTCTCTATCTCTCTCCCTCTTCCCCCTCTATCTCTCTCCCTCTATAAAGGCTCCCACATGGGTGTAAATAATTTTCTCTTCTTTCCTGACGTCCAGATTGCCATATTTATATTCATTCATTCGAGTCTCTGTCAAACAGAACGCGGACTGTCTGTCCTGAGCTGGAGGAGCCGAGTAGTACGCGAAACTAACAGCGATAACATGAGTTCAACAAGAACGCTCATCAATCCAGTGTTGGGCATAATCTTATCGTTCAATACGAATACGATTGTAATTGCGATAACTATTCGTTGATTCGTTGATCGATAATTATTCGTTCTGTGTGTGTGTGTGTGTGTGTGTGTGTGTATGTGTGAGAAACTTCATTGCTCAAATGAAGTTTATCAAATATAAAATAGAACATTAAAAATGTATGTAAAAAAACTATGCTCAAAATGTACTTATATTTCATTAAAATAAAATTAATGCGAAAATCCAAAAGCTCGTTTTGAATAGCAGATAACTATTTAGAATGCGTTTTTACCAAAAAATCAATAGCCATTTTCTTTGCACTCAAAAATTTCAAATTTTCAAACGATTTAACATATTATAATATGATACTAACCTATGAAAATTCGCTCATACGATCATGCTGCATGACTGAAACTTTTTTGTTCTCTATCCTACTACGTCATCCCCCTCTCGGAGGATATCTGCGACAGCCATATCAGACATATATATATATATTTTTTTCATTTTTACACTTTCATTGGCATGTGCCAATCACATATTATGTTCTCTATTGTTCTCTATTTATGTAATCGGCACATGCCCCTAAAAGTGTAAAAATGAACAACAAAAACCGATTGTTTTGTTGATTATTTGTAACCAGGTGGAATTCAACCAAAACGCTTGCATACGAGTCTGCAACACATTGGGACATTTTATGTCTTTAGTTGAAGACAAGTATGTGTTCCAGACTCGTATGCAAGCTCTAAGAGCCACTTAGCTGATCCGGACCCTGGGCATCGTCACGTAAATGTCCTAAAGAGGCTACATACGAAATTACAGCTTCCTAGAGTGTAAAGCATAGAAATTACCTATTAAAATTATTTAACCACCGCTTCACAAATCAAACCGTTCTCGCAATATTTGGAACACCTGCTATGAATCAAATCATCGAAACACCATCTCAATGAAATCATAAGAAATTAACAAGCGGTGGCAATAATGTTCACAATATCAATGATTGAGAATGATCACCTGAGTGTACACAATTATTCAAATAACCTTGCTCATAACTCAGCTTGTTGGCCACGCATTTCACACTAGTTAACATAATATCGTTGGATAAATCGAGAGCTTTCGAACGAATGGTCAACGAATTTCGTGGGATGAAAAACGACGTAGTACCATTTCCCTAGCAACGACTCGGTTGTAAGTGGAAATCATCAAAATATTTTTTTTTTTTTTTTTTTTTTTTTTTTTTTTTAATTAATTAGATAACTTTATTGTTTAAAAACATTACAGTTTTGCTCGAAATTAAATATAGTAGGATAAAGATCCTAATTCACGTGGCACATGTAGTGAGGTGTAGCCCAGTGGCTACCCTTCATCCAGTTTAGTCCATATTTTCAAACTCTATATCTCCTAATAGAGCGTCTTGAAGGCGACGTTTTTTTAGGCGACGGCTCGGTGGGAGTTCAGGTGAATTGGTGGGAATGGAAGCTATTAAGGGATTAGTATGGTCCACCATTTTGCTGCTCATTCTCATATATGTGTCCTTGATCACAGTTTTCACCATCGGGATTCCAAGATCATTGTGGAGAACAGAATTTCGCACAAACCAGTCCGCTCCAGTTATCATGCGCAATACCCGGTTTTGCAACACTTGGATTTTATTAATGTGATATGTTGCAGCTGCTCCCCACAGTCCACATGAGTAAGTCCATATTGGTCGGATGAGAGAAAGATATATCAGTCTTTTTGTTGAGATGGAGAGAGGGGAATGTTTTGTGAGCAGAGGTCGAAGCTGGCGAATCCGCTGTCGGATCTTATTTGTCAGGTAGGTGACATGCTCTTTCCAAGTCATTCGCTCATCTAAGTGAAGACCAAGGTATCGCACATATGTCACAATGGGTATTGTTTCGTTGTTCATCGTAAGTTGGTCTGTGAAGTTCTGTCTCAAATAGGTGAAAGGTACTGCAGCTGATTTGGAGCTGTTGATCTTGAGTCTCCATTTCCTTGACCAATCCTCAATTTCACTAAGGTGACGTTGGAGTACCTCTCCAGCTTCGCGAAAACTATCGGCTTTTGTCAACGTAGCTGTATCATCTGCAAACTGAGCTGTCATTACGTCTGGTGGACTAGGAATGTCATGAGTGTATAGAAGGAATAGGAAGGGACCAAGAACACTTCCTTGGGGCACTCCTGATTTCATTGATTTAGAGGTAGAAAGTGCTCCTCCGCATTTTACAGAGAAAGTCCGTCCGTCTAGGTATGAAAGTAAGATGCGGTATAAAGTGTCAGATAGGTGAGGCTTCACTTTAACCAAGAGACCTTTATGTAGAACCTTGTCAAATGCTTTTTCTGTGTCCAAGAACACTCCTAGACACACTTTTTTGCTCTCATACGTCTCAAGAATACTGTCAATAACTCGATGTAATTGGTGGGAACAGGAGTGAGAGGAGCGGAAGCCAAACTGCGTATCTGGAAGTAATGAAGAGAGCGCCGAGAGGAGATGAGGAAGCAAAAGTCTTTCAAATATTTTTGAGAAGAGTGGCAGTAGACTGATGGGCCGGTAGCTCAACGGGTCATCAGCACGTTTATTTGGCTTCTTGACCATTACTACGTGGGCATGCTTCCATTTTATAAGGAAAGTATGTCGTTCTAAGTACTGCGTTATAGATTTGAGTCAACATGACAATTCCTTTGCGTGGGAGGCATTTGAGAAGCTGCTTAGTTATTAAATCATGACCTGAAGCTTTTTTGTTGGGAGAACGGTTTATAGCATTACGAACTTGCCCAGGTGTAAAGAAGAGGCGATGTGGTTGGAGCTGGAGAGGTTCTTCAAGCTTAGTATCTATCTCTTCGTCAAATACAGGATCTGATGGGGGAAATGGAGTGAACTGTTCTACGAGAAGTTGTCCGAAGATATCCGCTTTGTTCTGTTCTGTCGTGTACCATTGCCCCATTCTTTTCAGAGGTGGAATGCTTGTTCGGTCGCTAATCATGATTTTAGTTTTTCTCCAAAGCGAGCAGTCTTTAGTATTGAGGGTTAGTAGTTTTGTTTGTTCTGCTCTGTCCTGTTCTTCCTTCAAGGTTGCCTTCAGTTCTTGGGTCAGTTGGTTGAAAATATTTTCGTGATCAATTTTCCGTGACGTTTTTTTAGTTTATATGCCTTAGCAAAGACATAAAATGTCAAAAAATATATATGTCTGACATGGCTGTCAAATACTGGGTCAAAAAATTGATTCCGATAAAACGAATTTATGATGTTTTGTGGCTTGAATAAGTGATTAGTGAAGTGATATCCTCCGTTAGGGGGATGACGTAGTTATGCATTCGTACAGCTTAAATCTCACATTCATGTCCATCGTGATACCACACTGGGTAAGTTTGAATTTCGGTAAACAGGACAATGATGACTGTGTGCAAGTAAGTGCCTTTCAGGAGGTTTTTCCAGTTGCCATCCTGAACTTCATCTAACCCCAACTGCTTCCATCGAGTCAATATCAATTTTTGAGTCATGATGCTAGGAAGTGAATATTCTAACTACGAATACACCTGGAATGGTGCGTCCATTATTTGTTTATTTATTATCACTAAATACAGGGCGATTCAAAAAGAATGACCCGATTTCAAATGAGTATATTTATTAAACAAAATTGTGCACACAAACAAATTTTGCATCAAACTACTCCCAGGAGCATCAAGTTTATGCTGATGTATCATAAATGTTCGATGTGACCTCCTTGAGAGGCTCGGGATCCATCCATCCATCTGGATGGGGATCCATGGACGGATCCCATATGGATGAATCTGTTCCTCGATATACGGAGTCTTCTGCTGAGCGGACGCCATATTGCTACAGACTGACATTACGCTCAAAGTATAGACATCTAGCGGCGATTTTCTAAAACTCCAGACCTCGCCGGTTTTCTGTAATGCAGTTTCAGTGCCGGTAACGCACTAAGCTCAATAATATTACAAGTTAAAATCGGGTCATTCTTTTTGAATCACTCTGTAGATTTTGCTCGAACCGTTTAATTGACTCTGATATACCATTGATGCTGAATCGGCGAGCTGCAGCGGCAAATTCGTTTGATGGAGTAGCTTCGTTGGTGCGTATGATTACTCGCTCGATAAACTGTTGCAAAACACCTTCCTCCTCGATGGTTCAACGTCACCAATCAATACTTAACGTTCCTGGATCCGATGGCTGATCGATACTTGACGTTATAGGCTAATGCATATTCATGTCTTGTAATTTTGGCAGAAAGCTTGAAGGTTAGTCCATCAGTCTTTGCTAACCGCGGCTTTTCGATGTTCCTCTGTCCCGGGCCTGGGTGGATGTCCATTTTACGTTTTTGTGTCGTTCTTTTTTATTGATTCAAAAATTGGTGCCTGAACATTATCTGCATAACCTGTCTGTATGTATGTATGTTCCCGCATAAGTTTTGAACGCCTGCGTCGATTTCCTCAATTTTTTTAAATTTTCTTCAGTAGCTTTGTGCGCTAAATATAGCCATTTTACTTTTTTTTCGTTCGTTTTATTGATTCAAAAATTGGTGCCTGAACAGTATTTGCATATCGCTTTCTCATCATTGGTTCAACGTCACCGATCGATAATTAACGTTCCTGGATCCGATGGCTGATCGATACTAGACGTTCTAGGTAAAGCAAATTCATGTCTTGTAATTTTGGCAGAAGGCTCACACGAGGCGCGACGCGTCGAGTTTAGACGGTATTTTTCGAGAATCAAAAGACACAATTCAATAAATGCAGTAAATTAAGCGCTGATTTTGAAAAAAAAAAAAAAAAACCCCTAGAAAATCAAACTTTGTTGAATTGAAGTAGAGAAACATGGTTTTATTGCAAAACAAAAGTAATTTCCCTGAGAAAAATATTTTCAAAATCACAAATATCGAATATGATTGAACATTGACGTAGAAAATGACAGTGTTATACTTTATTTTTGAACTAGTTTAACTAAATATTTCTTAAACCTATCTGAATCCACACATAATAGCCGGCAAGTGATATTTATAACGTTTAGATATAGCATTTTTCAGTCAAATGAAACCTTTTTTTTCGAACAAATGAGGTCTTATTTTCAAATGAAACTTTTCGGTCCACCATTTTGCTGATAGCCGCGACAGACTGCTCCAACTTCGTGATAACATCATGATGAAACTGCTGCCGCAGTTTATGGACATCCGCTTCACTAAATTAATTTGCAGTGCCTCTGTATTAACTTGTTTAGCACCAATCTGAAAGAAAATGTAATTCTTCTCTGGATGGTTCGAATAAGTTTCATTTGATTGAAATAAGGTTCCACTTGTTTGAAAAAAAGTGTCATTTGGTAGGTAAGAGGTTCATTTGATTGGAACATGGTTTCATATGGTAGTTACGAAGTTTCATTTGAAAGAAAACTGGTTTCATTTGACTAAAAAATGCTATAGAACCATTAAATAAAACGAAATCTGTGACTGTGGCCCCTCCATAAGAAATGACTTAGCTACGCCACTGGATGTGCCGCTGTGTAAAACTCTGTCTTATTTGAGGTGAGAACCGCCATAGATATTGAATAAAACCTCTCATGGTTCCATTTGTTAAAAAAAAAAAAAAAGTTTCATTTGGTCGAAAAGAGCTTTCATTTGATTGGTACATGGTTTTAGTTGGTAGGTACGAGGTTTCATTTGATTGGAACAAAGTTTCATTTGGTAGTTACGGAGTTTCATCTGATAGAAAAAAGGTTTCATTTGACTGAAAAATTCTATAATATAAACATTAAGCCCGATTAACATGGACCTGTATAAAAAATGAAATAATAATATAGGTATATAATAATGAAAATGCATATCAATAACTGTGCATGCATGGCTAATAATTAAGTATAGGGTTAGCGAGGGTTGATCAATAATTCAAAAAACTCTTCTACACCGACATTTCGCTATATTTGTATAGCATCTTCAGGGCTACAGTACAACAGAGGATAACAAGTGGTACAGTCTGGCATATAGACTATAAAGACAGCAAAACTGATATAACATAGGTACATAATGTTAACCTAATTACTAAAAATGTTTATGCAAAATCTGATACATGAATTAATGTGGCTACTTATGGCCAATTATGACACTGAAACTAGAAAATGTTTTAAGTAAAATAATGAATACCAAAGTAGGTTTTTTTTTGGGTCCTCATTATACAATCCTTGCTAGACACAGGATATCAAAAAATAGTACTTGTACACTATTTTCATACATATATGCTAACTGAAGACTGTTTAATAATAGAAACTTGATAATTATGATGGAAATCATTAAAGAGGATACATATTGCATAGAAGAATTTTAGGAGGGACACCAGAAATTTGAGTCAAATATATAGTAATATAATTAAGCACAGAGGGGGGATCTGTTTTATAATTCAATGTCAAGAGCAGTTCCAACACAGAAATCCTCTCCCCCCACCCTTCTCATATTTCCCCCAAGGAAGGAGTCATCTATTCACCATACTTCTACTCATAGTTTAATTTATATACCATTTCCAAACATTCCATCTTCACGTCAACTGGTAAAAGTATTAGGACAACAACAACACTATTATCAGTGTTACAGACAAACAAGCCCACTTTTCTATGCAATATGTATCATAATAATTATCAAGTTTCTATTATTATAAACAGTCGCCAGTTAGCATGTATGAAAATAGTGTTCAAGTACAATGTGTCCAGCAAGGATTGTACATATAACGTGCAATGAGAAACAAAAAAAGAAAGAAAAAAATTACTGTTCCTCTACATTAAGGGTTCCTACCTACTCTGTTAATCATTATATTATTTAAAACAATTTCTAGTTTCATTATCATAATTAGTCAAACGTTCCATTATAAGTAGCCACATTAATTCATGTATCAGAATTTGCATAACAATTTTAGTAATTACGTTAACATTATTTACCTACGTTAAATCAGTTTTGATGTCTTTATACTACATGCCAGACTGGACCACTTGTTATCCTCTCTTGTACTGTAGCCTTGAAGATGCTGTAAAAATATAGCGAAATGTCGGCGTTGAAGATTTTTTGAATTATTGACCTATTTTCTAGTCTGCGGTTTAGGCTGAGTATCGGAGTGTCCGGTTTGTTGCCCCACCTGGCAACACTAGTGCCTCTGGGTGATAGCCGTAATAATTACTGATTTACTGTGCGTTTGAAGCGAGGGACAGCTACCGCCCATAAACCCGCTGGAGTGGAACTTTCAATCGGACCGCTTCCATCGGCTATTGATACAACTATGAATAGCCCGGGAGTTTAAACTTAGATTAAAGGAACCAGAGCCTGGTGGGCGCATTAATGCAACACGCTCCCCTTTAAAAGGGGAGAAACGAAGAGGGGGAGAAGAAACGATAAAAAACAAAATAGGAAAAAAAGACGAATCGATAAAACTGAGTGGGATAAGTAGAATGAAGGGGGTGGGATATTCTTCCGGGGTGATGGAATGAAGGACAGGAGGGGAAGTGGGGGGGAAAAGGAGATTAGATTCAAATCTCGCCACATGGCATTAGAGGAAATGGCTTCCAGAACCAGGATGGGAAGTTGGGGGAGCGTTAATCCACTAAACTTAGGGAAGAGGGTTTTAGATGTGTAGTAGTGAAATGAGTGGTGGCGTGGAGGGGTGGTGGGGGTGGAGGGGGAAACTGAGGGGATTTAGGGGGTTAGAGTGGCGGCAGCTTTTCTGAACGTCGTCATCAAGAATGCGCTTCCCGTGGGGCTTAGGCCAACCCCCCCCCCCCCCCCCCCCCCCACAACCCCCACAGTTGCTATATACGCAATCAGTCGACTAAGCTCAATAATTTGCCGATCAATTCAACACAGCATGGCTCCAAAAATTTTAAAATCAAAATTTTTGAAGATTTTTTTCATTGAAAGAGACATTCTGAAACGAATCCTAGAGTTTAACTTTTTTCATTATATATATATATATATATATACTTTGTTTTAAAGATAGAAACGATTCCACAAATATATAGAGGAAAGAAAGAATCTGATATTTCAATTTTGATCTTTGTCAAAGAAATATTTGTGAAATTCTTTCTATATTTAAAACAAAGTATATAAGTTCAGTAGAACCGCGACTAGTTCAAGTGATCCTTTATATTGAGTCACTTATTGATATATAATGTGATTTCGTTCTTGACCGCTATGCAAAGATGAAATTTGGTGTAGGGCTCTTGAGAGTCTGTCTTGGGGGAAAAAATACTCAAAATTTTCTTGCCAACGTTTCGTTCTATTTGTAGAATTTCTTCAGCTCTAAAAGAATGATACAATTGATTGAAATAACTGAAAACACAGGTGCTATAAATCTTAGCTGTATCTTCATAAAAATATTGACGTACTATTGAGTAAAAATATTGAGGTAGTATAAATCTTAGCTATGTCTGCATAAAAATAGTGACAGTTTTTGAACTTTTCTACCTAATGATGTGTGAAAACAAGGATCTATGATGATAACAAAACTCTTGACCTGTTGTGGCACTATATGAAGGAAAAAATGTTGAGTAAGTAGTCCCCGTTTTCAATTTATGTTACTGTATTCTCAACATTTTTTCCTTCTGCTAGTGCCACAATAGGTCATGAGTTTGGTTATCATCATAAATCCTTGTTCTCACACATCATTAGGTACCTCCTACCTGTCAAAAAAGTTCTTAAACTGTCAATATTTTTATGTACATACAGCTGAGACTTATAGCATCCATGTTTTCAGTTATTTCAATCGATTGTATCATTCTTATAGCCCTGAAGAAGTTCTACAAATAGAACGAAACGTTGGCTAGAAAATTGTGTGTATTTTTTCCCATGACCGACTCTCAAGAGCCCTACACCAGGTTTGCTATATCCAAATATCACCATATCCCATACATCACCACAGTTGCTTTATACGCAATCAGTCGGCTCAGTTCAATAATTTTTTGATCAATTCAACACTTTCCTTTTTGCTCGGCTCCAAAAATTTTAAAATCAAAATGTTTGACAATTTTTTTCATTGAAATCCGTTTTGAGACATTCTGAAACGAAACCTAAAGTTTAACTTTTTTCATATGATGATGTACACATTCTGGTAAGTACAGTATGGTCTGGAAAAGTCCCCAGAAAAGAGCACCAAAAAAAGCCAAAATTGCGACGTCCGCTGGAAAGATTATGGCCACTATTTTTCGGGACTCCAAGGGTGTTCTGTTGGTTGACTACCTACCTAAAGGTGAGACCATTAATGCTGCCAGATATTGTGAAGTCTTGGGACAACTGAGAAAAAACATTAAAGCCAAAAGACCCGGACTTTTGAAGAAAAAAGTCTGCTTCTTCATGATAATGCAAGGCCACATTCCACCCCCACCCACCGTACTCTCCAGACCTCGCCCCGAGTGATTACCATCTTTTCCCGGCATTGAAAACTTTTTTGGGAGGCCAGCGATTTTCCAGTGACGCAAAAGTCGAGGGCGCCGTCAACGAGTGGCTGCGCGGATTGGACAGAAACTGGTATGCTGTTGGCTTACAAAAACTCGCCACACGGTATGCAAAGTGCCAGGAACTACTCGGCGACTATGTGGAAAAATAGTTCAGGTCTGCAGCTTTCCAACCATGTAAATATTTTAGTCAATAAAGCATTTTTTCGATTTTTTTCAAAAATAGGTAAACTTACTTTTGGGATGACCCTCGTAGTTTTTGGTAGGTACTTACATATTGTCTGGTAGGTACCTACCAAAAACTACATTCTTACATAATTTATGTAACAACAACCCGTCCTCTATCACATTATCTTTGTTTCTTCAATTCTCTAGATACACATGAATAGGGCTCAGATCCAGAGCCGAAACGTCGTTGTTAATATGGAACAATAAAAAACTACATCTAACCACAAGACTAGCTTTGTCACTAACTCAAAAAACCCTCGTATATATCGAATTTTCCTACTAGTCAACAAGATTTTCCTAAATTATATATATTTATATAGCCATTCAAATCCTGGCACCATAATCATAGACTGTTGTCCATTCTCTACTCACGTAAGTGTTTCTTTATAATGAAAAAAGTGTTTGTTTTATGGTCTACCAGAGTGGTGAAGTAGGAGAGGAAGATACTGAAGATAACACTAACTAAGGTCAACTCAACCCAACCAACCCCAACTCAACTCAACAAACCCCCACAGAGCCGGGGCGGAGCTTGGGGTTGAGTTGGGGCTCAACTTCATTGGAAACCCTACTCATAAGTCATCAAACTGATGTTCGATTTTGTTTCTTTGTACCTCTGTACCTTATAGTCCTGAAGATTTTCAATCAATAAGACTTTTTATTTTAAAGGTTTCTCTTATCAAGTTGCCCATTTTTTATGTCGACTATGATTAGTATGTACGATGTCTACATTTTTTAGATTTAGGGAGGGTTTTAGATGTGTAGTAGTGAAAATGAGTGGTGGCGTGGGGGGGGGGGGGTGGAGGGGGGAAACTGAGGGGATTTAGGGGGTTAGAGTGGCGGCAGCTTTTCTGAACGTCGTCATCAAGAATGCGCTTCCCGTGGGGCTTAGGCCAACCCCCCCCCCCCCCCCCCCCCCCTCACCACAGTTGCTATATACGCAATCAGTCGTTCTAAGCTCAATAATTTTTCGATCAATTCAACAGTTTCCTTCTTGCATGGCTCCAAAAATTTTAAAATCAAAATTTGTGAAAATGTTCTTTATTGAAATCCGTTTTGAGACATTCTGAAACAAATTCTAGAGTTTTTTTCTTGTATATATATGTATATGTATACATGATTCATGTATATATATAGAGTTTGCATCTCTGTGATTTGGTCATTGAGGATTCGGATTTCACCTCCCCAAATAACACCCACACGTACAAGTGCCAAGGATCAGCAGAGTGCCAGTCACGGATGTGCGTGCTTGCTGTTGTGTAGCTTCTATGTGGGGAAGGCATCCCAACTGAATCTAAGGATGAACAACCATAGAGTTTCCTTGAGTCAGTCCCAGCAACGACCGATAAAGCTGCATGCAAGAACGCACGGTCAAGCAGTCACTTTCGAGGAATGTTTCGGTGTTAAGGTATTGAAGAAGATGCCTGAAAAAAACAAACGACCGGCTACTTCAACAGTCCGAACGGGCACATAGGTGGGTACTCGGTTCAAATCGGCCTCCTGGACTCAACCTCAATGATTGAGTAACTCCAACGTAACAACCATGAAACGTTGGATACAAGCTTGGTTCCAGGGAATATTCAAAAAACACTCTTTCTTCTTCTAATTTTGACAAAGACTAATTCGAAATATCAAAAACATTTTCCTCTTTATTAACATGTATCATGTTTTAGCCCTGGGGTCCTAGCGAATTTTGCGAGTCAATTTTTTTCCGCGCACGAAATTAATTACAGTGATTTCCGCCTACAACCGAGTCGTTGCTAGGGAAATGGTACTTCGTCGTTTTTCATCCCACAAAATTCGTTGACCATTCGTTCGAAAGCTCTCGATTTATCCAACAATATTATGTTAACTACGGCGAAGTGCGTGTCCAACAAACTGAGTTATGAGCATGGTTATATAAATAATTGTTTACACACAGGTGATCATTCTCAATAATTGATATTGTGAACATGATTGCAACCGCTTGTTAATTTCTGATGTTTTCATAGAATTTCGAATCAATATCGAGGAGAAAACATGATACATGGTTGAAATTTTTGGTTCTAGAACAGAAATAAGTTTTTTCTGTAAAATTTCTTTAATGAATAGTGCAGTAGCACAGTGTCCAATCAAGTGCATATATATATATATATATATATATATATATATATATATATATATATATATATATATACTCGGCGCTTCGCACCTCGCTGGGGGGGCTTCGCCCCCTGGACCCCCCGGATCTTTTCTCTTTTGTACTGCGTACAAAACGAGGATATTTTGCTATGCAATTCTTATCGATATAAGAATTAATTATCGGAAATTGGTAGCTTGAGATGTGAACATTTATCACATAAATCAAGCGCTTTCCAACGAGTGGCGAACGATTTCTGTGCGATGAAAACTGCGGAAGTTCCATTCCCCTAGCAACGGATGGGTTTGTACGTGAAAAACACTGAAATTGTGACACAAATTGTGATCTATAGCAACTATGTACTCGGTTGTACGTGAAAATCATCTTTAATTTCGTCACGGACGTTACAAAAAAAATTGTTGGGGGTCGGCCTAAGAATTGCATAGCAATTAATATATATTTATATTTATATATATACCTAATGTGATTTGGTTCTTGACCGCTATGGAAAGATGAAATACTCAGGGAAAAAATACTCAAAATCGTCTTGCCTACGTTTCGTTATATTTGTAGAACTTCTTCGGAGCTAAAAGGACGATGCAATGGATTGAAATAACTGAAAACATAGGTGCTACAAATCTTAGCTGTATCTACGTAAAAATATTGACATTGGTAGTATTGAGGAAAAATATTGAGGTACTATACTTCTTAGCTATGTCTGCATAAAAATACTGAGAGTTTTAGAACTTTTTTGACCTAATGATGTGAGAGAACAAGGATCAATGATGATAACAAAACTCTTGTATAAATGAGTTCTTCCAGACGATAACTCTCTTTAGGATTGAGTCAAAAATTCCGTTCTTTCGCCAAAAAATCAAGCTTTCCAACGAATTCGTTGGCCTGCATACTTTAAGCACAAAAATTGGACAAATTTCAAAAAATTTGCTGAAAATATATAACTAAGAATGGCTTAAAACGGCTGAAAATTGTTAAATTTATAATTTTCAGCAGAATATTGCTCAAATAAAGTTTATTAATTATAAAATAGAAGATTCAAAAGAATTATACAAAATTATGCTGAAACATTTCATTAAAGTTTGCTATACAAGCAATAAAAACTTCAAAATAAGCGAAAAATCCCGAAGCTCTTCTGGAATAGCAAATTACTATTTAGAATACGTTTTTCGCCATAAAATTAGTAGTTAACATTTTCTTTGCACTCAAAACGCTCCAATTTTCAAACAATTCAACATAATATAATATGATCACTTAAGAAAATTCGCTCATACGATCATGCTGCATGACTGAAACTTTTAACACTATTTAGGTTGATAAATTTGGTTTGGTAAATAACTCGAGTGTTAGTATATCAAAATAGGTTTGGTCTATAAATTAAGGTTTAGTCAAAAATGCTGCAAATAGTACGGCGACCGTTCGTTTGATTTATGGTTTATTGTTTTCAATAATGAATTAATATCATATCAATAAATTGATTCACCATTGATGACAATTCGCGAAGGGACCCGTTCTACGATCGAGGGCTAAAAGAGAAGTTAATCCATCGGGGTCGGGAGTTAACCCCGAATAACAGAAGCGAAGTAACTGGATTACCTCAACATTAATTAACCCTCGGTTCCCCTGTGGTGGAACGGGTTGTGAGAGGGATAGGCACGCAACAACATCCATACAATGCGGTGAGTAGCAACCTCGAATGCACTAAATTAGCATCACCTCCTGACCCCGCCTGTGGCCAACCTCTCAGTATTCGCACTCTCAATGGTCCATATACTAGTACCATATATATATATATATATATATATATGTATACATTTATATATATATATATATATATATATATATATATATATATATATATATATATATATATATTAATTGCTATGCAATTCTTAGGCCGACCCCCAATAATTTTTTTAAAATGTCCACTTTTTTTGTGTAACGTTTTTTGTCCCGAGATGGGAAGCGAGAGGTCGTGGGTTCGAATCCCGGCCAGGCCTGAATTTTTTTTTTTTTTTTTCTCGTGAGACGAATTGCATAGCAAATTATCCTCGTTTTCTACACAGTAGAAAAGAGAAAAGATCCGGCGAGGCGAAGCCCCCCTGGCGTGGTCAAGGGGCGAAGCCCCTTGCGAGGCCCGAAGGGCCGAGTTATATATATATATATATATATATATATATATATATATATATATATATATATATGTTCTGTATATTTGGGATTGTTGTTGACCGTGATGTTATAACTATCAGTGGATGTTGAGGGTCGGTCAATGAAAACTCTTCTTATTTCGCCAACGTTTCGAGAATATATTTACTCATCAGGGCCTATGGATAAAAGTCCAGTCATGCAGCTTGACCCCATGAAATTTTTGAAGAAATCGTCGCTATTGATCGTGTTTTTTTTTTTTTTTTTTTTTTTTTTTTAAACAAGCACCTACTACCTACGTTTTAAATAGCATGGTTCTAGGATTAGTTATACAGGGATACTTCCATAAGAGTAGTTCAATCTGAATTTGGACAATGTTTCATGCAAATATTACCGATTTTTACAACTAGCGAACGGCATTATTTCGATTTTTGACTGATTTTTCAACTTTGAAATTTTTGAAAACTTGATACATATTCTTATAGGAAATTTTACGCTGATTCCGAATATACCAAATGTTAGTATGCTGAAAAAATTATTTCGCACAACAAATCGCAAAAAACAGGCTATTTTGAAATTTTTTAATACATTTTTGAAATTTTTCAACCCGAAGATGTAATCCGATCATGCTGGCCAACGAACTTGAACTTTCGTTTTATGTCCTTAACATTTTAAAATTTGTTTGAAGTTTCTAGCACAATTCTACGGACAGTTATCGTCTGGAATGACACATACATACATACATACATACATACATACATACATATATACATACATACATATATACATACATACATACATACATAAAAAAATGCGTTAAACTTCAGAAAATGATTCAGAATAGCCTGAAATTGATTTCTGCATAATTTTTTTTCAAAAATTCACATTCTACAAATTTTGAGGCGAGAGCAATAGCTTAATTTTCTTCAAAAATTCGCTAAAAGACATGGTTTCGATATATAGCTCTGGTAGGTATATATAAACTTAGAATTAGAAGTTTCACTTAGCTACTATGTTATCATAGGATGTTATATGATGTAGACATTGTATTTTCAACTAGTCTGGTCAGAATTGTCTTGGTGACCACACCTATGTGCCACTAAAGTTTCCATTTTGAGATGATCTACTAACCTAACTCACAAAATTGTAAGTACCTACATCACATAACATCCTATGATAACATAGTAGCTAAGTGAAACTTCTGATTCTAAGTTTATATATACCTACCATAGCTATACATTGAAACCATGTCTTTTATCAATAGCTATATATTTGTCTACATCATGTCACATGAAAATACAATGTCTACATCATATAACTTCATGTCACATGAAAGTACAACGTCTACATCATGTAACTTCCTAAGATAACATAGTAGCTAAGTGAAACTTCTAATTCCAAGTTTATATATACCTGTACCAGAACTATATACTGAAACCATGTCTTTTATCAATAGGCCCCGGGTGATGGGAAAATATATTCTATATAAAATAGTTTTTTTAGGTGTTTAATCACAACGTTTCAACCCAGGAGCTGGGTCCTAGTCATGTGAATGCTAGAAAGAAATTGGCAGGGAATCAGTATTTTCTAATTGGCAGGTAATAATAACTAGTTCTACATACATATTATAAGGATATATATATATATATATATATATATATATATATATATATATATATATATATATATATATATATATATATATATATATATATATACAGGGTGATTCCCTCGCAGATGCAAAAAAAAATTTGGGTGAAACTAAGTCAAAAATGGAGTAAAATGCCGCCAACCGCATATTTTTATCTCAATCCGTACTCGAGATATGATTTTTTAAAGGTTTTTTCAGGAAAACCGTGTTTTTTCATTTTAAACTCAAATTTCTCCACTTTGCCTCATTTAATTTTAACTTTCAACCTCATTTTCGGTATCAGCATTACATTTACTATCAGAATAGTGTACTTGGGTTCTTAAAAAGTACCATCCAAAGGCCCTCACATCAGCTCAAACATTGACGATTTTGAAAAAATAATATTTCTGAAAATCTTTAAAACTTTACTACTCTTTTAAAAAGAATCCTGGAAACTGGGAAATCTCATGAAAACTGCTTCATCTAATATGATTTCTAACGGTATTATCAATTTTACTTTTATTTTGTTATTTAGGGGAGAAAAAATAAAGTAACTAGAACTCGTAAACGAGTTCCACTATCTGCTTTACAAGCAGATACCCTGTTACATGGATATGTCTTTGATTGGGGGAATTTTTTCCTGGACACACAAAGATCCGAAGATGTCCTTAGTAAGAGGACTAAACGTTATAAAATAAAACAATAAATGAAATAATTTCATTTATTTTCCCTGGGCCGCATCCCGACTAATTCCAACAAAACAACGGTTTACTCCTAGAAATGTTGAAAATAACTGTGGAGAGAAGCCAGTACAATGAGTTGTTGCATGTTGTTAACAGTCGACTGTTGTCAAGAGATGAAAATGTTTCCTATGGAGTGGAGTAAATGATGCTATTGCTTTACGTTAAGAATATTGTAGCCGGCTTATTAAAATTGTTTATGGTCCAATCAACTTAGTTTAGGAATGTATTTCTACTTTCGAACGCGTAGCTAATTCTACTTTCTTGCGGGCACGGTATTCCTTATTTCGCTCACCAGTCATTCTTCGTTTCTCGCTCTGCTTTCTTCTGCTGTTTTTCTTCTGCCTTCATTTGATAATAACAATCTAATTTTTCCACTTCGGTCATAGATGATGTACCAGGCAATGGGTCAATTAATGCATTCACCTTTTTTTGTAATGTCCACTCTCGTGATTCTCGCTTACGTTCAGCATGAGTCTTTCCCATGATGCTATTGCTTTTCACTAACTAGGTAACAACATTATAACCGGTTTACTTATGTTGGTAGTTTGGTCGGTTTTGTTGGAATTAGTCGGGATGCGGCCCAGGGAAAAAATTTATAAACATCCGAATATAACGGATTTGTCAACAAAAACAGTGGCTCACCAAGTCAACTCAATGTCAAGAAAGCAAGATCTGAAGATGTCCTCAGTAAGAGGACGAAACGTTATCAAATAAAACCCTGGGTCGCATCCCGAATAATTCCAACAAAACAACGGTTTACTTATAGAAATGTTGAAAATAACTGTGGAGAGAAGCAAGTGCCAGTACAATGAGTTGTTGTTTACAGTCGACTGTTGTCAAGAGGATGATAATGTTTCCTATGGAGTGGAGTAAATGATGCTATTGCTTTACGTTAAGAATATTGTAACCGGCTTATTAAAATTGTTTATAGTCCAATCAACTTAGTTTAGGAATGTAGCCAGGTACGTAAGGAGGGGGAAATTGGTAGCTTGAGATGTGAACATTTATCACATAAATCAAGCGCTTTCCAACGAGTGGCGAACGATTTCTCTGCGATGAAAACTACGGAAGTTCCATTCCCCTAGCAACAGATTGGTTGTACGTGAAAAACACTGAAATTGTGACAGATTTTTTTCGTCACGGAAATTTTTGGTTGACCCCCAGAGCAAAGACATATCCATGTCAATAATGTTTTAATGTTAAAAAATGTGGGTTTTTCAATGAAATTGTTGGTTTTCTCGAAAGATGACCCTCCATGAACCAACGAGTATGGGGTCGGTTTCTATGTATTTTTTCTCGCTGGATCGAAGGGAAACTCTTGCAGATCTCTCAATTACGTTATAATCGAGTTTTACACTTTAATTAACTAGTTTTACCCCATAACACACATAAATTTAAACGTTACAAACAAACTAAACATTTGCGATTTTAAGTGTAAAACTCGGTTATAACGGAGTTGGAGAGATCTATAAATATTACCATTCGATACATAGAAACCGACCCCATACTCGTAGGTTCATGGAGGGTCATCTTTCCTCACCCTGTATATATATATATATACGCATTTTCAGTTCTTAATAATCCAATTTAAGTATAAGCAACACATACCTTTATTTCCCCGTTCTACTAATTACATCCATGTAATTACATGGGATGGGTGATCAAAAGCTGCGTCTATCTGTATGTAACACTTAGGTATATTCAATGTTGAACATCTGGCGCCAAGGCTCAATTGGTTAAGGCAAGAGTCTTATGACCAGGAGGTCTTCTGCTCGTCACTCGGTCAACGCAAAATTATTTTTTGATCTTACGATAAACGGACGCGCGATGTACAGAAAATTTCAATTTATGCGTTGTGCGGGTTAGCGTATACTGCCCCGTGTTGGCCCCTCCGACAGAATCCTCTTTTATCATTTAATAGAGAGTTTTTGGCGACTTCAACTTAACGTCACCCGTTACCGTAGTCTTGAGGGAGCGAACGAAGATGCTAACCCAAATGGAACCGGGAGAACGGTTGCCTTAATTTTGATGTCACGTTAACGGTGGTTGGGTAACGCGATATTTTCCCCCCAGCTGTCTTGCTGTCTAATCAATTTCTTCATTTCGATATGAAATGCCGATTTTCAATCCTGAATTCGAATTTCATGTTATTAGTTTCAATACAAATACGGGCTAATTTCTCATTTTTAGTTTTCAATTCGTAAACAGGGAATGGATAGTAAGCCTCAAGTATGGAACACCGCGGTTTAGTTGCACTTAAATAGGTCATTAGTCGTTACGAACTTCATGTTTTTGGGTTTTCCGTTAGGCAAATTATCAACAAGTATGAAAAAGTATTTATCCCTATGACAATGAAACAGGATTTTACCAGACAAAATCATCAGTGGAGGCAGCACTTCACGCAATGTTCACAAGAAAATGGCTGAGAGTTCAGGTAAACTAAGAACAATACTGCGAAGAAGTAGTGTCTTAAAACTCAGTTTTCTCATTTAAAATATGTGAAATAATAATAGAAATAAGGCTTTAATCGACCAAATAGAGCCTGAGCGCAAAAGAACGGAACTTTCCGATCGAGTTGAAGGCTAGTAAAGGCTAGTAATCTAAGCAAAATACACTTGCTCTCCCCCGCATATAGACTCGGGAGAAACAAAATTCGACAGGATCGTATATTGTGTAACATTTTGAAATTTGAGAAGTTTGAGTCCAAGAAATAGGTAACTACCAATTTTAAGGCAACAAAACTAGTTCTAAATAATATTCTCCGATTCAAAAAAGATTTGGAAATTTTAGTTTTTTTGGGGAGTTTTAATCGATTTTTTACCAAATATTAATGAAATTTAAGTAAATTTGTTTGCGTAATTTGTTGAAAAAATTGTATAATGTTTAATTTTGTTGTTGATTAACTATATTTTACTTAAAGATTGCTAAAAAAAAAAAAATATATATATATATATATATATATATATATATATATATATAAAACAATGTTTAGCCGTTTTTAGCCATTTTTACCGGTTTTTTTAAGTAAATTTTTCAAATTTTTGAGGAGAAGGGGGGGGGGGGTTTGAAAAAATGGTTTTCTTGATCGATCAGGTACAAACAAAGGTTTATTAGTTATTAGGTATAGAAAATAATGGGTACTTATGTATTATACCGACCACACCCAATAAGGAACACTGAAATAGATATTTTATAGAAACGAACATTATATCATGAAAAACAACTCTTTAATTACAGAATTACAAAGATTATCAATTGATAACGGGTTTCCTGTGATGCCCAGATTATCAACTAATCTGCATTTTTACTTAAAAGTAGATCTCAAATTTACTGATCATTATGCGTTAAACATCGCCAAACTCTAGGAATTACGTATCTATCGAATTGGAAATTTCACCCCCAAGAAGGGTGTGGAATCGTGGGAACAGCCCTCCGTTCGACCCAAGAACGGCACACGAGGCGGCTAATCTAAGCAAAATACACTTGCTTTCCCCCGTATATAGACTCGGGGAAACAAAATTCGACAGGATCGTATATTATGTAACAATTTTTTGAAATTTGAGAAGTTTGAGTGCAAGAAATAGGTAACTACCAATTTTAAGGCAACAAAACTAGTTCTAAATAATATTCTCCGATTCAAAAAAGATTTGGAAATTCTAGTTTTTTTGGGGAGTTTTAATCAATTTTTTACCAAATATTAATGAAATTTAAGTAAATTTGTTTGCGTAATTTGTTGAAAAAATTATATCATGTTTAATTTTGTTGTTGATTAACTAAATTTTACTTGAAGATTGCTAAAAAAATATATATATACCTATATCTATCTTCTATTTTAATTAACGTCTGCCAAGTTGGGTGGGTAGTATAACTTCCTCAAGCGAGCGAAGCGAGCAGCATCCCCCACAGAAGTTAAACCTACCCTTAGAGATCTACCGTTTGCGAGCGAAGCGAGCAACATCCCCTACATATTTCAATTGTAATACATTCCATGTATAAAACCACACTTTGCGAGCGAAGCGAGCAACATTCCCTATATGCCACACTTTGCGAGCGAAGCGAGCAATTTAATGGGGGGTCCGGGGGGCTTGCCCCCCGGCTGGACGTGGAGGCGAGCGGAGCGAGCCGGAGCGGCTAGTTAAAATAAAAAAAAATACAAAAAAAAAAAAAAAGGGGTGGACTACCCCTAACATTTAGGGGGATGAAAAATAGATGTTGTCCGATTCTCATAGATACCGGATAAGCACAAAAAATTTCATCAAAATCGGTCAAGCCGTTTCGGAGGAGTATGGCAACGAAAACTGTGACACGATAATTTTATATATTACTAGCCGCTCCGGCTCGCTCCGCTCGCCTTCACGTCAAAAAAATCATATCTCGAGTACGGATTGAGATAAAAATATGCAGTTGGCGGCATTTTACTCCATTTTTGATGTAGTTTCACCCAAAATTTTTTTTTTTGCATCTGCGAGGGAATCACCCTGTATATATGTATAACAATGTTTAGCCGTTTTTAACCATTTTTACCGGTTTTTTTAAGTAAATTAAAAAAAAGTTTGTAAAGTAAAGTAAAAGGTTTGAAAAAATGGTTTTCTTGATCGATCAGGTACAAACAAAGGTTTATTAGGTATAGAAATTAATGAACAAAAACACAAGAACGTCTCGTGTCACTAGGGGGCGTACTAAAAAGTAGATCTCAAATTTACTGATCATTACGCGTTACACATCGCCAAACTATCGGATTGGAAATTTCGAATACGCGACAAAACGTACTAGCGACAAAACGTACCGTGGAACCGACCAACTACCTGTGAAGGGTCTGAAAGTAATTTTATTTTAATCTACGGATTTATCCGTATGCCAAGAAAAAATATATTTATTGGTGAGGAGATTGTAGTTGACAATCCCTTAGTAAAAATGCAGATTAGTTGGGCTTGTAGATCAGAATGATGTGTATAGTTTGGTGGTCTGGATGCTCGCAAGCTCGCATCTCAAGAAGACATAACATCAAGTAGTCAATCCCTTAGTAAAAATGCAGATTAGTTGGGCATGTAGATCAGAATGATGTGTATAGTTTGGTGATCAGCATCCAAATATTTTGTCAGACCCTCCCCAGGTAAATACCGACACAAGTGGTACGTTATGTCGCGAAAAACCAAGTGGTACGTTATGTCGCTAGTACGTTTTGTCGGGACACCGGAAATTTCACCCCAAGAAAGGTGTGGAATCGTGGGAACAGCCCTCCGTTCGACCCAAGAACGGCACACGAGGCGGCTAATCTAAGCAAAATACACTTGCTTTCCCCCGTATATAGACTCGGGGAAACAAAATTCGACAGGATCGTATATTATGTTACATTGTTTTGAAATTTGAGAAGATTGAGTGCAAGAAATAGGTAACTACCAATTTTAATTCAACAAAACTAGTTCTAAATAATATTCTCCCATTCAAAAAAGATTTGGAAATTTTAGTTTTTTTGGGGAGTTTTAATCGATTTTTTACCAAATATTAATGAAATTTAAGTAAATTTGTTTGCGTAATTTGTTGAAAAAAATAATGGGTACTTATGTATTATACCGACCACACCCAATAAGGAACACTGAAATAGATATTTTATAGAAACGAACATTATATCATGAAAAACAACTCTTTAATTACAGAATTACAAAGATTATCAATTGATAACGGGTTTATATTAATTAAACAATTACAAACTTACTACGATTATCAATTGTTAATGGGTTTCCTGTGATGCCCTACCTACTTGATGACTACTTGATGTTATGCCTTCTTGAGATGCGAGCTTGCGAGCATCCTGACCACCAAACTATACACATCATTCTGATCTACATGCCCAACTAATGTTTTTCATGATATAATGTTCGTTTCTATAAAATATCTATTTCAGTGTTCCTTATTGGGTGTGGTCGTTATAATACATAAGTACCAAATAATGACCAAAAAGTCCAGTCATGCAGCATGACCCTATGAGCGAATTTTTGAAGATGTTTCATGCAAATATTACCGATTTTTACAACTAGCGAACGGCATTATTTCGATTTTTGACTGATTTTTCAACTTTGAAATTTTTGAAAACCTGATACATATTCTTATAGGAAATTTTACGCTGATTCCGAATATACCACATGTTAGTATGCTGAAAAAATTATTTCGCACAACAAATCGCAAAAAACAGGCTATTTTGAAATTTTTGACTACATTTTTGAAAATTTCAACCCGAAGATGTAATCCGATCATGCTGGCCAACGAACTTGAACTTTCGTTTTGTGTCCTTAACATTTTAAAATTTGTTTGAAGTTTCTAGCACAATTCTACGGACAGTTATCGTCTGGAATGACACATACATATATACATACATACATACATACATACATACATACATACATACATACATACATACATACATACATACATACATAAAAAATGCGTTAAACTTCAGAATATGATTCAGAATAGCCTGAAATGGATTTCTGCATAAATTTTTTTCAAAAATTCACATTCTACAAATTTTGAGGCGAGAGCAATAGCTTAATTTTCTTCAAAAATTCGCTAAAAGTGTCTTTTTTGTATATTTCAAGTTGTATAGAAATTGGAGATTTATGAGTGAAAAGAAAATGTTAGCTATTAATTTTATGGGAAAAAAAGTATTCTAAATGATACTCTTCTATTCAAAAAGAGATTTTGGATTTTAGGCTATTTTCTGCATTTTTTATAGATTTTTTAAAACATAATTTAATGAAGTTCAAGTTTTTAGCATAATTTTGTACATGAATTTTTGAATGTTCTATTTCATAGTTGATAAACTTTATTTGACCAATCTTATGCTAAAAAATCAATTTAAAAATGCTTAGCCATTTTGAGTGATTTTGTCAGCCCATTTTTTGAAATTTGACCATTTAGATGATATCAATATTCAGTACATTAAAGGTAACACTTTTATGTGTTGGAAAGATGACTTGGTAATAAATTGATTTGTTTATCAACTATATTAAAAAGCGTAAAATTGTGAGATTCCGCTGCTGTAATGGATTGAACCCATTTGTGAGGTCCGAAGCTCCGAGTTCCGATACTAAATATACTATAAGCGGCGTTTAATAATTATGTTGAAGGGCTGTCTAATACAAAAATAATAAACCTTTGTGTAATAATTTGCAGCGTTTTTATATCTACTTACATCGCCAAACTCTAGGAATTAGGTATCTATCGAATTGGAAATTTCACCCCCAAGAAGGGTGTGGAATCGTGGGAACAGCCCTCCGTTCGACCCAAGAACGGCACACGAGGCGGCTAATCTAAGCAAAATACACTTGCTTTCCCCCGTATAATCGGAAGAAACAAAAATCGACATGTGGCCCACTTTATTTCGGGGGGGAAGGTCCTCGAGGCAAACGGCGAATCAAAACATACTGAGGGTCTTTGAATCGGATAGACCAGTAAATCTTTTTATCACTTGTTCGAGCTTTTTCAAAAGGGCATTGAGGTGGTTCGGGGGTATTCATTGCGCCATAGGGCGGTTATAAGGTTGCGAGGAGACGCATTATCGCGTCATATGGTCAGAACCCCAGGACGGGTGAGCTGTTATGACGCTATTGTATCAAGTTGGGGGGGTTTGTGAGCTTCGCGATCCGTGACCGACCGGCACATCTGTTGTCGGCCTCCGACGAGCTCAAGTGGTTCGGCCGATGGCAGGTGGTTGTTTTCCTATCACTACCGCCCGACGCCGGTGTTTTACGGGAAGCGTTTCCGTTGTGCATGCAGGAATCACAGACTAGACCACAAAACTAAGGAAGCTATTACCTACTCCATATCATCTGTATTTCCTTCTCCGACCAATTTCGACTCATTTTTAATTGAATACCGCCATATGCAAAACATCCTAAGTGCCATTTATGGCCCATATTCTCGTGAAGTCACACCTGGAGTAGGTTCGCGTTTCAGCCAAAGTCGGCCATGATACAGCCCTACGTCAATGAATCGCTACTCAACCAACCTATTTCTCACAGGAAGTTTGCCGTCTCACGTCAACATAATTCGTGGTTATAAGGCCATTTTTCAACAGTTTTGTTTTGAAAAAGTATAGTATTGTAGCAATACAAAGTTTTAATTTGACTAAATGTTATAATAATCATGCCTGCCAGCGCAATAATTGATTGTAGATTGCTGTCAACAATACCAATCTAACGTGAACTTGTTTTTATTTGGACTAGGAGCCTACAAACTATAGTAGTTAATCAGTGTCAGAAAACTAAAGAACTTCATTCGTTTAGGCTTTGAGAATAATTAACCTGAAAAATAGTAAAGAAAAGATGATTGAAAATTCCTCAGGTGTCTGTACTGCTGTGTAGGTACCTAGCCATTGCTCAGGTAGCTTCATCAGCGTTTTATTATAAGTTCGTAGTACTATGCTTAACTGAGGAAGCTTTACTTGCTATATTGAATGAATAAAAGGAGAGATTTGTCAAAATAAACAAGGCAGGAAAGGCCAGGCTTGGGTTGCTACATCAAGAAACGAAACTACTTAGGTAGGTACGTACGTCCTACCAGATTTGCTGTTGGTTTAAAGTGCCTAAACAAAGTAGGTGGGTCGTTGCTTTGCCGACGAATACAACCGCTGATTAGCAAGTTTGTCAAATATCGAATCAGGGAATATGCAACATGAATTAAAAACCAGCTGCAAGGAAAAAACCTTGAAATGCATTCCTCTGAAGGTAAGATTTCATAAAGACGGCAATGGCAGTGCAGTTATTGCGCGAGTTTCGCAGTTACGCAAATTGTATGGACAAAAAAGGTAATTAGGTAGGTACCTACTTTCGTTTTGATCAATGAAGTACCTACATGAACAAGTAATAATATACGGAAAGTACGTAGGTATACCTTACCTCTAGTTGGGTACTTACCTTTCCACATGTGATACAACTTACTATTCCCGCCTAACAGAGCTCTCATAATGCATCCTTTCACAAGACCGCTTTCACAGTACTCTAAAGATTTTTAGTTTCAATTGATTCAAAGAAGAGTTCTAAAACTAGATAGGTAATCCACAACATCTTTGCGGCTGATGTCTGGATCATCTAGAACACTTGTATGTCAACTCCCCAACACACATTTCATATGGATCTCTACCCCACAGATTAAATCTTGCGTTCGTAGCGTTTGAGGTCAACACCTGATAATAACTTGATGTAATTTGCATACAATTTATCACCTTGCGTATTACAAATAATGAAAATATTGACTCGGAACTAGGTGAGACTATGTTACGCTGTTGTCCAGGTTCGTTCACAAATGGCGCATTTTCGCATATGTTTACTCGTCACCATGACAACAAGGTGAAATAACTTGATTTCGCCTTGCCTCGATGTAAGGATGCGCTAGTGTCCAAGTCTCGAGAATATCACCCATAGCTTATCCAAATTGAAATAAACATTGTCCAAATAGCTGAAACATTTTCCAAATTGAATGACACATTTTCCAAATAGATTGAAACATTTTCCAAACTGAATGAAACATTTTCCAAACAGATTGAAAGAACTTCCAAATGAAAATATAGATTTGCCAAATAGATCCAAATTTCAACGGAGGCGTCCATGGATCGAGTTAGTAGATCCGCTGCGAAGACGAAGACGAAAGTCAATTAGGCGGGCGTTGTGTCTTATCTGTGAGATCAGTCCGGCTTTTTTCTTTTTTGGATTCGTAGTAGGTAAGTGGTGCTTTTTACAAGGTTGGGTTATACCACTCCCATGCTTAACCCCCAGACCCATGCTGTGGTCTGTGTGACAAGTGATTTTTTGTAGGGTATTCTCCCATAGATGCTTGCCTTGCATGGCTAAGGAGTGCCACCTGCCCCTTCGCAGTGGATCTACTAACTTGATCCATGGACGCCATCGCTAAAATTTGGATCTATTTGGAAAATCTATATTTTTATTTGGAAAATATTTCAATCTATTTGGAAAATGTTTCATTCAATTTGGAAAATGTTTAAATCTATTTGGAAAATCTTTCATTCAATTTGGAAAATGTTTCAGCTATTTGGAAAATGTTTATTATAATTTGGAAAAGCTATATAAAATTGTCCAGCAGACCTAAAAAACTGTTCATAGCCGAGCAAAAATAGCCCGTTCTTCCCCTGTACTCTTCAATATTACTATTGCCTCAGTTCACCTAGCGACAAACACTCATCGGAATTTGTTCAGTGAAACTTGAATTTTGCCGTTCGCGTATGCCAGTGTTTCTTAAACTTTTTAGCGAATTTTTGAAGAAAATTAAGCTATTGCTCTCGCCTCAAAATTTGTAGAATCTGAATTTTTGAAAAAAATTTATGCAGAAATCCGTTTCAGGCTATTCTGAATCATATTCTGAAGTTTAACGCATTTTTTTATGTATGTATGTATATATGTATGTATATATGTATGTATATATGTATGTATGTATGTATGTGTCATTCCAGACGATAACTGTCCGTAGAATTGTGCTAGAAACTTCAAACAAATTTTAAAATGTTAAGGGCACAAAACGAAAGTTCAAGTTCGTTGGCCAGCTTGATCGGATTACATCTTCGGGTTGAAATTTTCAAAAATGTAGTCAAAAATTTCAAAATAGCCTGTTTTTTGCGATTTGTCGTGCGAAATAATTTTTTCAGCATACTAACATGTGGTATATTCGGAATCAGCGTAAAATTTCCTATAAGAATATGTATCAAGTTTTCAAAAATTTCAAAGTTGAAAAATCAGTCAAAAATCGAAATAATGCCGTTCGCTGGTTGTAAAAATCGGTAATATTCTTCAAAAATTCGCTCATGGGGTCATGCTGCATGACTGGACTTTTTTTCCATGTAACCTAAAAAATTATTAACACATAGGCATAGGTACTGAATTAATAATAAAATTAAAAAATATTTCCCGTGCTCAGGGATTATTGTTGATAAAATACCACTCTTTATATTTGAAGACCACCATATGCAAAACATCCTAAGTGCTATTTATAAAATTGTCCAGCAGACCTAAAAAACTGTTCATAGCCGAGCAAAAAAGAAGAATGAAATGTCTTTTGTAGTTTTCCATCTATGTTGTACATTTTATTATTGTTTAATTAGTAAATGAATCAACAAATAAAATTAATTATCCTATTTTTAGCGAAATCCAAAATCCAACCAAAACACTCCAAGTGCCCATCCCCTTTCATAACTTACTTTGGTAACCAGGGAGGTCAAATTTTAGTTCAGTGAATAGATTTCAGCCTATGTTCTGATTCTCATATCACAAAATGTTGAAGAACGGGTTGAATATGAAATAGGTAGGTAATTAAAACTTTTATTGCACCAACTGTATTTAAAAGAAGTAATTAAAATGTAAGGTAAGCATGAGACCCGACGCCGGTGTTTTACGGGAAGCGTTTCCGTTGTGCATGCAGGAATCACAGACTAGACCACAAAACTAAGGAAGCTATTACCTACTCCATATCATCAGTATTTCCTTCTCCGACCAATTTCGACTTCTTTTAGCGAATTTTTGAAGAAAATTAAGCTATTGCTCTCGCCTCAAAATTTGTAGAATGTGAATTTTTGAAAAATTTTTATGCAGAAATCCGTTTCAGGCTATTCTGAATCATATTCTGAAGTTTAACGCATTTTTTTATGTATGTATGTATATATATATATGTATATATGTATGTATGTATGTGTCATTCCAGACGATAACTGTCCGTAGAATTGTGCTAGAAACTTCAAACAAATTTTAAAATGTTAAGGACACAAAACGAAAGTTCAAGTTCGTTGGCCAGCATGATCGGATTACATCTTCGGGTTGAAATTTTCAAAAATGTAGTAAAAAATTTCAAAATAGCCTGTTTTTTGCGATTTGTTGTGCGAAATAATTTTTTCAGCATACTAACATGTGGTATATTCGGAATCAGCGTAAAATTTCCTATAAAAATATGTATCAAGTTTTCAAAAATTTCAAAGTTGAAAAATCAGTCAAAATCGAAATAATGCCGTTCGCTAGTTGTAAAAATCGGTAATATTTGCATGAAACATTGTCCAAATTCAGATGGAACTACTCTTATGGAAGTATCCCTGTATAACCAATCCTAGAACCATGCTGTTTAAAACGTAGGTAGTAGGTGCTTGTTAAAAAAAAAAAAAAATGTAATCACAACTGATGAGTTTACTCTGTGAAATATTCCGTCCTCCGATTCTCTCGGTCGCTCTCTTTAATGTTTTACGCTCAACTGTTTTAGGACTTGAATTAATAATTTGATTCCATGTTTGTCTATCAAAACCATAAACTAAAATTTCTCTACACGATCAATAGCGACTGAAATGTCGAAGATTTCTTCAAAAATTCGCTCATGGGGTCATGCTGCATGACTGGACTTTTTAATTCTAAGTTATAAATGATATCGATTTATCAGAAATGGCTGAGACTTTAAGGGCACTTGGTACCGTACCCCAACAAAAATTGTTTTACCTTTTTTTCTTTTTTTGTTTAAAATAAAACTAGATTCATTCCTGAACAAGATAATATATTGCATATAATATTTACAATATTCAAATGTCTCACAAATTAACTTAGAAGTTGCCCGCCTCATAGTCCGCTGCCCCTGCTTCTTCAAATTCAAACGGCTAGGGAAAGTCGATAATATCCGAAATACTGGTGCCAGGGCCGCCACATCTCCAAGTCGGGCCCGGGACCAGATTCTGGCCACTGTGCCTCCCCCCCCCCCCCCCCCCCCCCCCCCCCCCCCCCCCCCCCCCCCCCCCCCCCCCCCCCCCCCTATTTTTTTTGTCACGCCACTTTTACTAGAGATGGCTAAGATAATTGTAAAAAAAAAAAAAAAAAAAAAAAAAAAACTATTAAACCTTCTCTAACCAAACGAAAAATCATTTATACTTCCTACCAAGGTTCAGTATTTGAATAAGAACACTTGAGGGGCTGAACTCATTATTACTTCACTACGTTTTATTCAACATTTAATCAAAAGTAAAGTGTAACTTAAGAATTGAAAATTCAAGTATTCATACTCTAGTAATTACCAACCAATTACAAAACCATAAAAATGCCATAAATTACCTTGAAACAAAAATTCTATATCCTATCAGTCATAGGATTTTTATTTTAACTACCTACTTTAAATACAATTGTTTGTGAATAGAGGGCGTATTCAGAGAAGTTCCAATTTACTCATTCCTCAATTGGACAATTGTGGCAGAAATTATGAAAAAAAAAAAAAAAAAAAAAATCTAAAATCTAAAAAAACTAATCTGAAAATAACTAAATTTCATATAATCATTAATCAACACATATAATTAACTTTATTTTAATGTTATGGACGGATTAAAAAGGAAAGTCTCTGTATACAAGATGGCTGAAGGAATTAATTGAAACAATGATTATGTTTGAAAGAATAGATTTATTAATTTTGGAAAAAAAAAAATCTACAAAAATATAATTGTTTTATTACAGTTTATCTACTTGTAATGAAGCTATGCAGTAAAGAATTAGATTTATAACAACAAAAGATACAAGAATTATTTAGTGAAAAACTATTAAAAATATGAATTAGTAAAATGAGAAATTTGTTTTGTTGAGTTACGAGTAGAATATCATTCTGTAATTGTAATTATAATTGTGGAAAACTTTTTAAATATAGAAAACTGTAACAGGCTATAATTTCATGTTTTATAAAATGAAACATTTTAAAACTAATAAAGTGAAGTGAGGAAAAGTGTATTTGCATTTGAAAAATGCAAGACAAAACACTTGAAACTTTCGTGCCTTTTTAAGCGAAAATTCTTTAATAACCTTAGAAAAGTCAAGTTTAGATGCTAACTTGTGTGCAAGGGAATTCAATCTTTCTGGGTCCATTGATGCTCTCTCCCAAGTCTTCAGCCGAGTGCCTACTGGTAAAGACGGTAAAGGGTAAAGAGTAATATTTTGGGCCATCGCAATCATCGCAACTGGTTAAGAGAAACAGTCTGGTGTAGTAAAACAAATTTAATCTGATCAGGGCCCGTCAAGTGTAATACACTCTGTTTTATGTAGGCCTGAAAATTCTAAAATACTTTATTTACTAAATACAGGACCGGACAACCTTGGCCCGGGGCAACAGTACCCACTTGCCCCCCCCCCCCCCCCCCATGTGGCGGCCCTGACTGGTGCTTACTAATCCTAATCCAAATCCTAATTTCTTCTTGGAGGAAGATAACCAGCTTGAGTCGCCGGATGAAGTACTAGGAAAAAGAGGGGTTTCATAGAAAGAAGTTCCAGGAACGGAAGAATCATAGGGAGCCAAAGGATGAGAGTCGCGTGAAAGACTCGAGCTGGATGGTAAGTGGCAAATTTCGGTCGCAGAATCATCTTCACGCAACTTCTTGGAGAAATTCGCGATATGGTTGTCCTTCTTGAATATTCTTTTACTTTTCGTCATTGCGTATAAGGGAGATTCTTGGTAAAGTGGACACTTTCGGATCTGAGTTTTCTGAATTTTAGAACTTTTAAAAATGAGCAGGAAAAACTCGGCGCTCCGCGCCTCGCCAGGGGGCAAGCCCCCTGGACCCCCGGTTACCTCTATTTACATACTTCGGACGAAATTATTGAAACACAGAATGTGTTTGCGTTGTCGCGCAACCAAGTGACAACCAAACAAGCGTCATTGTTTACTATTCATTTATAACATCAATTTATATAGTTATAGTATGAAACTACGAAAAAAAATACGAAATAAATTCGTGATAAATCAAGAGCGATTTATCAAGTAAATGTCCTAAAGAGGCTACATACGAAATTACAGCTTCCTAGAGTGTAAAGTATAGAAATTAGCTTTAAAAGCCACTCATCTGATCCGGACCCTGAGCATCGTCAAGTAAATGTCCTAAAGAGGCTACATACGAAATTACAGCTTCCTAGAGTGTAAAGCATAGAAATTAGCTTTAAAAGCCACTCATCTGATCCGGACCCTGGGCATCGTCAAGTAAATGTCCTAAAGAGGCTACATACGAAATTACAGCTTCCTAGAGTGTAAAGCATAGAAATTAGCTTTAGAGCCACACATCTGATCCGGACCCTGAGCATCGTCAAGTAAATGTCCTAAAGAGGCTACATACGAAATTACAGCTTCCAAAGTGTAAAGCATAGAAATTAGCTTTAAGAGCCACACATCTGATCCGGACCCTGAGCATCGTCAAGTAAATGTCCTAAAGAGGCTACAAACGAAATTACAGCTTCCTAGAGTGTAAAGTATAGAAATTACCTATTCAAATTATTTAACCTCCGCTTCACAAATCAAACCGTTTTCGTAATACTCAGATCACCTGCTATGAATCAAATCATCGAAACACAAGCTCAATGAAATCATCAGAAATTAACAAGCGGTTGCAATCATGTTCACAATATCAATTATTGAGAATGATCACCTGTGTGTAAACAATTATTTATATAACCATGCTCATAACTCAGTTTGTTGGACACGCACTTCGCAGTAGTTAACATAATATTGTTGGATAAATCGAGAGCTTTCGAACGAATGGTCAACGAATTTTGTGGGATGAAAAACGACGAAGTACCATATCCCTGGCAACGACTCGGTTGTACGTGAAAATCATCCGTCACACATTTCGTTACCATCCCGCGTTCCATTTTCGGCTAGTTAGTCCATGGCTAAAACACATTCTGTGTTAAAATTTAGGATGATCTCTTCAACTTCTCGATCGAATCTCCAAGCCCAACCAAACACGTGGGGGGGTGGCTTCATTAAGCAATAAAATCAATTATTATAAAGCACTAGGACAGGCCCCTGATGCAGTGGACAGGCCCCTGGCCCCTGACAGATCTTCCGTACAAGAAACATTGTTCAACCAAGTACTGCAAATGAACCACTTCACACTTGTCTCGTTTTCCGAGTATTATTTCCTCATTCTTAAATATTTACCGGTATTACACGAATGGATGTCACGAAGATTTCACTTTAAAGCTAATGAGGACGCTGGTTTTTAGCAAACCAGATGAATGTTTCTTAACTTTTTAATATTGTCAACACCAAGAATATAAACTTTCTCATTGAAATTCAACCCCTCCCAAACATTAGTTCGAGTAACTTTAACCCTTCTGAATACAGTAACATCAGTTCCTTCAATTTTTTTCAATCAATAAAAAGACACTACGTCAGCTCTGACCCTTTCTGTAAGTGTCTTGGCGCGGCGGTCCATGCAAGAGTTACTCTGCCTTATCCTGACATCCTTTCTTAGAGATTTGGCAGGTACGAAGTTGCATTGAGAAGTTGAAACCTAGGAGAAAAAAGGAAAATCGTCTAAATAGCTTCGACGAGGAAAAGAATCGTCTCTATTGACTAAGTTGATGTTGACTCTTTCTCACAACTTGAGCAATCTGAATGCAAGTCAGTCTTGTGTTATTTTTGTGTTACTCTGGACGATTGTACCTACTCCGATGAATTTATTTGCTTAATAGTAACATCCGGTAGAAATACTAAAGTATTTCGAATCAAATTTATTGGCAGTTGGATCAGGTGCCTGTCCTCTGCGTCAGGAGCGTATCCTTGAAAAAAACTAAGAGGACAGGCTCCTGACGGATAGGCTCCTGACGGAACTTGGGTTTTTTCAATTTTACTAGACTATTTTCAATAATTTTCCCGGAAGTGATTATAGAAATGGAAACTACTCGCTCAGATCTACCAGATTAATGAAGAGAAAAAAAAGTTGCATGGAAAACTCACCGCTTGAGACTGGACAGGATTCTGACGATGCTGTTTGACAAGCTCACACTTGGCACTACAACCTTTTCCCACAAGAAAACAGTCTAGACTGATCTCGGCCGATGGCTGCCGTTTCAAATAGCTGAAAAGCACGGGAAAACGATGGGGCCAAAAAAAACTGTCAAACGTGCGTCCTTGACCGCTAAAATTGAAAAACCGTAAGGGGACAGGCTCCTGACGTATTTCGCCTGGACACCGACATTTTCCACGATTCATCAAGATGAGATTTTCCGAAAATTATGGGGACACTCATTTTTGAATCTCTGGAGTTATTCGAACTGATGGTAAACTGGTGAGCTCCGTAAAATAGATTTAGGAGCCCCCACTGCAACTTGAAGTTGGGAAGGTCGTCCGGGGACAGGACAGGTCCCTGACGATTTGATGGTTCTAGCATTTTTTTAAATAGGAAAAAATTCCTTGACCAGCTTGTCACTGTTCTCCAAACTAGAATTAGATAAATACTACCAAAAAATTTTTTCAGAAACTCGAAAGTGTCAATGGGAACGTCAAAATTGCACCGGACACTACTTCTGCCCCTTTCACCAAGAAACACCCATAACTCTAAAACTATACGGACTAAACGAATTGCGGACAAACCGAACGCGGAAAGATGCACGGACGAGTGGAAACGTCAACAACATAGAATAACGGAACATTTTATCATTGCTATCATCTTATCATTCTGGCTGCTTCGCTCGTTGGTATTATGGTCTGACTGTGTGAAGTGAAGTCATCGAGGTTACTAACTCATTCACACATATTCAAGTCATATTAGTTCACCAAAACGACGCAGTTTTTTCGTTTTAGCGAATTTTCGAAGAAAATTAAGCTATTGCTCTCGCCTCAAAATTTGTAGAATGTGAATTTTTGAAAAATTTTTATGCAGAAATCCGTTTCAGGCTATTCTGAATCATATTCTGAAGTTTAACGCATTTTTTTATGTATGTATGTATGTATGTATATATGTATGTATGTACCTATATATGTATGTATATATGTATGTGTCATTCCAGACGATAACTGTCCGTAGAATTGTGCTAGAAACTTCAAACAAATTTTAAAATGTTAAGGACACAAAACGAAAGTTCAAGTTCGTTGGCCAGCATGATCGAATTACATCTTCGGGTTGAAATTTTCAAAAATGTAGTCAAAAATTTCAAAATAACCTGTTTTTGCGATTTGTTGTGCGAAATAATTTTTTCAGCATACTAACATGTGGTATATTCGGAATCAGCGTAAAATTTCCTATAAGAATATGTATCAAGTTTTCAAAAATTTCAAAGTTGAAAAATCAGTCAAAAATCGAAATAATGACGTTCGCTAGTTGTAAAAATCGGTAATATTTGCATGAAAAATTTTTTAAATTGCAGATTAAAATAATTTTGTTTATCTTTTTCGGCCATAAATAGATAGTTAAAACTTTTTTAATACTTGAAGTGCTCAAATTTCAAAACAATGTAAAGTTATAATGTACGATAATTTTTCAAAAATTCGCTCATATGATCGTGCTGCACGACTGGAATTTTTCGTTTTATGGCTATCCTGAAAAGTAGCATATTTTTGCGCATCGGACCCTCTATCTTGGGATCTACTGAACCGAATTCATTGTTCTTTCTTTAAAAAGTTATCTCTCAACCTACTGCATAAATATGCGGGAATAGTTTATCAGAATAAGTTATTGTAATTACGGGACAGATAATCGAAGTTACCTCAAATACGACCAGTATTTCTGAAATTGGCTTCAATATTGTAATGCGGCAAATTGATATTCTTTCAATCTGATTCCGCAGATCTTTAGACCTTCACAAGATCTATCAGTTAAAAAAAAGATCATCGAAACTAGCCCAACGAGTGCCGACGTCACGAATTTCGCCATTTTGGGGGGCGGACAGAGTGATTACAGGACAATTCGTCCCACGGACATTTCGTCCCCAAAGAAAAATGCGGACATTCCGTCCCACTCTGTGGAGTGTCTACCTGGGTCGGGTTTGATAATTAGTCTCCAAATATTTCTAAACGGACACTTCGTCCCACCTGAGAGAAGGTTTGTAAAAAGGTATATACATTTTCACGGAGGACGGAGTCATAGAAATCTTTGAGATCGAGCATAATACATGCAAATACGTCTTGGCGTGGTTGTGGTTTGATTGCCTCCACATGAATTCGCACAAATAGATCAGAATGCTGTGTATAGGTTGGTGGTCTGGATGCTCGCAAGCTCGCATCTCAAAATTACATAACATCAAGTAATCAATCCCTTAGTAAAAATACAGATTAGTTGGACATGTAGGTCAGAATGATGTGTAATCACAATGACAAGCACAAGACGATAGAAATAGAACTCGAATGATAACGGGAGCCTCCGATCCGCCGGGCGCCATATTGAGCCGTCATCAATACCACAAGGATCGATGTATCAATCGACACAATCGATATTGGCGGGGCTATAACATACTTGTACCTTACCCTTTTCTCAGGTGGGACGAAGTGTCCGTTTAGAAATATTTGGAGACTATTTATCAAACCCTACCCAGGTAGCCGTTCCACAAAGTGGGACTAAATGTCCGCATTTTTCTTGGGGGACGAAATGTCCGTGGGACGAATTGTCCGGACACCGTACCAAGTGCCCTTAAGGTGAACAAAATGAACAGGTATAAAGGTTTTTTCTTTTCATTTAACAAAAGATGATCGTAGAATGGATTAGAAAATCATTCTAAGGACCGGTTTATCAATTATCTACATTAACTGCAGGATTGCTATACCGAGTATAGCGCTATACTCCAGATAAAGAATGTGAGTTGTATCATGCCGAATGAATAGAATATCAATGCCGAATTGCCAGGCGGATAAAATTATCCCTCAGATAAATTCTGACCGGCAAATAGTGCCGTTAGCATCCTCATTGGTGTCCGTAGGTGACAGAATAAGGGCAATTTACACATGGAGCTACCACAGAGTAGAATAGGAGCTACATTTTCTTCATGAATCGACTATTCAAAAAGTCCAGTCATGCAGCATGACCCCATGAGCGAATTTTTGAAGAAATCTTCGACATTTCAGTCGCTATTGATTGTGTAGAGAAATTTTAGTTTATGATTTTGATAGACAAACATGGAATCAAATTATTAAAAATAATTAGGAGGTACTCTTACTTCCATAAGAGTAGTTCAATCTGAATTTGGACAATGTTTCATGCAAATATTACCGATTTTTACAACTAGCGAACGGCATTATTTCAATTTTCGACTGATTTTTCAACTTTGAAATTTTTGAAAACTTGATACATATTCTTATAGGAAATTTTACGCTGATTCCAAATATACCACATGTTAGTATGCTGAAAAAATTATTTCGCACAACAAATCGCAAAAAACAGGCTATTTTGAAATTTTTGACTACATTTTTGAAAATTTCAACCGGAAGATGTAATCCGATCATGCTGGCCAACGAACTTGAACTTCCGTTCTGTGTCCAACATTTTAAAATTTGTTTGAAGTTTCTAGCACAATTCTACGGACAGTTATCGTCTGGAATGACACATACATACATACATACATATATACATACATACATACATACATACATACATTAAAAAAATGCGTTAAACTTCAGAATATGATTCAGAATAGACTGAAACGGATTTCTGCATAAAATTTTTTCAAAAATTCACATTCTATGAATTTTGAGGCGAGAGCAATAGCTTAATTTTCTTCGAAAATTCGCTAAAAACCGGGTCTGACGTTATTTACACAACTGTGTCCATCATGTTATCAAGCTCGGCAAATAAGAAACCACCACATTTTTGCTGTTTCTTTGCTTCATTTCGAGAGAGGGACAGAAATACACATAGCGATATTGCAACCTGAATTATTAAGGATGAATTATTGTGATCAGTAAGTAGTGGACTTAATTTCATCTTCGATTTATGTTAGAATGTAAAAAACGGTATCTTGTCCAACCGAAACCTCAAAAAAAAAAAAATAAATAAATAAATAAATAAAATAAATAAATAAATAAATTAAAAAAAAATTAAAAAAATACATTCTCGTCCCATATTAGAAGGTGATCTACAAGATCTTCTTTTCAAATGAACGAATTATGCTACGATAGAAACTTCAGCGTTGCAGCTATTTGAAGATAAAACCCCAGTTGTCCTATGGCACATAAGCTTCGAATCCGTTAAAAAACTTATTTCTCAAAAAATGGCACATAGGTTGTTTTGCATATGACAGTCTTCAATTCGAAGTTATAAAAGACTAGCCGCTCCGGCTCGCTACGCTCGCCTCCACGTCCAGCCGGGGGGCAAGCCCCCTGGACCCCCCATTAAATTGCTCGCTTCGCTCGCAAAGTGACGCATGTATAGAACGTTGCTCGCTTCGCTCGCAAAGTGTGGCATGTATAGAATGTTGCTCGCTTCGCTCGCAAACAAAAACCCTGGACTCCCCATTAAGGTGTGGCTGTACACATGCGATGTATTACAATTGAAACATGTAGAGGATGTTGCTCGCTTCGCTCGCAAACGGTAGATCTCTAAGGGTAGGTTTAACTTCTGTAGGGGATGCTGCTCGCTTCGCTCGCTTGAGGAAGTTATACTGCCCACCCAACTTGGCAGACGTTTTTTTCTGTTGGAAATTCTTACAAACAAATTAAATCTTATAAAACTACGTGGAACCACGAAAAGTTTATTAGGAGATGTTGATCGCTTCGCTCGCAAGGTATTGCTGTATATTTGTAGGAAAAAATCCGAATTTATACTGCCCACCCAACTTGGCAGACGTTTTTTTCAGTTGGGAATTCTTACAAACAAATTAAATCTTATAAAACTACGTGGAACCACGAAAAGTTTATTAGGGAATGTTGCTCGCTTCGCTCGCAAGGTATTGCTGCATATGTGTAGCGAAAAACCCGTATTTATTCCGTTGAAATGAGTCATCGAGTCCCTTCAAGACTTAAGTGCGTAGGTAGGCCTCTCGCAACATTGTGAAACGGCGGCCCGGCTGGATTAAAAATGTCATTTGAACGGTTCCCTCGCTTCCGCTCGCAATTTGACCTACTTCCCGTCACTTTTTTCGATATCCGATTTCGGATTCAGATTCGGCGGGATCAAAGCTGTATTTCGCCCGCGAAAACCGTTCCGAAAAACGTACCTTTACGGGGTATATTTTAATGGGGAAAAAACGTAGTTTTTCGTCGGACTTTTCGAGAAAACACGGTCCGTACTCTCGCATTTTTTTGACGCATTTCCCGATACTTTTTTCGCGATCCGATCGCGCCGTCGTCTTCCTCGTTCAAAAACCGACGAAACCGGTATTTTTCCGGAATTTTCGACGGCCGTTTAGAGCGGTAGGGGAAGCGGGGAAGTGGAAAAAGCGCACATTAATTCTTACTTCGACCCCCCTCCCGCCCTGCGGCCCATGGTTCGGGTGGGATTAGACAATTTTAAATTCGCTCGTTCCCACTTTTGGAAAATCCCAAGAAGATCCCCCCACTCGTAGACTCCCCCCACTCAGCCGTTTGGCCGTGCATAGCATGGACAGACAGAGTTTCATTCTTATAAATAGTATAGATATTGATGTATCAGAAATGGCAGAGACTTTAAGGGGAAATCGAACAAAATGAACAGGTATAAAGGTAGTTTTTTTTTTTTTTTTTGTTCATTTAACAAAAGATGATGGATACAATGGATTAGAAAATCATTCTAAGGCGAAAACGTTGGTTAAACGGTAGTGGCATTTCCGTTTCTTCGCATGACAATTACACGTTTGTGCACATTGCTCAAGGTTGTTACATTGGCGCCGACTACTGGGGGCTGAAAACGAACTTCAACGAAAGAAGAATAAAGAAGACAGTTGAATAAAAATGCTCGTACAGCGACAAGGTCATGTACCGATGTAATGAGGTTACCCGAAGACGCCAATTAAAATTTAATTAGCTATTTAATAGCGAGGGGAGCGACAGTTTGTTATCGTTAAGTATAGAACTTGCGCGTGTTCTTCTGAAGAGAGAAACAACAGGAAAACCGTAACAATAATTATAAAGTCGTCAAAAATGTGTATACAAACGATTCTAATTTGATCAATAACTAGCCGCTCCGGCTCGCTACGCTCGCCTCCACGTCCAGCCGGGGGGCCAGCCCACCGGACCCCCCATTAAATTGCTCGCTTCGCTCGCAAAATGTGGCATGTAGGGGATTTTGCTCGCTTCGCTCGCAAAGTGTGGCTGTATACATGCGATGTATTACAATTGAAAAATGTAGGGGATGTTGCTTGCTTCGCTCGCAAATGGTAGATCCCTAAGGGTAGGTTTTACTTCTGTAGGGGATGCTGCTCGCTTCGCTCGCTTGAAGAAGTTATACTGCCCACCCAACTTGGCAGACGTTTTTTTCTGTTGGAAATTCTTACAAACAAATTAATTCTTATAAAACTACGTGGAACCACGAAAAGTTTATTCGGGGATGTTGCTCGCTTCGCTCGCAAGGTATACCTGTATATGTGTAGGACAAAGTCCGTATTTATTATTTGAAATGGCTCTCGCTTCGCTCGCAAGGTAGGTACCTATGTATACCTGCTCGCCTCGCAACATTGTGACATCGAACCCTTCACGTCAATTCTTGAGCCTTCTCTCGTCCACGGCACAATCATTTTAATCGCTTTGCTCGCTTCCGCTCGCAATTTGACCGAGTTCTCGTCACTTTTTTCGATATCCGATTTCGGATTCAGATTCGGCGGGATCAAAGCTGTATTTCGCCCGCGAAAACCGTTCCGAAAAACGTACCTTTATGGGGTATGTTTTAATTTTAAAAAACCATGTTTTTCGGCGGACTTTTCGAGAAAACGGGTCCGTACTCTCGCATTTTTTTGACGCATTTCCCGATACTTTTTTCGCGATCCAATCGCGCCGTCGTCTTCCTCGTAGGAAAACCTACGAAACCGGTATTTTTCCGGAATTTTCGACGGCCGTTTAGAGGGGTAGAGGAAGCGGGGAAGTGGAAAAAGCGCACATTAATTCTTACTTCGACCCCCCTCCCGCCCTACGGCCCATGGTTCGGGTGGGATTAAACAATTTTAAATTCGCTCGCTCCCACTTTTGGAAAATCCCAAGAAGATCCCCCCACTCGTAGATCCGGCCCACTCAGCCGTTTGGCCGTGCATAGACACGACAAACGGACGGAGTTTCATTCTTATAAATAGTATTATAAATAGTATAGATGTGTGATCTCATTATCTTAGTAAGGTGTTATACTGAATATAAACTGTGTGAAGGGGATAAGAAGGTTCAGGTTTTAATATTACCCTTACTAGCTACATCTCTACCTAATGGTATCGGGCTGTTAACCACTGGACTTTTTAGCTTCACTTTTAATTAAAGTTATCATACTGTCGCTCAACTCGCTATTTAATTGGCGTCTTCGGTTAACCTCATTACAATTGGTACCTATATGACACGAGACTTTCCAAACCCGACGCGAGCACCTCCCACCCTACTGCCTAAAAATATGCAGTTGGCTCCATTTTACTCCATTTTTGATGTAGTTTTACCCAAATTTTTTTTTGCATTTGCGAGAGACTCACCCTGTATATGTAGTTTAAATTACTTTTATTATATGTTCCTCCGCATGTATGTTCCTCCGTTTCAACATGCTATTTTGTTACCATTGCGCATACCTAATGAAGAGGAAATTCAATCTTGGCATGGTTCGGACAAAGTGAACTCGCCAAACAATGAATTTTTTATGTACAGGAAAATTTCTTGAGTTTTATTACACGTTTACTGTGATTTTACTTTACTCTTTTCTAAGTCACTCTCTCTTCTAAGTCAGTCTCTAAGTCACATGGAAAACGAGTGGTGGTAATTTATTGTTTCTCCTATATAATAAAATAAAAGCTTTATTGTTCTATTAATTTGTCATTTTGCATCAATTTTATTTTCCCTACTCCATTTGAAATATGTGTTCAGATACAATCAAAAGGATGAAGATAGCAATAAATTTTATAGTTAAAAATGTTAACGTAAAAAGTTGATCTAATTTCATAATTTATGAACTCGAGAAATGGCAAACAATTTGTGAAACAAATTTTCTTTTATAATTTTATGGGGAACTTTCATGTGTTGGAATCTCACACTTTTGACCCCAGATTCGGATTCAGCACACTTGAAAACCATCTACTACTAATTCGCAGCTCAAAATACTGTTTAGTCTGGCCAATAAACGGGTGATAAGATCACGGAAGTAGTAATGCAAGAGAGCTGAAGGTTCCTTTAGACAGGTGAGGGCCGTGATGTCATCGTGCAAATGAATTATAAGAGCCGTATTACTGGTCTGATACCCACCGTACAGCTACTTTTGACATTTCATGTCTTTGCTATGGCACACAACCAAATTTTCGTTATGTTACGTTACGTAACGAAATATGCTCAATGATTATTATGATTCGTAGAAGTGAGGTAGGTAGGTACCTATATGATTATAGCTGAAATTTGGTTTTTAATGTTTTTGACATTTTATGTCTTTACTATGGCACATAAATGAAAAAGCGTCACGCGGGGAGCGTCACGCGGGGAGCGTCACGCAGGGAGCGTCACGCGAGCGTTACGCGGAGATTCCCTAATGATCCCACGATTCTGAGATTTGATATGTAGCCCCTTGAGGGACTTCTGAACACAACTGACCGATCCCAGATCAGCTGAGTGGCTCTAGAATCCAGTTTTTTCCCTAATGATCCCACGATTCTGAGATTTGGTATGTGGGCCCTTGAGGGACTTCTGAACACAACTGACCGATCCCAGACCAGCTGAGTGGCTCTAGAATCCAGTTTTTTCCCTAATGATCCCACGATTCTGAGATTTGGTATGTGGGCCCTTGAGGGACTTCTGAACACAACTGACCGATCCCAGATCAGCTGAGTGGCTCTAGAATCCAGTTTTTTCTTTAATGATCCCACGATTCTGAGATTTGGTATGTGGGCCCTTGAGGGACTTCTGAACACAACTGACCGATCCCAGATCAGCTGAGTGGCTCTAGAATCCAGTTTTTTCTTTAATGATCCCACGATTCTGAGATTTGGTATGTGGGCCCTTGAGGGACTTCTGAACACAACTGACCGATCCCAGATCAGCTGAGTGGCTCTAGAATACAATACGGGGTTTTATAGGAAGGGGAAAGGGGGCGCAAAGACATAAAATGTCTCTCGTGGTTGCGTACTTGTACGAAAGCTGTATCCACCGTATGAGTTTCAAGAGGTTCTAATACCAAGTTCTTTAGATTAACCTGGCTTTTCGTTTATGTGCCAAAGTAAAGACATAAAATGTCAAATTTGGAAAGCTCTCGTTAAGATCTGTCTATTAAGCAAATAAAAAATAACCATGCAAATTCCGCATTGTTTTATTATTCATTTTATTTTAACATTAAAATATTTATTAAAACGAGTTTGTCACCCTGGAAATTAGAACATTACCAGGCAGATTAGCTTCATGAAAGTATTTAAATTGCTGAAAAATGCTGAAAAAGTCATGAGTTAAGGTATACCTTCATAAATGAATATGAATTAGAATTAACTCGGAAGTTGATGCTGCTTGACTGAAACTTTTAAAATCATGATCCTAATGTCTTACGTCAATCTGAAAGATATGAAACATAGCTTTAAAATACCCTGGCGTTCAAGTTCGATTCACTATTTGTACAGTTGACAATAACTCCCTGCAGTTACGGATATTTACGAAGGTTGTCAACGCGGAGCGATTGCTTTTTAGGGAGCAAGGCCCTACAACTGTACGTGGATCTCAGACGCCGCCTAATGCAAATTGAAGAGAGCATTGGCGGACATATTGGGGGCAACTTCACGCGCCCTTTTTGAATTGTAAGGCTAGCTAGTTTGTGAATAAGTGTTCGTAGAAAACATATTTTGTATTATTTTGGTGAAAACTAGTCTAAATGATCAAAAACGTCAATTATTATGATGACAACACAGTTTGTAAATGAATTTTATGCAATATTTTCAACAGAGACAAACTGTGGGAGCTGCTTGTCTTTGGAATATCTAACCAAATATGACGATTTAAATACTTATTTAGGCCACAATTCTCGTCCGATTTTCGTGATTCTTTTTTTGTTCAACTATGAATTTGGTCTAGTTTTGGATCTTATATCAGGTATTTCAATTTGATTATGAAAAAGGGTGAATGGAGGGGGTAACAGTAAAATATCATGATTTTTTAACTAATATCGTCAGATTTTTGTGATTCTTTTTTTGTTCAACTATGAATTTGGTCTAGTTTTGGATCTTATATCAGGTATTTCAAATTTGATTATGAAAAAGGGTGAATGGAGGGGGTAACAGTAAAATATCATGATGTTTTAACTAATATCGTCAGATGGACGAGGAAGATTGGAGGAGGTTATAATAATAAATCATGATGTTTTAACTATTCAAGTCAGATTTTCGAGATCATTTTTTAAATTCGATTATAAATTAGGTCTAGGTTATAAAAATATGTCAGGAGCTTCAAATTGCATACTGGAAGTTTTATTATTTGAATTTGCTGTCGGTGGAGGGAGTTAATTAAGGGGGGTGGGGGGTTCGAGAAGTCATGATATATTCGTTTTTTCTCTTATTTTAACTCGCACCAAATATATATAAAATCCATTCATAGGGACGTCCGTGTAATGTGTGCATTACTTGATGAATTCACCACACTTACCAATATGATTTCATGTAGTTTTGCGTAGTGGCGATATTGTACTTTTCATACCGTACTTAAAATAGTTAGGGCATAAGTTAGTTAGGTATTTTAAAGTGTTAGATCCTTCCATTATATCATTATTATCTCAGAACCATTCTTCCAAAGTAACAGAAGAATGGCTCTGCATTTCAATATTGATACAATATCTTATAGGTACATAAGACACAGTTTTACAAACACCATGGGTTCACCTGGATGGGGCAAGGAGTATGATCAGAGGAGCTGAACAATTGACATAAATTAATAACTACTTCATGGCACTTTCTATGTTTTTATATTATTTCCATTTTACATACAATTTCATGCAATTCTGTCAATACAATACAATACAATACAATATACAATAGTACAATACAATGGCAATACAAAAAACAATTTCATACAATTCTCTCAATTTCTTGTTTAAAGGATATCTGTGGAAAAAACAAAACAAAATTTAGATTAATTTGAAACTTTGTAGCTCATGCATACTGATAAGTAAAAAAAAATTATTATCAACTACAATAGGTACTGCGTTACCACATCAAGAGGCCTACAATGGACCAAAATAATCTTAAGGAAATCGTGAAAATCAATACTTACTAGTGAAATGAGAGTGTGCAGTCTTCAGTTTTGCGATTTATGCAGTTAAATGCAGCACACACTTTAACCATTGTGCATTATCAAAGAAATTTCATGAGTAGATGAACTATAATACAATCTTCATTGCACATAAATAAACGATGTTGCCCCCAATATGGCCGACTACAGACCGTTCAATTTGCAACGCGACACTAGCGCTACGAGTGGGTCTAGTTTACTATTACAATGTCTTTGGTAGGGAGGAACATGTTGGAGTGGGAGGTGCTCGCGTCGGGTTTGGAACGTCTCGTCCTATACGACCTCATCGCCATGAGGGTACATTTATTTTACTGAAGACCTCCTATAACTCGCGAAAATACACTAACTATCAGAATGATTTCGAAAAATCTAGCTATAGTTAAGAAACTGCAGTGAAAGTTTTCAAATAGGGGATAGGTGCTGATAGATGCTGTTCCAAACATTCTCAATTACTCTGGGAATGTACGAAAAATGTATAATTTACAGGTGTTTTTCTAGAAAAGAGATCTCCAAATCGTTTCTGAATAAAATTATGTTGAAATGTTCTATGTTGATAAATGTGCTTAACAGCATTCCTTTCAGCGAATTTTCGTAGAAAAAAAAGCTATTGAAAAGGCTCGGAAAATGTTAAAATCAAACATTTTAAAATCTTTCTTCAGTTAAATCCGTTTTGAGGCATTTTGAAACTATTCCTGAAGCTTGCGTTTGTTCATATATATGTCATTTTAGACGATAACTCTCCTTAACATTTAGAAAAAATTTCCGTTCTTGCTCCAAAAAATCAAGCTTTCCGAACAAAAGGATGAATTCGTTGAAGACACTTTTTGAGCACATCAAATTAGTCAAATTTCATAAAATTTGCTTATTCATAACTTTTAGCAGAATATTGCTTAAATAAAGTTTATTAAATATAAAATAGAACATAAAAAAATTATGTACAAAATTATGCTGAAAATTACTCTAATTACATTACAATTTGCTATTCAATCGATAAAAACTACAAAAAAACCTAAAAATCTAAAAAAAAATTCTTGAATAGCTGAATACTATTTTGAGTACGTTTTTTGGCATAAAATTGATAGTTAACCCTTTCAGTCCCAAATTATTTGTAGTGAACAGAAAAATTTCAAATTTTGCACGCAATCTACTATTGGTCTAAGTAAGCTCTGGTAAAAATTTCATGACCCTGGTACCATCGGTTCAAAATATGTACCATGTACAGTATAGTGCACAATGAGACTCAAGCGGTGCTGTGCACAATTTCGAATGTACAGTGTACTGCACAATGAGGCTCAAGCGATGATAGCTACCCAACCTAGATTCAAACAAAAATTCACAGCAGCTTCAAATTCGAACATATTTATTGAACAATGAAACTATAAAACTAAAAATAATACCCTTGATCAAGAAATAAGGCAGGCTGACAAAAAAACTTGGCATCAGAACTATACACACTGTGTCAGGAAGAATCAGAATTTTAGACTCCCCTAATTTCAAGTCAAACGACTAGCAAAAAATGCCATTCAAAAAAATTGATGGCTTCACATGCATGCGGCAAATTATAAACAGCACCAAACACTGGCAGGTAGTACCTAGGTAGGTGCATGAAAATCGTGAATTTATTCGATGAACGGCTTATTCATCGCAATGTCGTTTCTTGGTATTATCATTCCCAATAATGTCTAGTTGCCGAAATCGGCATTTTCCCCATCGAAGTTTCAACGGTCTTCTCATATTTTTGGATTCAGAACATCATGCGATCCACATCGCTCTGGTGCTATTGTACAACCTACTGTACACTTCGTTTGAACGCATGGCAGCGATCCACGTCGCTCTGGTGCTATTGTACAATCTACTGTACACTACGTTTTAACACTTGGCACAACTTCATTTCGCCAATAACCAACTCGGTTTTTGCTTCTATAGTAACTAAAGGACGTCTACAATCAATACCCAGCATAAAAGAGCTGATGGGTCGTATTTATATTGCATAAAAAACCAAAAATTGTGGTGCTTATCTGTATCTTCCATAACATTCGAGTGGAGGACAGAATGAATCAGCAAAAAAGGCTTTAGTTTACATTATGTGGAACTCAAAGTCACGCTACCGTTGTTGTTAGGAGGTTGCAGTTGCTGTTGAACCCAAATTATGGCGCTAAAACGGCTCTGGTTATGGAAAACAAAGTGAGAAGGTCATGTACTTACAGTGGACTGCACAAAAAGACTGAAAGGGTTAATATTTTCTTTGTACTCAAAAAGCTAAAATTTCAAAACAATATAACATACTCACCCCTCAGTGGGTGGATGTTCTGTCAAGACCAAACAAGGTCCAGTCCCTTTTGGTGTATCTGAAAGCCATTGAGCTTTACAACGAACTGTTCTGCATTCTGATCTGTGATATATTTATTTATTTACATCTAGTCATACCTTTGTTTAACTGAATGTATAGTATTTATCATTATATATTTATCGATAATATTTATGTATTTGTTCAGTCGATCTCTTTAATACCCTTAAGGTTTTTTTCGTTGAAACAGTTATTGATGCAAAATCAGCCCTGATGTTTTACCACAAGCATACTGGTTGGTTTCAGTTTTCTGACAGTTCTGAAGCATATCATGTGGAGACACGTCAATATAGCTTGGCCATTCACTCCGCTCCTCGTTCCCGAATTTTTAAATCAAATGATCATATCCATTTTAATCTCCCGATTCTGCTCTCCAATGCAACAGTTGCCATTCGCTCACCGCTTTTTTATACCCTTCAAAAGTTAAAAAAAATTGTTTTTACATGGCTTATTGGAATAGGACCAGAACACATTTATTCTATGTTTATAAGTGTTTATCGCTAAATACAAGTGTAACATTCTTTTCTCTTCATTTTTTGGATATCTTTTGTTTTATGTTAAAATATTTAAAAATTAATTTTCAATAGTTAGGAAGTATACTTCCCCACACAGCTCGGAGTTATTCTCTTTGTGTGGGGTAATTCCTTGGTGTTTAGTGGCTTTTTTGCCCGCCTTTGTAATATTGTGTAGTTGGAAGGAATAAACCATTTTTTCATTTCATTTCATTTCATTTTAGCGAATTTTTGAAGAAAATTAAGCTATTGCTCTCGCCTCAAAATTTGTAGAATGTGAATTTTTGAAAAAATTTTTATGCAGAAATCCGTTTCAGGCTATTCTGAATCATATTCTGAAGTTTAACGCATTTTTTTATGTATGTATGTATATATGTATATATGTATGTATATATGTATGTATGTATGTATGTATGTATGTATGTGTCATTCCAGACGATAACTGTCCGTAGAATTGTGCTAGAAACTTCAAACAAATTTTAAAATGTTAAGGACACAAAACGAAAGTTCAAGTTCGTTGGCCAGCATGATCGGATTACATCTTCGGGTTGAAATTTTCAAAAATGTAGTCAAAAATTTCAAAATAGCCTGTTTTTTGCGATTTGTTGTGCGAAATAATTTTTTCAGCATACTAACATGTGGTATATTCGGAATCAGCGTAAAATTTCCTATAAGAATATGTATCAAGTTTTCAAAAATTTCAAAGTTGAAAAATCAGTCAAAAATCGAAATAATGCCGTTCGTTAGTTGTAAAAATCGGTAATATTTGCATGAAACATTGTCCAAATTCAGATTGTCTTTAAATCTACAAGATTAGTTTAATAATAATAAAGTATGAGTACCTCCTAATTATTTTTAATAATTTGATTCCACGTTTGTCTATCAAAATCATAAACTAAAATTTCTCTACACGATCAATAGCGACTGAAATGTCGAAGATTTCTTCAAAAATTCGCTCATGGGGTCATGCTGCATGACTGGACTTTTTCATTTCATTTTTCATTTCATTTTCCATTTCATTTTTCATTTCATTTTTCATTTCATTTTTCATTTCATTTTTCATTTCATTTTCCATTTCATTTTTTCATTTCATTTTTCATTTCATTTTTCATTTCATTTTTCATTTCATTTTTCATTTCATTTTTCATTTCATTTTTCATTTCATTTTTCATTTCATTTTTCATTTCATTTTTCATTTCATTTTTCATTTCATTTTCCATTTCATTTTCCATTTCATTTTTCATTTCATTTTTCATTTCATTTTTCATTTCATTTTTCATTTCATTTTCCATTTCATTTTTTCATTTCATTTTTCATTTCATTTTTTTCATTTCATTTTTTTTTTCATTTCATTTTTTTCATTTCAAAAATTTTTTTTTTTTTTTTTTTTTTTTTTTTTTTTCATTTCATTTTTCATTTCTTTTTTTTTTTTTTTTCATTTTTTCATTTCATTTTTCATTTCATTTTTCATTTCATTTTTCATTTCATTTTTTATTTCATTTTTCATTTCATTTTTCATTTCATTTTTCATTTCATTTCATTTTTCATTTCATTTCATTTTCATTTCATTTCATTTGTAAGGGTCATCTAGTCGTTTAGTTTTTTATTGCGGGGCATTTTTATCCGTTGAAGGGGTTACAAAGCGGTCATCGCTGAATCCCTAGAGGCAGAGTGCGGCGATGCCTCGTTTTTCGGGTTATTATTATTGTTTCTCCCCACCGATCTGCGAGTGGAGTCCGTGATGGCAATCCGTTTAGTGACGGACAGTCAGCATGGCTCCCCTTAGAATCGTGCCCGTTGCAGTGTCCTTTTAACACCCCTTTTTGATTGCCGCTAACGACCCTTCATTTTAATATGATCACTTACGAAAATCCGCTCATACGATCATGCTGATTGATTGGAACCTTATGTTCTAAGCACTAGGTTGTATTTCTCTTATGAAGTATTGATGCAGTAGCAAACACACGTGAGAGGATTCGAAATTCGGAAATGGTTTTTGACGTTATGATTGACGAGAGCTACAGAAGAAACGATCGTAATTTCCAGAAATTTAGTGGGATATAAATCAAGCGCCTCCTCTCATGCTCCGCTCTTATGAAACATTCTGGTGGGATAAGTGATTCCCATGTCTGCGAGAACTCAGCAACTGTCGCTCTATTCATCTCGAGCACGTTTGAAACCCATTTGCAAGTTACGAATTTCTACCTCTCAGCCCGAGAAATTTCCTTCCTTCGAACCCATCCCGTCTTCAGGTAGGCCGTAGGCACCTGTAGAATTATAGGAGCATTTAACCGTCGAAGTGATTCGATAATTATGAACGTAATTGATTGGGAACACGCAAAAAATATTATGTCCAGATGTGGTATGCAGGCTGATTCACGGCTCTAAACTTAATATTTTCGAAAAGGATGAATTGTTTAATTTGATGTCTGTCTGTATGGATCAAAATTACTTTTTATTCGAGGGGCAATGCTATACACAGCCAGGGGTTGCTATGGGTTCTCCGTTATCTCCTCTGCTTGCAGATATTTACATGGATTATCTTGAGCAACAAATATTTACAACTTTTAACACAAATAATCTTCTCTATTGGTATAGATATGTCGATGACATCATCATTCTATGGAAGGGCACAGAAAGACAACTAAATTCTTTTCACGAAAAAATCAATAAATTAGATCCCTATATCAAATTCACCCTCGAATTCGGCGGGAATAAACTAAATTTTCTTGATCTGTCCATCTCTTTAGTAAATGAGAAGCATGATTTTTCAATCTACAGAAAAGATACATATAGCGATATAACGATCCATAGTAGTTCAAATCACCCTTTAGTACATAAGCATGCAGCCTTCCATAGTATGATCAACCGAGCACTATCTATTCCAATGAGTGAACAAAATTTATCAAAAGAAAAATCCATTATCAAAAGCATAGCGGCTAGTAACGGATATGGAGGAGATCTCGTTGATACCATATGGGATAAGGTTCTTAGGAAAAAGAGTAGGGAAAAAGTTTCCAATCTGGCTCGGGAAGATGTAACTTTAGAAGAAAAGCAATGGATAAGTTTACCTTTTTATGGGAAAATTTCTGATAAAATTGGCAAAATTCTATCATCGAGAGGTTATAAAGTAGGTTTTAAAAATAAAAATAGTCTTAAAGCATTACTAGGATCCGTTAAGGATAAAATTAGTGTGCAGGATAAAAGTGGAGTTTATAAATTAAAATGTTCTTGTGGCTACGAATATTGCGGTCAGACTGGTAGGAAATTTAGGGAAAGAATAGACGAGCATCAGGAGGATTTCAGGGAAAATAACGGTAAGTCTACATTTGCAAAACATCTTAAGGAAGCTAATCATAGTTACAATTTTGATTTGACAGACAGACAGTTTGTAGAATTTCTTCATTTTTGCCCAAAGGGAGGTATGTTGAATGTACTTGAAAAATTCGAAATTATCAAAAGTGACAGGTCTGGTAAATGTTTAAATGAGGATATACTTCAATATATTTCACCACTGATAGGTCCATTTCTGTAAACCTTGGAATTATCCCTTCACACTGTTGAAACCCTATTTAGTTATTTCCCCCCTTTCACTTCATCTGATTAGCTATAATCCCCTTTCACTTTGTATGCACTTAATTGGTTGTACCTCCTGCCCCTTTCTTTTCTCTCGACCAATGGGATTCAATCTCCCTTTCACTTTGTATGCACTTGATTGGTTGTACCTCCTGCCCCTTTACTTTCTCTTGATCAATGGGATTCAATCTCCCTTCACCTGTCTCTATATAAGCTGTGTCCTTTCTAATGTGTCTTCAGTTATTGTTTGTTACTGATGATGGCCTAACCGTCGAAATCAAATTAACAGTGTAACTCTTTATTTTTCGTGGAAATAGACAACGTTTTTCACTAACTTCCGTTTTATTATGTCCTGATGACTCTTCAATATTCGGCAAGCCATCAGTTCCGTAGCTGAAGAGTTTTTGTATTTCTCGTATTGGTATTTCTTGTAAACACGAAAACAAGCTGTTAGAGCGAGCACGATGAATGCTATCGTTTCCGCATTGATTTCCCGTAACGTTTTCGTAACCCTGAAAGAGAGCTCTTATAAAGACATTAACGTGACTGTTGTAGTGAATCACTGCTCAAAATTCAATTGAATCGTTCATTTCAAAAACCACCTAAGTGCGTTTTTTTTTTTTTTCCACTTTTGGAAAACTAAAAGTCCAGTCATGCAGCATGACCCCATGAGCGAATTTTTGAAGAAATCTTCGACATTTCAGTCGCTATTGATCGTGTAGAGAAATTTTAGTTTATGACTTTTTAACAGGCACCTACTACCTACGTTTCAAACAGCATGGTTCTAGGATTTTTTATACAGGGATACTTCCATAAGAGTAGTTCAATCTGAATTTGGACAATGTTTCATGCAAATATTACCGATTTTAACAACTAAAGAACGGCATTATTTCGATTTTTGACTGATTTTTCAACTTTGAAATTTTTGAAAACTTGATACATATTCTTATAGGAAATTTTACGCTGATTCCGAATATACCACATGTTAGTATTTCGAAAAAATTATTTCGCACAACAAATCGCAGAAAAACAGGCTATTTGGAAATTTTTGACTACATTTTTGAAAATTTCAAACCGAAGATGTAAACCGATCATGCTGGCCAACGAACTTGAACTTTCGTTTTGTGTCCTCAACATTTTAAAATTTGTTTGAAGTTTCTAGCACAATTATACGGACAGTTATCGTCTGGAATGATACATACATACATATATACATACATAAAAAAAGTCCAGTCATGCAGCATGACCCCATGAGCGAATTTTTGAAGAATATTACCGATTTTTACAACCAGCGAACGGCATTAGGTATTTCGATTTTTTACTGATTTTTCAACTTTGAAATTTTTAAAAACTTGATACATATTCTTATAGGAAATTTCACGCTGATTCCGAATATACCACATGTTAGTATTTCGAAAAAATTATTTCGCACAACAAATCGCAAAAAAACAGGCTATTTTGAAATTTTTGACTCCTTTTTTGAAAATTTCAACCCGAAGATGTAATCCGATCATGCTGGCCAACGAACTTGAATTTTCGTTTTGTGTCCTTAACATTTTAAAATTTGTTTGAAGTTTCTAGTACAATTCTACGGACAGTTATCGTCTGGAATGACACATACATACATACATTCATTCATGCATACATATATACATACATACATACATTAAAAAATGCGTTAAACTTCAGAATATGATTCAGAATAGCCTGAAACGGATTTCTGCATAAAATGTTTTCAAAAATTCACATTCTACAAATTTTGAGGCGAGAGCAATAGCTTAATTTTCTTCAAAAATTCGCTAATTAATTTTCTTCAAAAATTTGCTTTAAAAAAAACTGTTTTGCAGCTTAAGTATAGGTCAAGTTTCCTTCAAATATTTTATTACCGAATCATGAACATGCTATTGGAATTATCTATTTTGTTTAAAAAAATGTTTTCTTTCAAGTTTTTGAGTTATAATTTTTGAAAATTTTGCACTTGGGTGGTTTTTGCAATAAATGAATAAATCCAAAGTGATTTTTTAAAATTATTATTGAAATTAAGTCAAACGATTAATTTTTATCTGTTTTGGTATCAAAGGTAAGTAAGAGACACGCTCAAGTATAAACAAGAGTGGATTTTACTAGGCATTAAACGGAAAATACTCGTACAAGTAGACTACACGCTTCAGTGCGCTTGGGCTACAGCGACGGCGGTTGTGTTCTTTTTGAAATAAACGGAATCTTTTCAAGGCTGTCAAATAGCATTGGTTATATGGAACATTCTTGAAATATATGGCGAATATTTTGTTGAGAAGCATCTTCATGGCGAAAATCACACTCCGGGCTGTCAATCTTTCCAATGAGATATTTAAAGAATTTTCTATTACCGAGGCCTTCCAATTTAAGCCTCCAAATCAAGCTTCCAAATTAAGCCGTTGTGTATTAATTTGCAGTGGGTGTATTTCCATGATAAGCCATTGTGTCCGGACAGCTTGGTGAAAAACCGGGCTGTCCGGGCCAAAACCGGACACCTGGCAACACTGGCCCAAACCCGTCACTTTTTCCGACTCCAGCGGGCCCAAACCAGTCGCGTTTCGGGCAAGAAAACGTAACCTTCCGTTTGTCGCATGTGTTTTTTGCACAAGGATTGTCGCATGAACCTGTGAGATGCATCTGCACTTTTTCTTAGCTTACAACTAATCTATTGGCCAGATATGACAAAAATATTATATATATCAATGGAGAAAGGTAATTTGGGGTTCTGGAAGAATAATGTGCTAGCCAAACTGCATATATAATCCCAAGTTTAATAACAAACATTAAAATTTGATCATTGTAAAGGAACATTGTAATGGAACATTGTAAGTAATCTGGATAAGTACAATCTATCCCTTACCATTTATGATCTAGATTAGACTTGAATTAGCATACCGCTAAATCTAGTCACCAGGCGCTCAATGCCTTGTACATTTTGGATAGGTACATGCCTTGTACATCTCGGTAACGTAAACGTATCTTATCTCATAGTTATTCGGCTCGTCAAAAAATAAGAAGAAAAAATCAAACAGAATTACTTTAAGAAAAATAATAATTACTTAGACACATCATTTGAATCAGCTGAATCATCTCCCCCCCTTCTTTTGTCAGAACATTGCCTGCACAGTGGAGAAATATGCTCTAGACACAGGTACTCGCCACAGATCGTGCACGAGTACTTGGTGCTTTTTCTTTTCTTCGCCTCCACCGTTAAAATTAACGCTGTAGGAGTGACCAACCGATTAATGACGCCCTTGAAGGGCAAGGGGGGGGGGGGGGTGCGTAGCGTCAGTCTGAGGCCGAGTGAAGAGGGAGCGGGCAAGTGGCGTGCAGAAGTGAGAACGGAGGCGGGGAAGTAGTGTGCAGAGGAAGAGGAGGCGAGTAGAGAGTTTGAGTGAGAAGAATGAGGGGCAACAGAGGGGCTGCCGGGGAGAGAGGGGGCGTCAATGTAAAGCCTAACACCAGATTTTTTTAAATTTATTTTATTTATTTATTATTATTATTTTTTTCTTTGTTGCCGAATTCTTAGTCTTATTTGACGAGTGTACACCATTGTACGCAGGAATTTCGTTGTTTTTCGAGTGAGACCAAACCCGTCACTTTTTCCGACTCCAGCAGGCCCAAACCCGGTGCGTTTCGGGCCCGAAAACGTACTCCCCGCTAAAATTAACGCTGTAGGAGTCACCAACCGATTAATTACGCCCTTGAAGGGTAAGGGGGGGGGGGGTGCGTGGCGTCAGTGTGAGGCCGAGCGAAGCGGGAGGCGGGCAAGTGGCGTGCGGAAGCGAGAGGGGAAGCGGGCAAGTGGCGTGCAGGAGTGAGAGGGGCGGCGTCAAGTGGCGCGCGGAGGAGGAGGACGGGGAGGCGAGTACTGAGTTTGAGTGAGAAGAATGAGGGGCTCCAGAAGGGGCTGTCGTGGTGGGAGGGGGAGGGGGGGGGGGGGCTCCCCGAGAGATGGCGTGATAAATAGAATCGAGAAGCTCGCGGAGGCGGAAGATCTTCAATTCATCCTCCCCGAGCGCGAGGGGCGGAAGGGAGAACTTTGTGTGTGGCAGTGAGGACTTGGTGTGTGGAGGGAGGACTTGGTGTGAAGGGGAACTTTGTGTAGGTGGGGTGGGGGTAATGGATGTGAGTGATCCCGATGTTCTCTCAATCCCCCCTCAGTTTATCTAACCCCCCCCCCCCCCCCAACACCTCCACTCCCACCACCAGATTGCGCCGCCATGACTTACCTTAGGGTGCCCGCTATTTTGAGAAAGGTGGAATTTCGATGACCTCCACCCGAAATTTGGAATAAAATATCAAAAAAATGACCCGTTTTCTATTGTTTGAGAAGAAAGCAAACTTGAAGTAATACAATATGACTCCTAAACGTCATACATTTTAGAGTATAAGGGTTGAGAGGAAGATATTTAGGCTTCTTCCAGTGTATGAGGATTGTGCTTGGGGTGGTATGATCAGTAGGGTGCCCGCTATTTTGAGAGAGGTGAAATTTGTATGAGCTCCACCCTAAATTTGGAATAAAATGTCAAAAAAAATGACCCGTTTTCTATTGTTTGAGAAGAAAGCAAACTTGAAGTAATACAATATGACTCCTAAACGTCATACATTTTAGAGTATAAGGGTTGAGAGGAAGATATTTAGGCTTCTTCCAGTGTATGAGGATTGTGCTTGGGGTGGTATGATCAGTAGGGTGCCCGCTATTTTGAGAAAGGTGAAATTTTGATGACCTCCACCCAAAATTTGGTTTAAAATGTAAAAAAATTACCCCTGATTTTTTTTCAGATTTTTTGCATAACAAAAACCTACGCCCGTAACTCGATTTTGGATTTTGAAATAAGCTTTTTTTTTTCAGACTTTTGGAAATAACTTTTACAAACTTCTTTGTAAAATTTTGAAACCTACTATACTTACGTTTTTGGGGTCGCTGAACTCGAATAAACAATCAAAACAAGTCGACAGCAACAACATTTGACAGTTTGGAATCTCAAAATCGTCAAAATCATGTCAATAAATGACAATATTTCTAAATTCATTGTAAAATTATTAAAGTTCGTATTTTTTACGTATTTCTGTTAGAATTTTGATTTTTTGACAGCAAATTCGACTTCAACGACTCAAAAAACATAAGAATAGAAATTTTCATAATTTTACAATAAATTTTGAAATATTGCGATTTTTTGACGATTTTGAAACTGTGAAAAGTTGTTGCTGTCGACTTGTTTTGACTGCATATTCGAGTTTAGCGACCCCAAAAACGTAAGTGCAGTAAGTTTCACAATTTTACAAAGAAGTTTGTGAAAGTTATATTCAAAAGTCTGATATTGGCCATTAAAAAGCCAGAATTTCAAAAACCAAAATCAAGCTACCGGCGTAGGTTATGCAAAAAATCTGAAAAAATTCTGGGGTCTTTTAGCGAATTTTCTTAAAAAATAAAGCAATTGCAATGACTCCAAAAATTTTAAAATGAAAATTTTCTTTATCGAAATCTGTTTTGAGGCATTCTGGAATGATTCCTGGATTTTAACGCTTTTATATATATATATATATATATATATATATATATATATATATATTGTGTGTGACTAAACAACTAGGAATTGAAAGAATGAAAGGCCACCTCAATGACAACAGTAACGCTTTAAAAAAGAACAGTCCTAATCCAGATAAAGAAAACTATGCCACCGCGTTTTTTAAACATATATCCATTACCAAACAAAATCCTGAAATAAAAAACTGGGAAATTTGCTGTATAGAACCAAACTTTCAGAAAAGAAAAATTATAGAAATGGCATATATATTAAGAAACAAAAATAACAACAATAACAATATTAATTTTAAAAAAGACGTCAAAGGATTATCCACAACCTACCACAAACTACTCACATACCCCCCCCCCCCCCCCAACACTTTTTGTATTTTGTATTATTCTTCTCTTCATTAACAAAAATTCATATTAGCATTCTTTTGTAATAAACCTCTTTAAATGTATTAATTTTTATATTGCCGATTTTGAATTTCCTGCTTTGAAAATTGTTTCACATTACTACCTAATTTTAAGTTAAAGTAATAACCACATGCCATCATCATCCATGTTGTAAATTCCATGGTATGTCCGTACAACTAGTCAACAATGTAACCACCACCATCACTCCAACATCCACTGTTATTCAAACTGTCAAGCATATTTCCTATTTCAAAGTGTTAATGTTGACTGTTGACTATCAACAAAATTCAATGCGATCATCACTTTATTCCTTATGAAGAACTAAATTGTAATTACACTCATTAATAGCCATAAAAACTAAAACACCATAAATTACTTTGTATACCTATGTATTACTTTACTTCACTAACTGTCGTCTATAATTTTCTGTTGTCTATAATGATGTAGGTATTTCAATTTCTTAATTGTTTTTTGTATAGGCAAACTACCTATCTACATGAATAGGGTCCTGCTCCAGGACCGAAACGTCGTAGGTAAATAAACAACTCTACACAAAGACTAGCTTGGTCAATTCTCAACCTCAAGTTCTTATATATATATATATATATATATATATATATATATATATATATATATATATATATATATATATATATATATATAATGTTTAAGTATATATATGTATGTGTCATTCCAGACGATAACTCTCGATAGAATTGAGATAAAAACTTCGTTCTTTCGCCAAAAAATCAAGCATTTCAAAAGAAAGGATGAGTTCGTTGGACAACACTTTTTGAGCACATTAAATTGGTCACATTTCAAAAAACGTACTTAAAACATCACTAAAAAAAAGCAAAAAACCGCTAAAAATTAACAAATTTCTATTTTTTAGCAGAATGCTACTTGAAAAAAATTATTCGAACATGAACTAGGACATTTAAAAATTTAAGCACAAAATAGTACTGAAAAATGTACTTAAATTTCATTAAAATAAGCTAAAAATCGATAGGGAATCTTGAAAAAATTGTAAAAATCCACAAAATCGTTTGTTCATTGGAATATTACTGAAAAAAAGTTAGTTTGCTATAAAATGTATAATAAAATTTTTATTTGTCCCGCAAAGTGCTCAAATTTCAAAAGAATTTAACATAAATGTAATACGACCATTTAAGAAAATTCGCTCATGGGGTCATGCTGCATGACTGGACTTTTTTACATTTTAAACCAAATTTTAGGTGGAGGTCATCAAAATTCCACCTTTCTCAGAATAGTAATATTAATAATAATGTACCTCCCCCCCCCCACCCACAACTAACTGTTTTAGCGAATTTTTGAAGAAAATTAAGCTATTGCTCTCGCCTCAAAATTTGTAGAATGTTAATTTCTGAAAAAATTTTATGCAGAAATCCGTTTCAGGCTATTCTGAATCATATTCTGAAGTTTAACGCATTTTTAAATGTATGTATGTATGTATGTATATATGTATGTATGAATGTATATATGTATGTGTCATTCCAGACGATAACTGTCCGTAGAATTGTGCTAGGAACTTCAAACAAATTTTAAAATGTTGAGGACACAAAACGAAAGTTCAAGTTCGTTGGCCAGTATGATCGGATTACATCTTCGGGTTGAAATTTTCAAAAATGTAGTCAAAAATTTAAAAAAGCCTGTTTTTTGCGATTTGTTGTGCGAAATAATTCTTTCAGCATACTAACATGTGGTATATTCGGAATCAGCGTAAAGTTTCCTATAAGAATATGTATCAAGTTTTCAAAAATTTCAAAGTTGAAAAAATCAGTCAAAAATCGAAATATTGCCGTTCGCTAGTTGTAAAAATCGGTAATATTTGCATGAAACATTGTCCAAATTCAGATTGAACTACTCTTATGGAAGTATCCCTGTATAACCAATTTTAGAACCATGCTGTTTAAAACGTAGGTAGTAAGTGCTTGTACATTAATAAATAAATGTAATCACAACTGATGAGTTTACTCTGTGCATGTGTTAATAATTTGATTCCATGTTTGTCTATCAAAATCATAAACTAAAATTTCTCAACACGATCAATGGCGACTGAAATGTCGAAGATTTCTTCAAAAATTCGCTCATGGGGTCATGCTGCATGACTGGACTTTTTTCTATTCCTTCCTCTAATGTGATAAAAGTTGATTCACACAGTATGATCGTATGAGCAAGATTTATAGTAAATTATTTATTCATTTATTTAACGGGAAGCACAATTTACATTATTTACCTATACATAAAATACAATTTAAATGATAAGGATGTTTATGTGGGGAAATTAAGCGAAGTTCACTGAGGAGGAGAGGATTAGATTCTATAGTTTTGAGAGGGTGGGATTGAAAAAATCGAACTCGGGGTTTAAATTAAATGTTGTGAATTATCATGTAATGTTGAAGTAACAATTATATTATATACCTAAATTTTTTGTTTGTGAATTTGGCACAACACAATTTCGAAGCCAAATCTCCCTAACCTTCCAATCCCGGTTTTTTCACTGCCCACTTGATTTCAGCATCGCCATTGGCAAACAGCCAAACTGGAAAACAGCTTTCGTCGTCTGCATCTTGGCAGAAAAATATTTAGGGTTTTTTCAAGCTCTATTTCGTGGAATTCACGAAAATGCGATTGTAACAAAAGTGAAAAGGATAAGCCAGATTGAACTGTTTCGTGGGGGGTGTGTGTCCTTATACTTTTGTGGAGCACTGTGTGTGTGTGTGTGTGTTTGTATGTTTGTGTCATAGTATCATTCCACAGGATTGAGATGAAAATTCCGTTCTTACGCCAAAAAATCAAACTTTCCCTTGGATAATTACATGGTTGGAAAAGGGCTTCGGGGTCTTAATGTTGATGGTACAAGGGATATTATTTCATTGATGTACGCAGACGACTTAGTCTTGATGACATATTCTTATGTGGAAATGAAAAATATCCTTAGGGCTTTGAATGATTACTGCATCTCAAATAGATTGATGATAAACCCTAAGAAGAGTAACATCATAGTTTTTCGGAGGAGAGGTCCTATCCCTAAGCACTACGAATTCTTCTGTGGTTGTGATAAAATCGATGTGGTAAAATCATACTGCTATCTGGGAGTGACTTTTCAAAGTACAGGTCTATTTACTGAAAATGCATCAAACTCAATCAAGAAAGGCAAAGCTGCCACCCAAGCCTTGTTGCCACTTGTATACCGAATTAGGGGTGGACCTATGAGTTCCTGGCTGAGAGTTTTCGAGGCAGTTTCCTTATCTACATCATTATATGCAGCCGAAATCTGGGGTCTCCCATACACTGAGGAATTGGAACGAGTTCAAGTAAGGGCAGTAAAGTCAGTGTTGTTTTTAGCAACCAATACACCTGACTCTTTTGTTAGGGCGGAATCGGGAACAACACACTGTAAATGGCGTGTGATGAAGATGGCTCTCAAGTAGAGTAAAAATGTATGTTCTGCCTATCATCAGCTGACTGATAAGAGGTCGGCCATCTTGGTGACGTCACGTCTGACGTCATGCTGACGTCACTTTCCACAGCCTTCTAGATCAGTGTTGCCAGTATGATAGAAATGGTGGTTTCCCGCTCAAATTCAAAATTGATTTCCCGCCTTACCCCCTCCCCCTCCCCCTACAGACCTAAAAGTAACGGTCAATCAGCTTATTGACACCCCTCCCCTCTGACGTCACATTTCACAGCCTTCTAGATCAGTGTTGCCACCTGTTTTTCCCCCGCCTAAATTTGAAATTCCCGCCTTTTTTCAAATTAACCTTTTAGGTAACCTAACATCAGTTGGTAATAGGTGGGCCATATTGAATGACGTCACGTGTGACGTCATATCACAGCCTTCTAGATTAGTGGTCAGGTTATGGAAGGTAGTGGGAGGTTTCCCGCTCAAAATTCAAATTTGAGTTCCCTCCTTATTTTACTCCCACCCTTAGACCTCTTAGTAAAGACTGTAAATCAGGTTATCACCAGCTGACTGATAAGAGCCATGTGACGTCACAGCCCCCCTCTGACGTCACAGCCATGGCCTCTTAGACTCATCCATCAGCTGTTTTAGCTCCCGCCTTTTTCAAACCACCTCCTCCTCCAGTGGCTGTTCCCATTTTTTTCTTTTCCACCTGTCAGTATCCTCCCCTCCCCATCAAATGTTTGTTCACAGCTGGCACCTACCGTTCCCTCCAAATTTTAAAATCAAATCTTCCTTTGAACCTACTAATCAGTAACCTCCCATTTCTGACGTCACATCAGATTAAGGATAGGGGTGAGGCATATCTCCAAATTAGTTTTTGGGGGTGGGCCAAAAATTGGGTAATTAACTCAACGTAGAACCTTCGAGTTTAGGCTCATTTTAAAGCTATTGATTAGATGAGTACAAATATGATAAAATAAACACCCCAAATGATTATTTTTGGGGGTGGGCCGACATTTAGGCAATTGCTTCAACGTAGAACCTTCGAGTTTGTACTCATTCAAAAGATATTGATTGAGAGATAATGCATACAATACAATATACACCCCAAATTATTATTTTTGGGGGTGGGTCAACAATTAGGCAATTGAGTTAACGTAGTATCTTCAGGTTTGGGGCTCATTTTAAAGCTATTGATTAGGTGAGTACAAATATGATAAAATAAATACCTCAAATTATATGTTCAGGGGGGTGGACCATAAATTGGGCAATTGACTCAACGTAGAACCTTCGAGTTTGGGTTCTTTTTTAAACTATTGATTGGGAGATTACGAATTGAATAAAATTAAAAACCTGAAATGGTCTTTTGGGAGTGGACCAATAATTAGGCAATTGGTTTAACGTAGCAAAGCCGAGTTTGCCCACCACCCTCCCCTCTACGGTACCAGTCTTTCCTGACCATGTCTGCCTACGACAGCAGATTCGTACAGCCCATCCGATGACTTAAGAAGACTCCTTTCTTACAGGAAGTGTTGAGTTTCTTTCCCAGAAAAAGACGACACCGTCGCGTCACTGAGAGAGCAGACTTGTACATGTTCTCTCATGAGTCAGCTGAAAATATGCGACTCCACGTGTCAAGGTTAACCCCCTCCTCTAAGCATCAGTTGGAGGGGGTCATAAATCTTTCACTCAAACAATCCACCTATATTCGTTTCCAAGAGTTTGCAGATTGAGCATCATCCTCCTCGTCACGATAAAACAGTAAGTAAAACCTTAAACATTTATTCTAACTTGTTGCTATACACTTATACCTTTAATGTGTATTTATCTAAATTTTCAGATGGACTCGTTGCTCAGAAGACTGCAAAAATCTTCAACTGTTGTTGAATTACGATCAGTTGAGAGTTTACCATTAAATACACCTTTCGCAGTAATGAAGATGGTCTGGGTCCAGACGAAGTTTGGTCCTGCAGTGCAGGTCCACCTACAAGAACTTACTGATGAACAACGGCTCAAAGAAGAAGACGAAATCTTCAGGGTCTACCTTCCAAAAAGGATCTCTGGATCCATAAGAGAGGAAGACGTTGATGAATATAACTCAAGTGGTACAATTTATACTTTGGTATATAGAGGAAAAATGGGCAATGCCTTCCTTATAGATTTTTACTGAGAATATTAAATTTTTATGTAATTGATAACAATTGTAATTATGAAAATAAATGAACAAATAAATGAGGAGTGTGAATTTAACAAGGTTGTCACACACTGAGCACTGCGAGGCTGGGGCAGTGCTTCTTTTAAAATAAAAATATTTTGTTTTGATTGTACCCTTTAGATTTTATTTGAAATACCTATCGGATTAGTAGAAGTTTTTCCTCACCCAACCCCCTCCCTAACTACCAATGAAAATATACTATTCGTATATAAATGCTTGAGACCAGTGATCAATAACCCCAGTTGCTGATCAGACTCGTTACAATGTGTGGAGATATGGATCATGATGAGTCTCAGTATTGTTGTGACTTGATGTGTTTTCAAATTCCATGCTGTCAGGTTGACGGAAAGGCTTGTGAAAAATGCAACAGTTTTTGTTACTGTGTTTGCCGTTGTGAAACTTATATTGCATCTAACACAGAGAAAGGAACCAAGGACAAAGATGGCACTACAGGATCCTCCAATTAGATTGATCCTCCCTCCCATTTTCACAATTTTCAACTCTGAGCAGACGTGAGTAGTTAGTCAGTTCATTGTTGTCACGGGAGTAACTTCATCAAAATTATGGTACAGGAGGTCAAAAAGTTTATTTTCTGTGCTAAGGGACGGAGAGGAATCAACGTTACTAAGGATGATGAAACAGGACTCAGTCAAGTTGTTATCTTCAATGGACGAAAATCTCTCATTGTACCTGCAGATGAATGGATGATAATGCAAGATAATCTACGCAGAAATTTACCAGTCTATCTACAACGCACCTCAACGAGAAAAAATTGTAAGCAACAAAATCCTGCAATAATCTCAGACACCTGTATGATTCGAGTGCAATTCGGAACCCCAACTTTTGGTAAACGGAGAGCTATTGTTATGTTTGAAAAAATCCCTTGGCTGCCTGAGATGGAGATCAGGATAAGTGAAGTATGTATCAATCGTCAAGATGCGAAAAAGCTATTGTATTATCTCACCGAAATTACCAATTTCTTGTGTCAAGATGCAAACACCAGAACTAAGGCCACTCAAACTTCTACATCCACAGACCTTCCGCTTCATTCTCAATCATTATCATCATCAGCGTTATTTGATATAGACACTCGAGATTACAACTATATAATCAGTGACCTTAGAGGATGATAGGAGGAGGAGTATAGCACAAAACTATGTAACCAGTTTTAAACTATGTGTAGGTGTGATCTATGATTATAAATGACTATGTATGTATGAATAATAAATAGCAATGTTGAAAACACATCTTATTAATGAAATAATATAACCACCTACTCCTTTAACCAAGAGGATGGATTATAAATATGCATTCATAAAGCAATTTGTTAATAGTGTTGTAAGAAGCGGAGCGTTAACATGAGTTTGAAAAGGAAATTAGCAGAAGAATTGCATAAACCTAAACGAAAGAATTTTATTCGATCACGAGTTTTGATCAAAGGGGTTCTTGATGATTTGTGGCAGGCAGATTTAGTAGATTTGAGAATGCATCCTGATAAAGGGTATAAATACTTATTAACAGTAATTGATACAGGCTCGAAGAAAGCATGGGCCAAACCCCTAAAGACGAAATCGGGCAATGAAGTAAGCAAGGCACTCTCCTCAATTTTTCGAACGAGTAAGCTTTCACCTAAACTCATACATGTAGATCAAGGTCGAGAATTCTATAATCCTCAGGTCTTGGAATTGATGAGGAAGAAGAGAATAAATATGTACAGTTCTTACTCAGAAATGAAAGCTCAAATTGTTGAGAGGTTCAACAGAACTATCAAACAATGGATGTGGACTGAATTCAGTGTACAAGGGAATAGGAAATGGGTATATATGATTCCTTCCCTTCTCAAACGCTATAACTGTAGGGTTCATAGATCAACAGGAATGAAACCGGCAAATGTTGAGAAGAAAGATGAACAATTAATCCTCTCTCGTCTTTTCCCACCCAACACCTACAAAAAATCAAAGCCAAAATTTGCCGTGGGTGATAGAGTTCGTATCGCGAAACTCAAGCATGCGCTCGCTAAAGGTTATTTACCATCGTGGACAAATGAACAATTTATTATCACACGAATACGAGCTGATGACAAGGTGCCAACCT
>JAUMHS010000013.1:14150659-14183490 GCA_030762985.1 Adelphocoris suturalis | reverse complement strand
TGCATGACTGTGAACATTTTCTCGGTATCGCTTTTTAGCGAATTTTTGAAGAAAATTAAGCTATTGCTCTCGCCTCAAAATTTGTAGAATGTGAATTTTCGAAAAAATTTTATACAGAAATCCGTTTCAGGCTATTCTGAATCATATTCTGAAGTTTAACGCATTTTTTTATGTATGTATGTATGTATGTATGTATGTATGTATGTATGTATGTATGTATGTATGTATGTATGTATGTATGTATGTATTTATGTATATATGTATGTGTCATTCCAGACGATAACTGTCCGTAGAATTGTGCTAGAAACTTCAAACAAATTTTAAAATGTTAAGGACACAAAACGAAAGTTCAAGTTCGTTGGCCAGCATGATCGGATTACATCTTCGGGTTGAAATTTTCAAAAATGTAGTCAAAAATTTCAAAATAGCCTGTTTTTTGCGATTTGTTGTGCGAAATAATTTTTTCAGCATACTCCGAATATACCACATGTTAGTATGCTGAAAAAATTATTTCGCTGATTCCGAATATACCACATGCTAATCAGCGTAAAATTTCCTATAAGAATATGTATCAAGTTTTCAAAAATTGCAAAGTTGAAGAATCAGTCAAAAATCGAAATAATGCCGTTCGCTAGTAGTAAAAATCGGTAATATTTGCATGAAACATTGTCCAAATTCAGATTGAACTACTCTTATGGAAGTATCCCTGTATAAACAATCCTAGAACCATGCTGTTTAAGGCTAGAACCATGCTGTAGATAGAATTTGATTCCATGTTTGTCTATCAAAAATCATAAACTAAAATTTCTCTACACGATCAATAGCGACTGAAATGTCGAAGATTTCTTCAAAAAAAATCGCTCATGGGGTCATGCTGCATGACTGGACTTTCTTTAATATTAGATAGTAAGTCCAGAAATGTCGGGTGGCCTACAAATGTGTGAATATTTTGTAGTTGTTAGAAGATTGATGTAGCGAGATGCGGATTCCTGGTACTACGCGGATAATTTATCTCCTATCGTGTAGTCAGGATCGTTGTAACTTGGGGCGACGGCGCCACTTCACCTGCTTCTATTCTGCCAAACTAATGGCAGTGTATTACAGCAAGGCCTTCCCAACCCCTCGAGGCTTCAGCTACATTGTAACGGTTTACTACCACCTCGAAATTCGGGCTCATACATTAAGGGCGGAGGAAGGGGGGGAGAGGCGGTACTTCTTAGCGCATTAAGGTTCCCTCGGTGAAATATATATTGCCGCAGACAAATTCACAGGAGCGTTTTAGTGGACCGTATTTCAACTCCCTAACGGCTTCGCCCAACGAACCCGAGCGTGGTGGAAATCCTACCTATGGTGCGACCATCTCCAGCTAATAGCTAATACATACAAATACATGGGCAGATACAAGCGTCCTCTTGATCTCGCCGTTACAGAGACAGTATCTGATACTGGATTGTACTGTGATATATAGGTATATATATATGGTATATATATATATATATATATATATATATATATATATATATATATATATATATATATATTCGAGGGTTTTTCTTGAATTGACCAAACTATACATGTGGTTTTTATGGTTTATTTCCCGACGTTTCCACCCAGGGTCTGGGTCCTAATCATGGGATAGTATTTACAACAGTCGTGGACTCTTTATTGTCAACTACACTGGTTCTGAATAACTATTCAGTTATAGTTATTCAGAATAGTTATTCAGAACCAGTGTAGTTGACATTAAAGAGTCCACGACTGTTGTAAATACTATCCCATGATTAGGACCCAGACCCTGGGTGGAAACGTCGGGAAATAAACCATAAAAAGTCCAGTCATGCAGCATGACCCCATGAGCGAATTTTTGAAGAATATTACCGATTTTTACAACTAGCGAACGGCATTATTTCGATTTTTGACTGATTTTTCAACTTTGAAATTTTTGAAAACTTGATACATATTCTTATAGGAAATTTTACGCTGATTCCGAATATACCCACATGTTAGTATGCTGAAAAAATTATTTCGCACAACAAATCGCCAAAAAACAGGCTATTTTGAAATTTTTGACTACATTTTTGAAAATTTCAACCCGAAGATGTAATCCGATCATGCTGACCAACGAACTTGAACTTTCGTTTTGTGCCCTTAACATTTTAAAATTTGTTTGAAGTTTCTAGCACAATTCTACGGACAGTTATCGTCTGGAATGACACATACATATATACATATTATACATATATACATACATACATACATAAAAAAATGCGTTAAACTTCAGAATATGATTCAGAATAGTCTGAAACGGATTTCTGCATAAAATCTTTTCAAAAATTCACATTCTACAAATTTTGGGGCGAGAGCAATAGCTTAATTTTCTTCAAAAAATTCGCTAAAAACCACATGTCTAGTTTGGTCAATTCAAGAAAAACCCTCGAATGTATTATTCACTAGACAACAACACTTCATATATATATATATATATATATATATATAAGCACTCGAGATATGATTTTTTAAAGGTTTTTTCAGGAATACCGTGTTTTTTCATTTTAAACTCGGATTTCTCCACTTTGCCTCATTTAATTTTAACTTTCAACCTCATTTTCGGTATCAGCATTAAATTTCCTATAAGAATAGTGTACTTGGGTTCTTAAAAAGTACACCATCCGAAGACCCTCACATCAGCTCAAACATTGACGATTTTGAAAAAATAGTATTTCTGAAAATCTTTAAAACTTTACTACTCTTTTAAAAAAAAATCCTGGAAACTGGCAAATCTCATGAAAACTGCTTCATCTATTATTCTTTCCAACGGTACGGTCAATTTTACTTTTACTTTGTTATTTAGCGGAGAAAATAATGTTTTAATGTTAAAAAATTTTTAAGTTAAAAGTTTTTCAATGAAATTGTTGGTTTTTTCGAAAGATGACCCTCCATGAACCAACGAGTATGGGGTCGGTTTCTATGTATTTTTTCTCACTGGATCAAATGGAAACTCTTGCAGATCTCTCAACTACGTTATAATCGAGTTTTACACCTTAATTAACTAGTTTTACCCCATAACACACATACATTTAATCGTAACATACAAACTAAACATTTGCGATTTTAATTGTAAAACTCGGTTATAACGGAGTTGGAGAGATCTACAAATGTTACCATTCGATACAGCGTGAAAAATACATAGAAACCGACCCCATACTCGTAGGTTCATGGAGGGTCATCTTTCGAGAAAACCAACAATTTCATTGAAAAACCCACATTTTTTAACATTAAAACATAATTTTCTCCACTAAATAACAAAATAAAAGTAAACCTGATTATACCGTTGGAAAGAGTATTAGACGAAGCAGTTTTCATGAGATTTGCCAGTTTCCAGGATTCGTTTTGGAAGAGTAGTAAAGTTTTAAAGATTTTCAGAAATAGTCTTTTTTCAAAATCGTCAATGTTTGAGCTGATGTGAGGGCCTTTGGATGGTACTTTTTAAGAATCCAAGTACACTATTCTTATAGTAAATTTAATGCTAATTCCGAAAATGTGGTCAAAAGTTAAAATTGAATGGAGTAAAGTGGAGAAATTTGAGTTTAAAAGAAAAAAACACGGTTTTCCTGAAAAAACCTTTAAAAAATCATATCTCGAGAACGGATTGAGATAAAAATATGCAGTTGGCGGCATTTTACTCCATTTTTGATGTAATTTCACCCAAAAATTTTGTTTTTGCATCTGCGAGGGAATCACCCTGTATATATTATACATATATATATATATATATATTATCCCGCGGGTTCAACGAATCCAAGAAGGTGGAGCTTGATGTGCGTTGAAGGAGTGCTGATATATATCTCTCCAGTGGATGTGTGGGTGGTAATCGAGTGTCTGTCTGGGTCTTTGGGTCAAAGTTAGATGGGGGGCTAAATTTTTGTAGAGAGCTATGAATATATATATATATATATATATATATATATCACAGTAACCCGGGTCGATTCTATGAGGCGAACATGTAATATGGTCTCACATCTGTATAATATCGCTTTTCCAACTTCAGAAGCTATTTTAACCACCGACTTGTTTGTAACTATCTTGTCCATCTGTATCCCATGAATCAGGTATTTGTATGTTGCGTGTTTATGCAACCTAAATTACTCTTTACATAACTACAGTTTACTTTTTTTTTGACAATCTGAACAGACAATCTGCAACAGGTGATATATTAAATAATACGATAAAGTATTAAGAAATGTGGTGAGATTTTTCAGAGGTCGTACCCTCAAATGAGGTTTAGTGGCAACACGAACTTACGAATGACCTCTGACGGTCGACAGAAATTCATTTCGGTACCTTCCGATTCCTTCTCACCTTCCGTCCTCATTTGGGGGAAGAATCATGACGATAAAACGCGCCAGGTGATGTTTTATCGAAAGGATGAAGAAGATAGGACCCGTTGTCCGACCCACCGACCTTTACCGGAGCCCACCGTTCTAAGATTACAAGTGGCCTCCACCATCACCTCACTAAACATCCACCGTCCTTAGCTGTAACACAATACCCTCTACCTTTCCTACCTCGGTATAGCTCGCTACGCCTCACCGCATTACCGCAGGGTCCAGATGGCCAAATTACAGAAACGACCGTCGTAACTTTCGAAACGTTCAGTTGTTCGAATTGAAAATCAGCGATGAAAGAGATATTAGAGAGTTCCTAAAGCGGTAGGGTGGTAGAGATGAGGTGCCTTATCGTGAACGGAAAACACTACTGCGCATGTGCGGGGAGATGAGGCGCGGGCGATTTTATATAGATGTGAGGCTATATTACGTTTTTGCCACACAGAATCGACTGACGACAATACGACGTCGTCAATTCAACCGAAAATCGAGTTTGGTGTCTTGAAAACGACACAATCGCAATCAGAAATGGAGGGATCATGGTGAAAATCGCCTTATATATAAACAACGAAGATAAATGATGGTGAATCTCACTAATATTTTTTAAAAAACAATGTATCCTATGTAGAATTGATCATATTCACAGCACCAGTCCAATCCTCATACATGTATACATCATAGTACAATCCTGTACAAGACACAGTATCTCTAAAGGCGGTAGAATACGTTTTCTACAGTCACATTAAGCGTAGATCAAGAGGACAACGTACGTCCGTATCTACCCACGTATTTTTACATATGAATTACCTATTAGCTGGAGATGGTCGCACTATATGTAGCATTTCCACCACGCTTGGGTTCGCTGGGCGAAACCGTTAGGGAGTTGAAATACTCAGTGCGTAATAACGCGTTCTGAGGTTTGAAAATGAAGCGATATTATATAAATGTGAGACTATATTACGTTTTCGCCTCACAATACGACGTCGTCAATTCAACCGAAAATCGAGTTTGGTGTCGTTTTCGATAGTTTCCGCGGCACAGAATTGACGGAAACCGCTATAAAATCTTTAAAAGTCGACTATGACTACCATCGTCGTCGAATCAAATGAAAATCGAGTTTGCTACAGATTCAATGGTTTTCGTCACAAAGAATCGTGAGTAAAAAGCGAAGTTGAGTGGATTACACTAGACACCTAGTTTTCAAACTTCTAAAAAGATCATTAACACGATCGCAATCAGAAATGGAGGGGCCATGGTCAAAATCGCTTTATATAGCATTTCCCAATTGAGTTAAACTTTTTCCATTTAGGTTTAGTCCTTTTCCATTTAGGTTTAGTCCTTTTCCATTTAGGTTTAGTCCTTTTCCATTTAGGTTTAGACCTTTTCCATTTAGATTTAAACCTTTTCCATTTAGATTAAACCATTTCCACTTAGATTTAAACCTTTTCCATTTGGATTTAAACCTTTTCCATTTGGATTTAAACTCCATCAAAACGTCAGTAGTTAGCCCCATCATAGTAAGTAAGTGCCTATCTACTAAAATTTCATTAGGCTAGAAGTAAAAAAAAAAGGAAACGGATAGTTTTAACTTAATTTATAACTTCCGTTCATGAGAAATTCTTGTGTTCAAAAAACATTTGTTCATTATTATGTTATATTACATTTCTGTGCATAAAGAAACACTTGCATGATTTAATTTTCAAGTTGTGGCATAATAACGTCGGGTTAGAGGTAAAAGTACCGAAGAGGTAAATTCATATTGTGCAAAAATCAAATTAAAATTTCAAAAGTTAGTTTGGTAAATATGATTATTTTCTTAGGTTGGATACATAGTTTGATGATATTGATCACCAATAATAACAACAGTTAAATAATCTTAATATTCTCCATTTGATTTTCCCACGTGTTGAATTTGTGACTTGGGTACTTTTACCTCTAACTCCACGATAATTTCCTGAGTTTAAATCCAAATGGAAAAGGTTTAAATCCAAATGGAAAAGGTTTAAATCTAAGTGGAAATGGTTTAATCTAAATGGAAAAGGTTTAAATCTAAATGGAAAAGGTCTAAACCTAAATGGAAAAGGTTTAAACCAAAATGAAAAAGGACTAAACCTAAATGGAAAAGGACTAAACCTAAATGGAAAAGGACTAAACCTAAATATAAAAAGTTTAACTCAATTGGGAAATGCTATAAACTACGAAGATAAATGATGGTGAATCACACTAATATATTTTTTTAATAATGCATCCTATGTAGAATCGATCGTCTTCACAGCACCAGTCCAATCATCATATATAAATATGGCGCAGTCTTTTTGTAAAAAGCCTAGCCTTTTTACAATACGCCGCCTTTTCGTAATAAAAACTTCTATATATATATATATGTATATATATATATATATATATATATATATATATATATATACTTTTCTAACTCAAGTCTTGCATGGTAGTTTCTCTGTAGGTACAACGAGAGAGAATTCGAAGATTTATACAAGTACATGAGAGTAAAAATGCTTATCACTTTGTTTGAAATCCATATATATATATATATGTATATATATATATATATATATATATATATATATATATATATATATATTATATATATATATATATATATATATATATATATATATATATATATATATATATATATATATATATATATATATAAACTTTTCTAACGAAGGTCTTGCATGGTAGTTTCACTGTAGGTACAACGAGAGGGAATCTGAAGATTTATATAAGCACATAAGTAGGTATATGAGGGTGAAATTTTATTAAAATATTATTTTATTTGAAATCTACCCTAAAATTAAAGAGTAGAACTTTCAATTTAAAATTGAAAACCTACCATTTTATTTGTAAAACCTCCAATTTGATGTGTAAAATCTCCAATTTGAAGTAAAAATGCAATATACGAAGGAAGGCTCATAGGAAGGCGGTAAGGTAGTTCTCTAAGGCGGTAAGAACGTTGTAGATAGGGACGTTCCCATACTACCGATTTGAGTAAGTATCTATACTTTTATTTCGATATTACTGGTATCATATTGGTATCGAATCATCCGATATTAAAGTCGTATCGAAAGAAAATCCGCAGTAATGAGTACTTCCTTTTTAGATGAACGTAATTTTAAATTTTCGTTATGTCTATTTTTCAACAATATTGAATCTCCGAGTGCTCAGTTATGTCAATAGAGAAGTAATAGCTTGCTTTAGAAGACGCAACACGGCTGGTGGTGGTGGTGGTCTTTCCAATTCAAGTCAGTTCGATATTGGCACTGATAAGAAGAAGAAGAAGAGATTGTTCTCAACAAACTAATATTCCTGGGCAGCATTCATAAACCTAGGAGGGGAAGGTTCCCCTCATCGTATTTTCTTATATCTCGAAATAATACACAAAATTCAGTTATACAATGATTTCTTAATGAATCAATGGGGATGAGATGAGATCTTCAATGTCTTCAGAGAGGAGTGAAAATAATGAACCCTTGTAATCGACCACAAAATCACTATTTTATTGAATTCATTTCCCCACCAACGGCTTGGTTGTACGTGAAAATCAAAAGAAAACGCTTGCATACAAGTCTGCAACGCATTAGGACATTTCATGTCTTTCCCCTCCCTCCTTCTTCCCTTCCATCTTCTAGCAATCTTGTCTTCCTCTGTGGATTACATTTTTTTCAATATAAAGAAAACAAACGTCCTAAGGAGGCTACCAGCCAAATTTCAGCTTCCTACGGTTGATAGGGAAGAAGTTAGCTTCAGAAGCCACTCTGCTGATCAAGACCCTTTACACCTTATTGTTCATGTCCTAAGGAGGCTACCAGCCAAATTTCAGCTTCCTAGGGTTGATAGGAAAGAAGTTAGCTTCAGGAGCCACTCAGTTGATCAAAACCCTATACACCTTATTGTTCATGTCATAAGGAGGCTACCAGCCAAATTTCAGCTTCCTACGGTTGATAGGGAAGAAGTTAGCTTCAGGAGCCACTCTGCTGATCAAGACCCATTACAACTTATTGTTCACGTCCTAAGGAGGCTACCAGCCAAATTTCAGCTTCCCTAGGGTTGATAGGGAAGAAGTTAGCTTCAGGAGCCACTCTGCTGATCAAGACCCTGTACACCTTATTGTTCATGTCCTAAGGAGGCTACCAGCCAAATTTCAGCTTCCTAGGGTTGATAGGAAAGAAGATAGCTTCAGGAACCACTCAGTTGATCAAAACCCTCTGCACCTTATTGTTCACGTCCTAAGGAGTCTACCAGCCAAATCATAATAATCATATAGCCAAATTTCAGCTATAATCATATAGGTACCTACCTACCTCACTTCTACGAATCATAATAATCATTGAGCATATTTCGTTACGTAACGTGACATAACGAAAATTTGGTTGTGTGCCATAGCAAGGACATGAAATGTCAAAAATATATTATCTTTGCATTTTGTATCATAATAAAGCTTTTTTATGATTGCAAACTTGTGGTTTCGTCTAGAATTTTTTTTGTTTTTTATCTCGTATCAATACACCATGTAGGTACTCATTCATGAACCCTCCAAGGTTCATGTACTCATTTGATACTACTCATATCGATACTTTTCTTTCGATACTGTATCGATATTGATACCATTGATTCGATACTGATTTGATATAAAATATCGTATCGAAAGTGAAATTGAACATCGTATCGAATATTGAAATTGAAAACGTTCAATTTGATGTGTAAAACCTCCAGTTCAACGTTTAAAATGCTATATACACAGAGGTCAGGAACTAGACAAAACTTCGGCTGCGATGCCGACGAAAACCCATGGTGAAGAACGATACTTTGAAGTACCAAAAATTCAAACCCCAAAATCTAAGCGATGCATCTCCAAAAACGGCTTTTTCTTCGCCATTTTATGGGTCTTGGGCTAATGGATATGCGTATCGACCTGCCCTTATTCACCAACATGGGGGCGTATATATATATATTACGGGTTGAACCTTATTTCACGGATAGCCGTGATATTAGGGTCACTCATGTTTTTTTAGTCTCTGAAGCCTATTCGTGGCATATAAGTAAGAGTCACCAGTTGGGCTTTTAAAGAAGGAAATGCGAAAAAAAAAAAATTAAAAATAGCACCTTAAACTCAAATAATTGAAAAAATTCTTTATTCGGCAAAAATAGCTCTTCAAATCGAGGTAGAAAATACTGAGGTCGTTTGTCCTCTTTCTTTTATTAGTTTTTACATAGGCAGATAGGTACGTAACTTATTACGCCATGGCGGATTTTTTTTTTTTTCTTTGTGATTTATTTAGTTGAATGTTCTGTTGAGATTCATTTAGTTGTCTTTTACTTGCGATTTTTCCATGACTTTTGGGATGAGATTTTGTGATGAAAAAAGAAATTCGGAATTTAGTGATAAAGTTGTAATAATTTACGTGTCTATCTATGTGTTTTGGGGTTTGAATTTTTGGTTTTCTGGTACTTCAAAGTATCGTTTTTCAACATGGGTTTTCGTCGGCATCGCAGCCTAACTTTTGTCTAGTTTCTGACCGCTGTGTATATACGAAGAAAGGCTCATTGGAAGGCGGTAAGGTAGTTGTAGTAGGCGGTAAGGACGTTGTAGGAGGCGGTGAGGACGTTGTAGGAGGCGGTGAGGCCACTTTCGTAGTCGGCAAGACGCCTCGCGTGTACTGCACGGAAAGACAGGAAGGAAGCGGAGACCGCCTCATTCCAGGACGGAATATATATATATATATATATATATATATATATATATATATATATATATATATATTATTACTTCAACGTAGGTCTTGCCCAGTAGTTTCTCTGTATGTAAAGCAAGAGAGAGAATCTGGAGATTTACATAAGTACATGAGGTAAAATAAAATGAATATCCCTTTATTTGAAATCAACCTTAAATTGAAGAGTAAAACTTTCAATTTGAAATTGAAAACGTTCAATTTGTTGTGTAAAACCTCCAGTTCAAAGTGTAAAACGCTATATATGAAGGGAAGCTCATTGGAAGGCGGTAAGGTAGTTGTAGGAGGCGGTAAGGTCGTTGTAGGAGGCGGTGAGGCCACTTTCGTAGTCGGCAAGTCGCCTCGCGAGTACTGCACGGAAAGACGGGAAGGAAGTGGACGGAAGGAAGTGGCCTCATTCTAGGACGGAATATATATATATTACTTCAACTTAGGTCTTGCCAAGTAGTTTCTCTGTTGGTAAAACAAAAGAGAGAGAATGTAATATATTCAATAGTGTGAACATACATAAACATGACAGGAAAAAATTATTTGAATATTATAGCTTGTCGATAGGCAGAGCCTGTGTTGACAAGCTAGAGTCCCATTTCAATCCAAATTTGGTTCGACCAAAAATATTTTCGAACTTGAAAAGTATCATGTACAACACAGTTTCTCTCAGACAACGTTTTAAGAATGTATAACAGGCAGTATCGTAAACGTACAACAATCACATATTCGGGAAAGTAATAACAAATGGAGTAGTAATAACACTATAAACAATAATCAGGGTCAGATAACATCTGGAGATTTACATAAGTACATGAGATAAAAGTTCCAGTCATGCAGCATGATCGTATGAGCGAATTTTCATAAACTATCTATCGTACTATAGTATGTTAAATTGCATTGAAATTGGAGCAATTTTAGTTGACAGAAATGGTCAAAAACCAATTTTATGGCAAAAAAAACTTATTCTAAATAAAATTCCACTGATTCAGAAGGGATTTTTGATTTTTATTTTTTTTTGCAGTTTTTATAGATATTTTAGCAAATTTTAATGACATTTAAGTACGTTTTGCATCATAATTTTGAGCAAAAATTTTTAATGTCCTAGTTAATCGTTGAAAATTTAGTTTTGACAAAAATTCTACAAAAAAATAGAAATTTAACAATTTTTGGCCGTTTTTAGCCATTTTTAGTGATTTTTTGGGTACATTTTTCGAAATTTGACCAATTTAATGTGCTCAAAAATTGTTGTCCAACGAACTCATCCTTTCTTTTGAAATGCTTGATTTTTTGGTGAAAGAACGAAGTTTTTATCTCAATTCTATCGAGAGTTATCGTCTGGAATGACACATACATATATATATATATATACATATATATATATATATATATATATATACATATATATATACATATATATATATATATATATACATATAAAAAAGCGTTAAAATCCAGGAATCATTTCAGAATGCCTCAAAACAGATTTCGATGAAGAAAATTTTTGAAAATTTTTATTTTTAAATTTTTAGAGCCATTGCAATAGCTTCATTTTCTAAGAAAATTCGCTAAAATGAATATCCCTTTATTTGAAATCAACCTTAAATTGAAGAGTAAAACTTTCAATTTGAAATTGAAAACGTTCAATTTGTTGTGTAAAACCTCCAGTTCAAAGTGTAAAATGTAATATACGAAGGAAGGCTCATTGGAAGGCGGTAAGGTAGTTGTAGGAGGCGGTAAGGTCGTTGTAGGAGGCGGTAACGTAGTTGTAGGAGGCGGTGAGGCCACTTTCGTAGTCGGCAAGTCGCCTCGCGAGTACCGCACGTAAAGACTGGAAGGAAGCGGAGGCCGCCTCATTCCAGGACGGAATATATATATATATATATAGGTACATATACTCGTAGCTTCGTTCAAAAACGAAAAGTCAAAGAGGTAGCTTATATGATACAAAACGAGGATAAATGCATCAACCACAAAAAGGACATTAAAGGCCTCTCAGCATTTTACAAAAAACTCCTTCTATAAAATTTCTCCTAATAAAATTCAGTTACCTACCTATTAGTTATATTATTGTGTATCCTGTTTATATATATATTTTTGTATCCTGTTATTATTTCTTTAATTTTTTTAAATATTTTTTAAAACTTTTAATTGTTCAATAGCCCCCACAAGATTAGGTCTCCATCCGTATGAATGTTAAAGAAATACCAAATAGTTATGCCTTCTAGTTTATATTACAGTCATAATTGCCCATCTATAGATTACATTCTGTTCGTTCGTATTTTCTATTCTATGAAAATGTTTTGTGATTATTAGTCCTCAAGCAAAATTACCTTCCTATACACACCATTTACAGGCACTATTAGTAGAATAAGAACTAACTAACTACCACCACCACCACCACCACCACCACCACCACCACCACCACCACCACTACTCATCCGCCATGTTTCAATGCCATCCCAAGTCAGTTTTACACAAAATTATTGTAATGTTTGTTTTCCGAGTTGATGGGACCCAATATGTCTATTTTCTATCAACTAATTACTATGCATTATTAATAACTACATACCAGGCAATATGTAAGTAACTACTAAAATACTACATTCTTACATAAGTTATGTAATAACAATCCGTCCTCCATCAACAATTGTCACCTAGAATAAGATTGTAAGTCCAACCATATCTAACGTATCCTTGTTTCTTCAATTCTCTAGATAAGCATGAATAGGGCTCGTATCAAGGGCCGAAACGTCGCTATTATGGAAAAATCAAAAACTACATTGAAACACAAAACTAGCTTGGTGACTACCTCAAAAAATCTCGTTTATATCGAATTTTTACTAGTCAAGAAGATTATCCTGAATTATATATAATTATATATATATATATACATACATATATATATATATATATATATTCTCTAACGTAGTTCTTGCCCAATAGTTTCTCTATAAGCACAACGAGAGGGTATCTGGAGATTTACATAAGTACATGAGGTAAAATGATTATCCCTTTATTTGAAAACAACCTTAATTTGAAGAGTAAACTTATAATTTTGAAATTAAAACCGTTCAATTTGAAATTGAAAACATTCAATTTGATGTGTAAAACCTCCAGTTCAAAGTGTAAAATGCAATGTAGGAAGGAAGGCTCATTGGAAGGCGGTAAGGTAGTTGTAGGAGGCGGTAAGGTCGTTGTAGGAGGCGGTAACGTAGTTGTAGGAGGCGGTGAGGCCACTTTCGTAGTCGGCAAGTCGCCTCGCGAGTACCGCACGGAAAGACTGGAAGGAAGCGGAGGCCGCCTCATTCCCCAGGCGGGGGCCCTCGGGAAGGGAATGCAGACGGGGGGAGGAGACGGCGGGGGAGTCGTGCAACCCAAGTCACGATCCGACGTGACCGGCCGCTGACGGCCTGGGAAACATCTTTGCCACCTCCGCCGGCCGTCTCACCTCATCCTCATCCTCATCCTCTCGACTTAAACCTTATCCTCTTCCCGACTAAGCAGCCCCGTTTACCGGCGACCTCCCCCAAACCCGCCACCTCGTCTGCGCACCTAATCATCCGTTGTTTAGCGAGCACTCGAGCGGTCCCCCCGACGGAGGAATCCGAGCCTTCGTCTACATTTCTATTCAGATTCGCTCTAAACCGCCTCAGACAATTTTCATTCTTCCCTCGTAACCGCCTCAGGCCTCATGTTTCGATGACTCCGAATTCTTGAGATGAGAAGATACAAAGATCCAACTTTTGAACTCAAGTTTCCAAAAAATATTCAAAACACTTTGTTTGAAAATGAGACCAGAGCTGTGATTAAGTACCAAGTCACTCCCAAAATAATAACCAAGGGAGTTCAAGGTGAAGGACCACTAAGATATCTTAGAATAGAACAGTAGGTACGTAAATAGCTTGAAATGATAGAGGGCAAAGTAGTGAAAATACAGAGTTAGAAGAAGAGGGAAATATGAAGAAAAAAGATAAGAAATAGAAAGAGTACACTGTATTTAAGGTTCAATTGTCCATGCCCCTACCTACCCTAATCAATGGCCATAGAGGAATAAATTGTGCAGATCTGACCTTAAATTCCACTCCAAAAGGTTCCAGAGGGAGGCTTGCGGAGATTCCAGGCTATCACGGAGTAAAGTTGTAGGAGAAGGATATAGCCGGTTCAAGACAAAGAGGCGGTAGTGTTGCCTTCCAATCGCCGATGCAGCACTCATCCATAAATAGGAAAAACTGTAGACACCCAACAGGGTGTTTTAACTACACAACTCTCAGTTAAGAAAGAAACCTGTGCTGAAGAAAGAAGTGCACTTCGTAAATGTGGAAAGTAGATATTCAACAGGTGTTGTAAAAAACGATCGATCGAAAACGCAAGGAGGAAGATAGGAATAAGTAATGGCGAAATCTACGTCCAGAGCGCAGTGTGCCAGGACCCTGGTGTCACCTGCAAAAATAGTCTGTAGGCCTCAGAAGTCCAGGTGTGGCAAAGAGCTGCGACGACGAGATGACATCCCAAAGAAGTGGAAGACGTTACTTGATGATTATTTCTAAAGGCAAATTAAATACAGCAAACCCATTGCCTAATTCAAAATAGCAATATTACTCCCCGAGAAGAAGAAGATAAATACAGAAAGTAGAAGATGAAGCGTGCATGGAAGTTTTAAAGGGGGTTGGCAATACTTATTCATGAACGCTTGATAGCGCATCCCTCTTATCAGTGATAAGCATTACAGTTTTAAACAATGATCGGCAAATTTAATAAATAGATTTTTAACGAGAAACAAATGTGCAGTGCAGTTTTAAATAACACGTGAGCAATAGTAGAATAAATAAACTGAACAACAAACAAAATGAAACAATGAATCATAACCATCAACAGATAACAACATCGAGTAAGTAAACAATTCAAGTGGCGTATTTTTTATTGTAGTGGCGGAAATTTAGAAACTCAAACACACTTAATTTATTTTATTGGCTTCAACACAAGGATATACATCCGTAATAGTATTTGCAATTATATACAGAAGTTAAGGAATAAGTTGTAATGACATAATGTAATAATATACCGGTGATGTAAAAGAGAGAGAGAGAGACGGACGGAGAGAGAGAGAGAGAGAGAGAGAGAGAGAGAGAGAGAGAGAGAGAGAGAGAGAGAGAGAGAGAGAGAAAACATGTTTTATTCAACAGAAATATAAATTATACAGCAATGTACACAATAAAAAATGATGGAAAATGAATAACTGAGATACAGTACAATAGAAAATTGGAATAATCATAATAATCGTGGGGCTATCAGCCCGAAAAAAATACTCGGAAATCAAATTCGGTTGATTTGCAGTTTCTCTGAAAATCTTAATTAAAAATAAATATCTCGAATATAATTGAAGATTCAGATAGAAAATGACGGTATTCTACTACATTTTTGAACTAGTTAAACCCAAAGTAATTATGTATACATGATGTATATATGAAAATGTATTTCAATAACTGTGGATGCATTGTTTATGACCGTTTGATGTTTTATAGAGTATTTTTAGTCTGCTTATAATAGTGTCCGGGTTTTCTCCCCATTCCACCTGGAAATCCTGGGTATAAGACATATCCATGTATGAGTATGTATCTGTGTGCAGTGTACATATATGTGTATATGTTTATCAAAAATTTAAAACCACCATTGGCTCCCGATTGAAAGGAGAGATTTTTGGAATATTGGAATTTCAGGAATATTTTTGGAATATTGGAATTGGAAAATATTGGAATTTTCGCTCCTCGAAAGGCTCAATGAATTTAGATTAAACGTAAATAGCTGACTGGACATAGTAAATTCAGCATAACCTCAAAAGTACAGGCATCGCCCTCAAATTGGTACATCAAATTGTCATAGGTCACAGGCTTCTGTGGCGTAGCAAACCACAATTTTGGAACTATCTAAAAATTTTTAGGTAAACTCGTTTGATGTACAGCTTTATTTTTGAAACACTTTATAAGTACGTGTTTGGTGCGGATTTCGATTGTTTTTCACGTCTTGGATCGATTGAGACGACATTCAGAGAGATCCAATTTGATGCAAAGACGATATTACCGTCAACGATTGGATGATAAATCTCAAAAATACGTGTTTACTGTAGTTTTTGATCTCCCTTGGTATGCCGAATCGAACGGATATTTGCCAATAAATAGATAAAAATTTAAAAAAAAGTCCAGTCATGCAGCATGACCCCATGAGCGAATTTTTGAAGATGTTTCATGCAAATATTACCGATTTTTACAACTAGCGAACGGCATTATTTCGATTTTTGACTGATTTTTCAACATTGAAATTTTTGAAAACTTGATACATATTCTTATAGGAAATTTTACGCTGATTCCGAATATACCACATGTTAGTATGCTGACAAAATTATTTCGCACAACAAATCGCAAAAAACAGGCGATTTTGAAATTTTTGACTACATTTTTGAAAATTTCAACCCGAAGATGTAATCCGATCATGCTGGCCAACGAACTTGAACTTTCGTTTTGCGTCCTTAACATTTTAAAATTTGTTTGAAGTTTCTAGCACAATTCTACGGACAGTTATCGTCTGGAATGACACATACATATATAGGTACATATATACATACATATATACATACATATATACATAAAAAAAAAGCGTTAAACTTCGGAATATGATTCAGAATAGCCTGAAACGGATTTCTGCATAAAATTCTTTCAAAAATTCACATTCTACAAATTTTGAGGCGAATCAAATTATATTTCGACACTTTTGACGGCTAACTCAATTCATAATCCTATTAAACATCCGAAATGGGGAAGTGCACGTAAGGTTTAACCATCGTGGCAAATAATTCATAGCTGTTTGTGATTAATATCCTGAGTAACATAGATAAAGGATGACATAACGTGTGGGTGGGATCGGACGAGTATTATCATTTATATTGAAATGCCCCCTACGTCTATTTTCTGTTAATGCTTGGCATGGGGTCCGTCGGGACAACCTAAAGCCTCATCCCCTATGATTATTACCGTCTTCCCTTTTGTCTTTGAAATCGAAGGGGTGTGTGTGAGCGTCAAGCAAACACCCCTTCGGTCAGTCGGGGATGAAACATAATTTCCAACTCCCTAGGGGTTGGAAACGCGACTGGAGGGGAAGTCCCAGATGGTCATCGGAGGATATACGTGCCTTGAACTACTGGGCCGAGGATGCATCCCTGCAGAACCCCCTGTGAGTGCTCAGGCCGTAACTCGAACCCCCCATCCCTCATATATGCGTTTCCAATCCAGGAACAATGGGGTTTGCGCCCTTCGTTAGCATAACATTATCCGACGGCATCAATCACCCTTGTCAAGGTCTGAGCTGGGATGGCGTCCCGCTGCCACAAATTCATAAAGATTTGACCGTAACAGCCTTCAAAGATCTTGGCCTCCAACTGTTACCTACCTGACCAGACAAGAATTCAAACCCTTCTAAATTTATCACAGGGGGTCACTAATAGATTGCCTATATCAATTCAATTTCATGGGAACTGGAATTCATTTTTGGTTTATTATTTTCAGTAATGAACCGTTGTAATCAACCAACAATAATAAAAATTAACCCCTAAACGAACTAAATCACTCACGACGAAGTTGTGGAAACCCATTTCAAAACGGAAGTTAGTGAAAAAAGTCCAGTCATGCAGCATGACCCCATGAGCGAATTTTTGAAAAAATCTTCGACATTTCAGTCGCTATTGATCGTGTAGAGAAATTTTAGTTTATGATTTTCATAGACAAACATGGAATCAAATTATTAAAAATAATTAGGAGGTGCTCATACTTTATTATTATTAAACTAATCTTGTAGATTTAATGACAATCTGAATTTGGACAATGTTTCATGCAAATATTACCGATTTTTACAACTAGCGAACGGCATTATTTCGATTTTTGACTGATTTTTCAACTTTGAAATTTTTGAAAACTTGATACATATTCTTATAGGAAATTTTACGCTGATTCCGAATATACCACATGTTAGTATGCTGAAAAAATTATTTCGCACAACAAATCGCAAAAAACAGGCTATTTTGAAATTTTTGACTACATTTTTGAAAATTTCAACCCGAAGATGTAATCCGATCATGCTGGCCAACGAACTTGAACTTTCGTTTTGTGTCCTTAACATTTTAAAATTTGTTTGAAGTTTCTAGCACAATTCTACGGACAGTTATCGTCTGGAATGACACATACATACATATATACATATATACATACATACATACATAAAAAAATGCGTTAAACTTCAGAATATGATTCAGAATAGCCTGAAACGGATTTCTGCATAAAAATTTTTCAAAAATTCACATTCTACAAATTTTGAGGCGAGAGCAATAGCTTAATTTTCTTCAAAAATTCGCTAAAATGAGAAATTAGCCCGTATTTGTATTGAAACATGAAATCCGAATTCAGGATTGAAAATCGGCGTTTCATATCGAAATGAAGAAATTGATTAGACAACAAGACAGCTGGGGGGAAAATATCGCGTTACCCAACCACCGTTAACGTGACATCAAAATTAAGGCAACCGTTCTCCCGGTTCCATTTGGGTTAGCATCTTCGTTTGCTCCCTCAAGACTGCGGTAACGGGTGACGTTAAGTTGAAGTCGCCAAAAACTCTCTATTAATACGATAGGCTTCCTCAAAAGTGTACTTCTTCTTGATTGATCAAGAAAGTAATCTCAGAGTAGACTTTGAAGAACAAAACGTAATACAAATAACTAACTCCAAGGTTTGTATGCCTGTGGGAATTTTGAATAAGCTTGTTTATGAGACAGGCAGGTACGGTTAATTTTACAACCTGTAGAGTTGATGAGGAACTTCACGTTGAATACGTAAGTGAACTTCCCAAGAAGTTTTCAACATTTTTTTCCGTAGGCTCTTCAGTATTTTCATTCATCTGCTGACCAATTTTCTCCGGTTAATTAGAGTTTCTCCGGAAGCCCGCTTTCCGTTTTGCTCTTCTTGTTTTGCTGCTTCGCTTTGGGAATTAATTATTATTATCGGGGGCGGGTTTTCCAGTGACTTTCCGTCGGGAGGAGAAAATTAAAATTGTATCGCTGGGCGATGCTCAATGGTGCGTCTAATTAGGTCGTATTAACCTCGAAAATTTCGGGAAAATTTCAGCGAAGCTCGTTTGAGCCTAATTAAAGGCGGCAAAAAGGTTATTTTGAATATTGCAGGAATGGCTGTTCGCATGAAGTAAAAGTACCTAGGTCAAATTATGATTTAACAATGAGCAATTACTTCCATATCTTACGTTCTTAATAATTATGAAATCGTCACCTCCAAAGTTCGTTGCACTGAATTGTTCGTACGATGATACTCAACGTTTTTGACATGGATATATCTAAAGACTGGGGGTCATGTGTTTTAGCGAATTTTTGAAGAAAATTAAGCTATTGCTCTCGCCTCAAAATTTGTAGAATGTGAATTTTTGAAAAAAATTTATACAGAAATCCGTTTCAGGCTATTCTGAATCATATTCTGAAGTTTAACGCATTTTTTTATGTATGTATGTATGTATGTGTCATTCCAGACGATAACTGTCCGTAGAATTGTGCTAGAAACTTCAAACAAATTTTAAAATGTTAAAGACACAAAACGAAAGTTCAAGTTCGTTGGCCAGCATGATCGGATTACATCTTCGGGTTGAAATTTTCAAAAATGTAGTCAAAAATTATAAAATAGCCTGTTTTTTGCGATTTGTTGTGCGAAATAATTTTTTCAGCATACTAACATCTGGTATATTCGGAATCAGCGTAAAATTTCCTATAAGAATATGTATCAAGTTTTCAAAAATTTCAAAGTTGAAAAATCAGTCAAAAATCGAAATAATGCCGTTCGCTAGTTCTAAAAATCGGTAATATTTGCATGAAACATTGTCCAAATTCAGATTGAACTACTCTTATGGAAGTATCCCTGTATAACCTATCCTAGCACCATGCTGTTTAAAACGTAGGTAGTACCTAGGTGCGTGTTATAAAAAAATAAAAAAAATGTAATCACAACTGATGAGTTTACTCTGTGAAATATTCCGTCCTCCGATTCTCTCGGTCGCTCTCTTTAATGTTTTACGCTCAACTGTTTTAGGACTTGATGTAGCTTTAATACTGACTGTGGCTTAGAAAATATCAGCCATGAAATTATGAAGAAGTTCTATTTATGTACGTACTAGCACGCAGACCGCCATTTATGTACCGTACTACTCGCTCCGCTCGGCCGTCAGTAACGTTAATCTCAAGGCCTCCCTCCACCGAAATCTATGAATATTTACCTACATTTGTCTTTAAATCTACAAGATTAGTTTAATAATAATAAAGTATGAGTACCTCCTAATTATTTTTAATAATTTGATTCCATGTTTGTCTATCAAAATCATAAACTAAAATTTCTCTACACGATCAATAGCGACTGAAATGTCGAAGATTTCTTCAAAAATTCGCTCATGGGGTCATGCTGCATGACTGGACTTTTTTAAAAATTCAACCCAATTTTCAGATCAAAAATAGTAACGCGATCCCGATGAACAAATTGGATAACTGTACTGCCAGAATGAAAAGACATCGAAATGACATAGAAATGTTATTGGGAAGTTCCCAAATTACATGGCTGACAAGAGTCTCTTTGTTAGTAAGCTAAATTCTCTCATTTTCATTCTAGGAAGTTGATATTCGATAGGGAGACTTCCTGGGACACTAGGAGACGATTTAAATAATTGGGTCTTTTCCGATCAGCTGACTGAGCTAAATTAATTGTGCATGTTCAACTTGAGACACAAAACACATATTTCACAGGGATATTTCGGCAATTTTGATGGCACCATCGTGTTCAACGGGTCTTGAAACGTAACTCTGTCGCTGACATACGAAGTGCTCTAGATCAAATTTTAATGTGGCAGCGGATAAATGATCGGGCGCTTAGGAAAAAAACGCTGCAAATTATTACACAAAGGTTTATTATTTATGTATTAGACAGCCCTTCTACGTAGATCTCTGGTCCATAATTATTAAACGCCGCTTATAGTATATTTAGTATCGGAACTCGGAGCTTCGGACCTCACAAATGGGTTCAATCCATTACAGCAGCGGAATCTCACAATTTTACGCTTTTTAATATAGTTGATGAACAAAACAATTTATTACCAAGTCATCTTTCCAACACATAAAAGTGTTACCTATACTGTATATTGATATCATCTAATTGGTCAAATTTCAAAAAATGTGCTGACAAAATCACTGAAAATGGCTAAGAATTGTTAAATTGATATTTTTTAGCATAAGATTGGTCAAATAAAGATTATCAACTATGAAATAGAACATTCAAAAATTTATGTACGAAATTATGCAAAAAACTTGAACATCATTAAATTTTGTTTTAAAAAATCTATAAAATTGCAAAAAATAGCCTAAAATCCAAAATCTCTTTTTGAATAGAAGAGTATCATTTAGAATACTTTTTTTTCCATAAAATTAATAGCTAACATTTTCTTTTCACTCATAGATCTCCAATTTCTATACAACTTGAAATATACACACAATAAAGACACTTTTTCACCTATTTTTGGCTCATAGCACCCATGGGTGTGGAGCGATCGAGCTGGCGAGAAGTTAGGACCAACTAGACCCCAAGTGGACTCTATGTGCGAAAGAACAGATTTTTTAAGTCAATCGGCGGACGGACATTTCCGACACCCTCCAGCCCATGGTTAGGGTGGGATTTGAAAATTTTTAAATCGTTTATGCCCCTTTTCAGAAAAATTCAAGAATATCCCTCCACTCGTAGACTCCCACCACTCAGTCGTTTGGCCGTGGATAGCATGGACGAACATGCAAACAGACGGAGTTTCATTCTTATAAAATAACTAGCCGCTCCGGCTCGCTACGCTCGCCTCCACGTCCAGCCGGGGGGCAAGCCCCCCGGACCCCCCATTAAGTTGCTCGCTTCGCTCGCAACGTGTGGCGTGTAGGGAATATTGCTCGCTTCGCTCGCAAAGTCTGGCATGTAGGATATGTTGCTCGCTTCGCTCGCAAAGTCTGGCATGTAGAAAATGTTGCTCGCTTCGCTCGCAAAGTATGGCATTTAGGGAATTTTACTCGCTTTGCTCGCAAACGGTAGATCCCTAAGGGTAGGTTTAACTTCTGTAGGGGATGCTGCTCGCTACGCTCGCTTGAGGAAGTTATACTGCCCACCCAACTTGGCAGACGTTTTTTTCTGTTGGGGAATTCTTACTTACAAATTAAATCTTATAAAACTACGTGGAACCACGAAAAGTTTATTAGGGGATGTTGCTCGCTTCGCTCGCAAGTCCGTATTTATTCTGTAGGGGATGCTGCTCGCTTCGCTTGCTTGAAGAAGTTATACTGCCCACCCAACTTGGCAGACGTTTTTTTTCTGTTGGAAATTCTTACAAACAAATTAATTCTTATAAAACTACGTGGAACCACGAAAAGTTTATTAGGGAATGTTGTACTGCCCACCCAACTTGGCAGACGTTTTTTTCAGTTGGGAATTATTACAAACAAATTAAATCTGATAAAACTACGTGGAACCACGAAAAGTTTATTCGGGGATGTTGCTCGCTTCGCTCGCAAGGTATACCTGTATATGTGTAGGACAAAGTCCGTATTTATTATTTGAAATGGCTCTCGCTTCGCTCGCAAGGTAGGTACCTATGTAGGCATACCTGCTCGCCTCGCAACGTTGTGACATCGAACCCTTCACGTCAATTCTTGAGCCTTCTCTCGTCCACGGCAGAATCATTTTAATCGCTTTGCTCGCTTCTGCTCGTGATTTGACCGAGTTCTCGTCACTTTTTTCGATATCCGATTTCGGATTCAGATTCGGCGGGATCAAACCTTTATTTCGCCCGCGAAAACCGTTCCGAAAAACGTACCTTTATGGGGTATATTTTAATTTTAAAAAACCAAGTTTTTCGTCGGAATTTTTGAGAAAACGGGTCCGTACTCTCGCATTTTTTTGACGCATTTCCCGATACTTTTTTCGCGATCCGATCGCGCCGTCGTCTTCCTCGTAGGAAAACCTACGAAACCCGTATTTTTCCGGAATTGTCAACGGCCGTTTAGAGGGGTAGGGGAAGCGGGGAAGTCCAAAAAGCGCACATTAATTCTTACTTCGACCCCCCTCCCGCCCTACGGCCCATGGTTCGGGTGGGATTAGAAAATTTTAAATTCGCTTATACACCCTATCGGAAAATCCCAAGAAGATCCCCACACTCGTAGACTCCCCCCACTCAGCCGTTTGGCCGTGCATAGCATGAACGACAGACAAACAAACAGACGGAGTTTCATTCTTATAAAATAGTAGAGATGTAGATTAACGTTACGTTACTCTTGCTTTTGAAGGTACAAAGTTATACAACGCAATTAATTTTCTGAAACGAGAGCAATGTATTGTTCTTGTTACATTTATGCTGGACAACCGCAATGTACCTGGTTCTGAGGGAATAATCAGAGAATTGCGAACCACGACACACCCTCACACATGCCTGAAAAACAACACACACCCGACCAACCTCGCTGGAATTGAAAAGAACGTAATTATTTCAGTTGGACTCGGATGTTAATCAAAGATAAAATCGCGAACGCGCAGTTTCTCGTTGTTTCCCGGGAATCGGGCGTAAACGGGCGGAATTTTCCACGGATGATTATGAATACTTAAATACCGATAGGTCCCTTCTATAGTAGAGGGGTGGAGGGGGTAAAGGTGTAGTCAATATTGCTGAAATCCGACCGTTTTTCCGATCGAGCGAGCCCATACAGGAGTCAAAAGCGCCCGCAGCGAGATTCAGTGGGGCGCACGCAATGAATATGCCCAAACGTGTGAAAGTACGTAATGTCTGTGATTCTCTCTCACTAATTGCCCGTGCAATTTCGAATTAAAAGGGGTTTTAAAATCACTTCAACTCCAACGATGCGTTAATTTTACTTTTATCTCCGACCGGACGACCGGGTTACTCTTTCTCGAAACGCGTTCGACGACTAAAAGCAAGTTTATGTAAACGTATTTGGCGCGATCATGGGAAAACGTTCAAATATCTGTGTGCACATCATCAAAGTTGTATTGGAGGATTGAAAAAAGTTCTAGATGTGCTCCATGGACTGGAGAATAATTTCAGTAATTTATCATGGCAAATAAAAATATACTGCCAAGGAAACGGCACATGAGCTTCCTCGTGACCTTCACAGTACGTCACCATTGAATTCCAGAAAACTAGAAACGACCGCAGCTGATGATCGCGAAGAATGTGATACGGGACCTCAAGAAACCTTGCCCGCATCATCCCTGAAAATCTGACCGAAATCCGTTCACAATTGCCTGAGTTATGACCGAAACAAGGAAATTTTGTTTGCGCCTGCGCAGAGGCTACCGTTGATTCGATCATGACGGAACTGATAGGGGACCATGTAGAGCTATACCCGCACGATCCCTAAAAATTTGAAAAAAATCGCATCAAAATTGTGGAAATTACGGCTGTTGCAAGGACCGTAACAAGAATATTTCGTTCACGCATGCGCAGAGCGTACCGCTAATGCAATTATGATGATTGTCTTATGGGACCTCAAAGGACCTTACCCACATCATCCCTGAAAATCTGACCGCAATCCGTTCAACATTGACCGAGTTGTGACCGTCACAAGGAATTCACGTTAGCGCCTGCGCAGAAGCTACCGTTGATTCGATCATAATGAAGTTGATAGGGGGCCATCTAGAGCTTAACCCGCGCGATCCCTGAAAATTTGGTTAAAATCGGATCGAAATTGTGGAAGTTATGGCTGTTACAAGGAAATGTGGACGGACAGACAGACACGGAACTAAATTTGTTCAGGAAGCTCTGAAACGCAAAATGCGAGTGGAAATTTTGATTTTGGAGCAAATTTTTTTTTTTTCATTTCGAAAGTGAAAACAAAGCTTGCGCTGCCTTGCAGTCTCGGAAGCAAAGATGTACTTCCTGTGCACTTTGCAGCTTGTCGGGGAGCTTCAACCTTCCGCACCTAAAAATTTGCTAAAAGACCATAAGTTCAATCGTCTTTTAAAGAACCACAGAATCTCACTATCAAATTTCAACTTCCTTGGGTGAAAAGGAGAGGAGTAGATACCTGTTCTTTGTGCGCATTCGTAAGTACATTTCGTTCTACAAACTTGTATCTACCAACATTAAGATTCAGACAACGAGCAGGTTTGTGTTTAAATAATAAGTTTGTATACAAAAGCTGTTGTCAGTTCAATAACAAATTGAGTAGGTTGGTAGTAGAATCTGTGCTAGGTACCTTCTCAGATCCTGGTAATTACCATTTGATGAAACAGGGAAGGCAATCAAAACGAACTATTCCACGAGGCGTGATTAAATAAACTTAATGTAGCTATATAAAAAATTGAATAATTAGACAATAAATAAAAAAGATGCCGTAATTGCGGCGCTCCCGGACGGTCACACATGCAAGCACTAACCAAGCCCAATGTTGCTAACTTAAACGATCAGACGAGAACCGATGTTTTCAACAAAATATTACGCGTTGACGAATTCTATTTTTTCTTTGGTCAAACTTAGTTATTCGATGCCTGTGAAGATAGCTGATAAAGCAGAGTGTAAAATGATGTCAAAATTCTTCCAATCGATCTCAAATTCAAGAGAATCTTCGACTTTGAAGTACTAAAGAGACTTTGGCGAGACGATAGCGAGTTAGTCGTGTACATACGAGTGAAAATACGTGTGGAAATACGCGAAGAGATAGCATCTGCGGTTGCTTGCTTTAGAGGCTGCTCTACGCGTTAACGGGGAAAAATCGGACTGGAAGAACCAAAACTAATTATACTATTTAACTATATAATATTAATATAATTTTAATTTTTGAGAAGGGTTGATGAGGTTGGTGTAAAGAATTGTAGAGTGAAAAGGTGTGACGCAAGTTACCGACAAGGGGAAAATCATTTTCTTCAGGGCACTGCCCCCCTAGCGCTCCTAGCGGTGTACCTTGTGAGTTCGGATCCCCATTACTGACAGATGATGATTTAGTATTTTAGTGTAAAATAATGCTAATGTAAGAAATTGTATATTTACATCGTACGGGCGAGGGACCTGAAACAATAAAACTTGATTTGATTTGAACACGATTCTTCATTAAAAGCGACTTGTTCAATGTCATTTTTTGATAATGTGAACGAATAATGATCATTGATAATGTCAGTAAATATTGTGTAAACAATGAAATAAATTTTTATTATCTTACCATCTTATTATCCTTCATAATTTTACAAATTCAAAAAACATAAAAACGAAAAATAGGTATGTAGAAACATCTTGAAATTAATTTTCCATAAATATGAGGTATATCTCGTGGTGGAAGATGAGTTGAACAATCCTTTCTATTTCAAAAATTATTTTCGCAATTTCGCCACAACTTAGAGTAGATATTTAATTACTAGTCTATTTTTATTCTAGATATTGTAGATATTTATGTCCCTACTTTTGTTAAAAATAATTTTTTTTTTTTTAAATCAAAAAGTAGTTCTTGTAGACTTTTCAAACAGAAGGTTCTTTCGTAGGCTTAAGGGTAGGTTGTTAATAATTTTAATAGTACTATAACGATATGATTTATAAGATATGGTTATTATAAGATATTTCCTGGGCCTTTTCCAGATAGTGGGATTTATCTAGATTTTCAAACCTGTTGGTTATTTGCTTTCGTGCGACGGCCATCAGAATCGCCAAGTTGGCCTTCTGGTCCTCGTGGCCCTCTGGCACGTTGCCGCCCCCGAGGTCTATCACCCCTTCCACCCTCCACTTCCACTTCCACCCTTCCACCTATCTCCAACCCCTACGTGATAAAAATGACGGTAGCCCCTACCTGCATACTCGCCCTTTGCCGCCACCAAGTTGGAACGTGACCACAGTTTCAACCAGCTGCTTTTAATGCGGACATTCGCGACCTCCGCCAAATACCGTTTGGCCCACATCAAAATTGGCCCAACATACTTAGAAAATAAATACGTACGACGTATATAATACGAAAATAAATACGTAAAGACGTACGAAAATAACAAAACCATTATGTCCTTGTTACCAGAAGAAAACGCACTAAAGAGGTACCTAAGTAGAAGTTTGACTAAAACTAGTGGGTCCGTTCTCGAGGTTCCTCACGAATTTTCAAAAACCATGATCGATTTTTGAAATTTTATGTCTTCACTTTGGCACATAAACGAAAAAAGCGTTAACAAAAAGCGTTAAAAGAAACGCTTGCATACGAGTCTGCAACACATTGGGAATCGTTTTAGAAAGCCTCAAAACTGATTCCAATGATAAAATTTAGAAATTGATCAGAACTTTTTATTTAAAAAATTTCTGAGCCATTGCTGTCGCTTCACTTTTAAGAAAAATGTCCTAAAATTAGTTACTATTACTCATTTTAGTCCTATCATTGCTATATTCTACTGTGCTAGTCATCAAAGGGAGTGTGCTTGTTCTCCCATATCTTTTTCTGATGAATGTAAATACCTTGGCGTGATTATAGATCAACATTTAAATTTTAAGTCACACATTGACTATTTAATAACTCGCTTGCGAAAACTTTTTTATGTATTTAAGGAAGCAAGAAATTTTCTATCCAAGGAACAAATGCGCATGATTTATTATGGTTTAGCCTATTCCATTATTAAATATGGTATTATATTATGGGGTGGAGCATTTAAATCGTACGTTAGTAAAGTGCAACGTATGCAAAGCCAGTTAATTAAAATTATTCTTGGTAAAACGTCAAGGTACCCTTCTGCTAAACTATTCAGATATTTTGATGTTAAAAACTATTAGACAAATTTTCTTATTTCATTCTTGCATTGATGTATATAATACTGGAATCTGTGAGGAACATGTTTCTACATTTCTAAGCACAAGAAACTATTCTAATTCGGGAATAGTATTGCCAAGAGCTCATACAGAGTTCTACAAGAGAAGTGCATATGTTTGTGTTTTAAAATTTCTGTTTGATAATTATATTAATTTGTCTTACTTTCACAGTTTGTCAAGTTTTAAGAAGGTAGTAAAATTGTACATCTAAGTTTAGTTAGCCTTCTTTTCAGTGAATTTTTGTATTTCATGGAAATTATTTGGAATTTAGTTTTTTAGTGCTTTTATTTATTTTTTATTTTTTTCTCCTTTCAATTATTAGGCTTTCGAGAGTATTTGTTATTTAGTCTTAATATATGACGACTATGCTTAGATTTGCGACTCCACCAGATAGCACCAATTCTTAGGAACTTATTTTCTGGTGGGCGTTGTCCCCTTGAGGGAATAGTACTGTTGAATCGAAGCGATCCTGAAGCGATTTGAATGAATATTTAGACGGATAAGAGGCCATAATCCTAAGATAAGTTAGTTATAAAGAATTATCAAATATTTTGGGGATTTATCGGTTTTTAATACGCGTTGACAACTTCTGGGTCGAGATCGAGGGCTCGCTAATTCATTATGACAAACTTTCCTCGAAATATCCTTCCGAAAATTCGATTTTAATCATCCTATTTATAAAGCAGCTTTGACGGCAAGTTTCTTATACATTTTAATAAAATCCTATTCACCTCATATTTTCCAAAGCCAGATTGAGTCTTTTTAGTGTGCAATGACTTCGGGAGGTGGCCTTTTACAATTTGAGTTGTTTCGAATGAACCAGAAAATCCGTTCTTAGACGGTATAATGAGGACAGACCTCGCGTGACTCCCTGAATAATGGAATTCGGGCATAACCCCTGCTTTTGATTCCATTAGCGAAATCATAACAGTTATTGGTTGATGCATATCATGCGGCTTTAATTTCATATTAATGTTTTCAGAATGTTTCCATTACTGGAACCATAAACATTACGTGAACTACACGGGATCTCCTTTGAAAAGAATATCTGGGACGAAGTTAGAGTTTAGGTCAGAAAAAAGTACGCCTATACTCGATTTAAGCATTTCATTTTTGGAATATAGGCATTCGATAGAAAAGTAGAGGTGGGTGAAGTTTTTATCTCCTTGACTGGATGTAAACGATTTTGGAAGATTAAGCACCAGTTCCAGTGTTGTCTAGAAATTTTTTATTGGCGACGTTTAACGATTGGCGATGAGGCCCTATTCATGCCTATAACAACAAGAGATGGGATACTTATAATATAGTGGAAAAGGTCTAGTATTATCTAGGTAGTTTTTAGCGAATTTTTGAAGAAAATTATGCTATTGCTCTCGCCTCAAAATTTGTAGAATGTGAATTTTTGAAAACATTTTATGCAGAAATCCGTTTCAGGCTATTCTGAATCATATTCTGAAGTTTAACGCACTTTTTTATGTATGTATGTATGTATATATGTATGTATATATATATATATATATATATATATATATATATATATATGTATATATGTATGTATGTATATATGTATATATGTATATATGTATATATGTATATAACGACGATAACTGTCCGTAGAATTGTGCTAGAAACTTCAAACAAATTTTAAAATGTTAAGGACACAAAACGAAAGTTCAAGTTCGTTGGCCAGCATGATCGGATTACATCTTCGGGTTGAAATTTTCAAAAATGTAGTCAAAAATTTCAAAATAGCCTGTTTTTTGCGATTTGTTGTGCGAAATAATTTTTTCAGCATACTAACATGTGGTATATTCGGAATCAGCGTAAAATTTCCTATAAGAATATGTATCAAGTTTTCAAAAATTTCAAAGTTGAAAAATCAGTCAAAAATCGAAATAATGCCGTTCGCTAGTTGTAAAAATCGGTAATATTTGCATGAAACATTGTCCAAATTCAGATTGAACTACTCTTATGGAAGTATCCCTGTATAACCAATCCTAGAACCATGCTGTTCAAAACGTAGGTAGTAGGTGCTAGTATTAAATATTTTCAATTTCTTTCTTGTTGCTACGGAAAAGCCAAGTGACACTTCCCCATAATTTAGGCTGTCAATAGATGCACAGAGACTACAGTTTGTCTGTCAATTTCTTGCTGTAGGATACTAGATTCGAATGCAACTGACTTTATATCACTCGTAATATAAAGCCTCATCATCGATTGGCTGTGGAAATACGTTTCTTTCATATAACATACTTTATGTCAAGATTTGATGATGTTATGATAGAGCTTCGAATAGAATTATTTGACCCGCTGATAAATTACGCATTCGAATTGCGTTTTCGAACTGATCAGGGATGTGAGAGTAGATCAATTGAAATTAGATGTAATGCTGTAAGATGTAATAATGCAAGATGTAATAATTAATGTAATATGTATTATATGAAGGTATTATTTCTGATATGAAACACGTATCGTAGTAAATTATGAGAAATATTACTAGTGTTGTATTAAAAATAGATAAATAACTAATAACAAGAATAATAGTAATTATAAATACAAAATAAATGGAAAAATGGAAAAAGCAATGAAATACATTGTTGTTATCATTTGTTGTTAATTATGTTGAACTCTTGTCAATACACGCTTTTAGCGAAATTTTGAAGAAAATTAAGCTATTGCTCTCGCCTCAAAATTTGTAGAATGTGAATTTTTGAAAAACTTTTATGCAGAAATCCGTTTTAGGCTATTCTGAATCATATTCTGAAGTTTACGCATTTTGTATGTATGTATGTGTGTATGTATATATATATATATATATATATATATACATATATATATATATATATATGTGTGTGTGTGTATGTATGTATGTATGTATGTATGTATGTATGTATATATGTATGTATGCATATATGTATGTGTCATTCCAGACGATAACTGTCCGTAGAATTGTGCTAGAAACTTCAAACAAATTTTAAAATGTTAAGGACACAAAACGAAAGTCCAAGTTCGTTGGCCAGCATGATCGGATTACATCTTCGGGTTGAAATTTTCAAAAATTTAGTCAAAAATTTCAAAATAGCCTGTTTCTTGCGATTTGTTGTGCGAAATAATTTTTTCAACATACTAACTTGTGGTATATTCGGAATCAGCGTAAATTTTCCTATAAGAATATGTATCAAGTTTTCGAAAATGTCAAAGTTGAAAAATCAGTCAAAAATCGAAATAATGCCGTTCGCTAGTTGTAAAAAATCGGTAATATTTGCATGAATCATTTTCCAAATTCAGATTGAACTACTCTTATGGAAGTATACCTGTATAACCAATCGTAGAACAGTGCTGTTTAAAACGTAGGTAGTAGGTGCTAGTATTAAATATTTTCAATTTCTTTCTTGTTGCTACGGAAAAGCCAAGTGACACTTCCCCATAATTTAGGCTGTCAATAGATGCACAGAGACTACAGTTTGTCTGTCAATTTCTTGCTGTAGGATACTAGATTCGAATGCAACTGACTTTATATCACTCGTAATATAAAGCCTCATCATCGATTGGCTGTGGAAATACGTTTCTTTCATATAACATACTTTATGTCAAGATTTGATGATGTTATGATAGAATACTGTTAAGATTTCAACTGCCTTCAGTACTGACCACATTGGACATCGAAATCTATGAATATTTACCTACATTTGTCTTTAAATCTACAAGATTAGTTTAATAATAATAAAGTATGAGTACCTCCTAATTATTTTTAATGATTTGATTCAATGTTTGTGTATTAAAATCATAAACTAAAATTTCTCTACACGATCAATAGCGACTGAAATGTCAAAGATTACGCATTCAAATTGCGTTTTCGAACTGATCAGGGATGTGAGAGTAGATCAATTGAAGTTAGATGTAATGATGTAAGATGTAATAATGCAAGATGTAATAATTAATGTAATATGTATTATATGAAGGTATTGATTGTGATATGAAACACGTATCGTAGTAAATTATGAGAAATATTACTAGTGTTCTATTAAAAATAGATAAATAACTAATAACAAGAATAATAGTAATTATAAATACATAAATAAATGGAAAAATGGAAAAAGCAGTGTAATACATTGTTGTTAACTATGTTGTTAACCTTTGTTGTTAATTATGTTGAGCTCTTTGTCAATACACGCTTTTAGCGAATTTTCTTAAAAAATAAAGCTATTGCAATCGCTCCAAAAATTTTAAAATGAAAATTTTCAAAAATTGTCTTAATCGAAATCTGTTTTGAGGCATTCTGAAATGATTCCTGGATTTTAACGCTTATATATATATATATGTATATATATGTATGTGTCATTCCAGACGATAACTCTTGATAGAATTGAGATAAAAACTTCGTTCTTTCGCCAAAAAATCAAGCATTTCAAAAGAAAGGATGAGTTCGTTGGACAACACTTTTTGAGCACATTAAATTGGTCAAATTTCAAAAAATGTGCTAAAAAAATCACTAAAAATGACTGAAAACGTCTAAAAACTGTTAAATTTATATTTTTATCAGAATCGTAGTCGAAAGAAGTTTATTGACGATGAACTAAAACATTCTAAAATGTATTCACAAAATTATGGTGAAAAATGTACTTGAATTTCATCAATATTTGCTGAAAAATCGATTGAAAAACTGAAAAATTGCTAAACATCCAAAATCTGTTTTTATTCGTAGAATATGATTTGGAACGAGTTTATTGGCCATAAAATTGGTGGTTAACAATTTCTTTGTACTCGGAATGCACAAATTTCAAAACAGTAATATAATGTA
>JAUMHS010000013.1:13977395-14148134 GCA_030762985.1 Adelphocoris suturalis | reverse complement strand
AAAGAAAATAGGGAAACTTACTTTTGGATGCCCCTCGTACTATCTACAGCATAGGAAATACTAAAACCACACTCAGACAGGCTCCAAAGTTTCAACATTTATAACAAAATTCAGCAAAGTTCAGCTAAAAAATTTATCTCAAGTTGTAATTATACTCTACCGCACCCATTTGGGGAGGGGGGGTTGCGAAGTTCAGCATATTGCATACGCATACCCACCATCATTATAAGTTTGCAATTTCTCTCTCTTTTTTTTCCCCCCGTACATCCAGAAAAATGAACAATTTAGAATACTATACAGGTGTCCCATCTAAACGGGCCCCATCGGGGAATTACAGCCTTACGGTGCTAGCTATCGGAAAAATTGAACTGGACCTGTTTTTTATAGTATTTCAACTCAGCTTCACGTGCGGAGTCCGATTTTTATATTTTTCTGTGTTTAGGTCTCAAAATCATTGATTGAAACTGACGGTTTCCTCTTGACCCCCTTTTGGTTTATTATTTCCAATAATAACCTATGTGATCGTGTAGCAAAAAATTTTTATAACCCACCCTCAAACTTTGTCACTTTACGTTTCAAGGTACTAGAATCCAAATTTGAAATGTCCGCCGCCGTCCGGGCCATAAAAGGCCTAAGAATTGACTTAAAAAACCCGTTCTTTCGCACATAGACTCCATTTGGGGTCTAGTTGGTCCTAACGTTTACCATCCCGATCGCTTTACTCGCATAGATGCTATGGGCCAAAAACGGGCAAAAAGTGTCTTTTCCGACGCGTGCACGCCTGGCACGCTTGGCAGGGGTCACGGTGGGTGGAGGGTGGGGGGGGGGGGAGCGGGGGTGGAGTGAAGGAGGCGCGGCGCCCGCGGCTTGTGGTGGGTACGGCGCCGGCGTTCGTTCGAGGCATGAATATGTTTTTTCAAGGTCATATTTGTGGTGTTATACCAAAGCTTTTCCTACGCATATTTAATAACATATCCTCTCGACTTTTCGTACGTAACTTAGATAATGATATTATTAAGGCAATAATTATTTGAAAGAAAGGAGTCCAAATCGAGAAATATAAACATGCGTATAATTATAGAAGTATAGGTTGTGGCAACTCGAAATAGGACACGCCGAGGAGTCTGGACAGCCTTATGACGTACGCAAGCCAACTAAAACTACGATCATACTCAATTGAAAAAATGATAAACCTTTGTGAAATAAATTTGCAGCGTTTTTTTTATTACTTTTTTCGATTTTAGGTTGAATTGGAACAGAAAATGCCTCCTTGAAATTTTATTTTTTGGGGCTTCGTTTCTGAGTTGTTCCACTTTTTGCGAAGTCCGATTTTTATTTTTCATGTCTCAAATCATTGATTGAAACTTACGGTTTCCTCTGACCCCACTTTTTTATTGCTTTCCCCGATTCTAGGTTGAATTTGGAACAGAAAAGGCCTCCGTGAAATTTTCTTTTTTGGGCTTCGTTCTGAGTTATTCCACGTTTGCGAAATACAGAAAATCGCCGATTTCTTTTAGACATTACCACACATTTCTTACTATTTTTATCTTCAATTTTTGAGATGTTCACCACACTTTGAAATGAGCATTAACTATCTATCATCAGACCCAGCGTCCATAATCAACAATCACCATCAGGGGGATGACATTACACTTGAACCGCTTAGGATTTAAAAAAAGTTTTCCAAATCGTCGTTTGAAAAAAAAAAACCCCCCTCAAACTGTTGAGTACTATTACTCATTTATTAGAAGAACGTATGAGACGCCGTATTCTGGACTAATGTAAGGTTCTTTAAATAATAAACACCATAGTGTAGACTGAACATTAAGTATCAAGAAGCTGTTGTTTTCTTGATCCTTGAATACAGTTTGCAGGAGAAGGAGCAGAGGCTGCAGAAGGAGCAGGTGGCATTTTCGATTTATCACAACAGAACTGACTGGAAGTCTCCTTGTGGTACATTTTTTAAACTGTATTCTGAACAGTGATTCTGTGTGTACTGAACAGTTTGAGGGGGTTTTTTTTTTTCTAACGACGATTTGAAAACTTTTTTTAAATCGTAAAGCGATTTAAGTGTAATGTCATCCCCTGATGGTGATTGTTGATTATGACGCTGGGGTCTGATGATAGATAGTTTAATGCTCATTTCAAAAGTGTGGTGAACATCTCAAAAATTGAAGATAAAAATAGCAAGAAAGTGTTGGTAATGTCTAAAAGAAATTGGCGATTTTCTGTATTTCGCAAAAAGTGGATTAACTCAGAAACGAAGCCCCAAAAAGAAAATTTCATGGAGGCCTTTTCTGTTCCAAATTCAACCTAGAATCGGGAAAAGCAATAAAAAAGTGGGGTCAAGAGGAAACCGTAAGTTTCAATCAATGATTTGAGACATGGAAACATAAAAATCGGACTTCTGCAAAAAGGTGGAATAACTCAGAAACGAAGCCCCAAAAAGAAAATTTCAAGGAGGCATTTGCTGTTCCAAATTCAACCTAAAATCGAAAAAGCAATAAAAAAGGGGGTCAAGAGGAAACCGTCAGTTTCAATCAATGATTGAGACCCTAAAACACGGAAAAATAAAAATCGGACTTCCGCATCGTGAAGCTGAGTTGAAATACTATAAAAAAGGTCCAGTTCAATTTTTTGATAGCTCGCACCCTAAGGCTGTAATTTCCCGATGGGCCCGTTAGATGGGACACCCTGTATATTACCCAGCAGTCGTCCCAAAAAGGTTTCAATTCAAATGAAGGTCTAGAGCCTCAGTTCTATTGCGGAACTTGCTTTCTTGCGTCCACCCCTCATGGAAATCGGTGCAGCCATTCGGCTCTGTTGTATAGACAAACAAACAGATATTGGATTATATATATTATTAAGGCGAGTTGGTTTATTATGCAGGTACTTAAAGAAAATGCAGAACAAGATGTTCCAAGAAGTGTGAGAGGTTGGTGGGGAAATTTGATGGCAAAGTATAGTCCTATAGTTTAGAAGTAGAATATGTTTTCCAGAAAAAGATAGAGAGAGATGTGCCCAAAATACTGGTGGCATTCCCCACTGGATGGCAAGTACAAGCGCTGAACCATGCAGCCTTGCCTGTCATCTGTGCTTTCTATTAGCTTGGATCGAGTGGCCCGTTTCCAATGGACTCAACGATTGAACACCATAACCATTGGTGAAAAAGTAATTTATTGTGTTACGATTGGCAACAAAACTAGCAAAAGGAATTATGCTCCTAGCAATGCGTGCCTCCAACTTGGACAATCAAGAGCCAGGATAATGGCCCATACCCACCCACCATGGCGGCTCCCGAGACCACCATTTCTGGTTCATGTTTGCCTTTGCGGTGTTTAAACAGCCCTGGAAAGAAATGTCGAGGAAGGAGCTCCCCTCAGAGCAGATTGGACAGCTGACGGCTCTTGATTGTGGTCCATGATGTAGGTCAGTGGATTTAGGGTCTCAATCTTTGGGGAGTGGAAGACCACCTTTCAGTCCTGTATCTGGTTCCTAAGCCCAATTATGATATACGGAGGTTTTTCTCTGTGCTATTCTGGGCTCCCTTAGTCTTAAAGACACTGCTTGAATGATGGCTATCTGGATTTTTCACTTAAATCCATCCATGAAGCTTCCGGTGCCCTCACAGGTTTCAGGTAATCAGTGCATGAAAATTAACTTTTGAATCATCTATGAGTTATTATTATGTTTTGCATTACCAAGGTATCCAGCACGAGCTGGTCGCACGAGACGTTCCAAACACCCGACGCGAGCACCTCCCATTCCAACATGTTCCTCAATACAAAGCAACCGCTCAGCTGTGCCAACCTTCGTAAATATCCGTAACTACAGGGAGTTATTGTCAAATGTACAAACAAATAAATAGTGAATCGAACTTGAACGCCAGTATTTTAAAGCTATTTTTCATATCTTTCAGATTGACTTAAGACATTAGGATCATGATTTTTAAAAGTTTCAGTCAAGCAGCATGAACTTCCGAGTTAATTCCAATTCATATTCATTTATGAAGGTATACCTTAACTCATGACTTTTTCAGCATGCACCTTATAAGTCCAATTTTAAATACTTTCATGAAGCTAATCTGCCTGGTAATGCTCAAATTTCCAGGGTGACAACACGTTTTAATAAATATTTTAATCTTAAAATAAAATGAAAATGAACAATGCGGAATTTGCAGGTTATTTTTTATTTGCTTAATAGACAGATCTTAACGAGAGAGCTTTCCAAAAAGTAGCTGTACGGTGGGTATCAGACCAGTAATACGGCTCTTCTAATTCATTTGCACGATGACGTCACGGCCCCTCATCTGTCTGAAGGAACCTTCAGCTCTTGCATTACAACTTGCATGATCTTATCACCCGTTTATATTGGCCAGACTAAACAGTATTTCGAGCTGCAAATTAGTAGTAGATGGTTTTCAAGTGTGCTGAATCCGAATCTGGGGTCAAAAGTGTGAAATTCCAACTCATGAAAGTTCCCCATTAAATTATAAAAGAAAATTTGTTTAACGAATTTTTTGCCATTTCCTCGAGTTCATTAGAGCAACTTTTTACGTTAACATTTTTAACTTTATAATTTATTGCTATCTTCAACCTTTGATTCATTGTATCTTAACACATATTTCAAGTGGAGTAGGGAAAATAAAATGATGCAAAATGACAAATTAATAGAACACTAAAGCTTTTATTTTACTATGTAGGAGGAACAATAAATTACCACCACTCATTTTCCATGTGACTTAGAGACTGACTTAGAAGCGAGAGTGACTTAGGAAAAAGTCATGTAAAATCACAGTAAACTAGTAATAAAACTCAAGAAATTTTCTGAACATAGAAAATTCATTGTTTGTCGAGTTAACTTTGTCCGAACCATGCCAAGATTCTATATGCCGGCGAAGATTGAATTTCCCTTTCGTTTGGTATGTGCAATGGCAACAAAAATATCATGTTGAAACGGAGGTACGTACATGCGGAGGAACATATAATAAAAGTAATTTAAACTACATATATAACAAATAATTAAAAGTACATATAAACTTGATACGCATGTCAAAGTACTGTAATCTAAATAGAACCTAAACAATAAGATAAGTGATAAGACGAGTCAGCTGTTCGGTTGTTACCCAGTGTGGAACAAACGGAGGGGAAAAGGCAGTAGGGTGGGAGGTGCTCGCGTCGGGTTTGGAACGTCTCATGCTGGTCGCTAGGTTTGAGCATCTGAAGCAATTTTGATGTTCCTAATGTGATGAGTTACCTACAGTGCCACAAGGCGGCCTCAGTTTTCTTGTATGATGTACTCGTAGTACCTTCGCGACAATGTGTGTGTCCACTGGCAACCTCATGGCACCCAAGATAACTGTTTCCTTCATGTGCTTTGATGACTGCAGGTGACCACAGGTGTTCTTGATGGTGGAATCAGTGGTGTGTGTAAGCACCAATCACCGAAAATCCTAGGTATAAAAGAATTGATAGTGGATGATTTTTACTCGAAGGACCCTACTCCCTTTAAATGGGAGAAAAAGATAAATGGGTGACGGTAAAGTAGTGAATAATAGATCTAAGTTGATAGATAATACGCAATATGTATAATTGTATAGTGTGCAGGTTTAATCATACATGTCCTAGTCCTTTGCTTAAATAAGTGGCCACTATGGAAAATATATATTTGGAACCGTAGGTAAAATTAGGATCGTTATAATAAATAATAGTTCGAATGATTTTGAAGATAGGTGATGTAATTCTCGTAGGGAGATATAATGGATTGATGAGTAAATGCGTATCCGCACAACGAATGAAGAGCGGTGACGTGGCAGGTACGAAACTAGGTACGTTGTAGGTGGAAACAAAGGATTGGATATTCGATATGTGTTTTAGCTGTTACCTTACAACGGTGATTCACCTTGCCTTCCGCGTATGGTACCTCCAATACGTATCCTCTTCTCCTCCAGGTATGGTCTGTCCAACTCTGAACAGGACTCCTTGAATATCCTTTAACGGCCGTCGCCGATGGATTTATGGTAGGTCAGTAGTTCAAGTCCGGACCGGGTCTAACACGTAAATTGGGCAAAAATCACTAGAGGAACGAATAAATAATAACCAGTATGAGACACTGACTAAGTCTCCTACAAAAACTCATACAACCAAGAACGGTAGATGAAAACTGGTTATTAAAATATATAAAAAATGGAGAGGTAGTTGGTACGTTGATAGCATTAGATCGAGAGTGTGTATGTGGCCGGTTCCTTTTGCTGACTTGCGCGCCCTCACTTGGCCGACGGCACGGAGCACAAACACAAAACTGCACCGTCACTCGGATTTCAACGATGTGAATAAAGTTTCTCACACACAAAACAACGCAGATAAATAATAATGAACAATATTAAACATTATTAGATGATAAACGTAACAATAAATACAGAATAAACAAACTTTACACATAGAAAAGGTAAAGACAACAACAACCGTCATGGAATCATCCATGACGCTCGGGAGAACCTACCCGTCACCCCTAACAAGTGGTCTCGATGGCTTTTATGGGTCAAAACCGACGGTGGCGTAACCACTTGGTGCTTTATGAAAAATAAACACATTATTTTGATAAAATGTTTTAAAAAAAAATGAATGCACTCTTAGAATATGTGACTGGCACAGAGGGGTAATTTTTTCATTTTAGGCTCTGGCAGTGAGAAGGCTAGGCGGTTGTTGAAAACTTGGAACTCTCTGTGCAAAACTCCTTCACATGAGAGATGAGAGGAGTGATTGAGCCTCTCAGATCTTCTGCGGCTCTGTGTTACTTTCTACGCTACCGACAACAAAGTCATTTGTTTGCTTGATGCTTGCATATTTTCAGCGTTTTCTCCTAAGCAATACTGGGTACAAGCAGTTTCTGCTAAGCACCCAGAGGTTGTAGGTATTGGAAATGGAGCAGTAGAATATACACTCTTTACATCCCATGCAAGGTGCTTACTTTTCGACCAGGAAAGTATTGTAAAACTATTTGGCATTTTACCATCCTCCAGGAAGGGCTGCAATGTCTTATTCAGCTTGATATGCATTGAGAAGCTACTAGCTTTAGCTTACAGCATATTCCTATTGCCCTAAAAATTCAAAATATTATCTGATCGGAAGCACTAGTGAGATGCTTCTGCAATTTTTGAAGTAATGAATTAGCAGAAATAAATCATTCGCGATAAAGTTGTGGAAACCCATTTCAATGAAGAAAACGAAAGTTAATGAAGAACGTAACTATTTCCATGAAATGAAGAGTTACAATGTTAGATCGATTTCGACTTTTAGTTCATCAGTAACAATAAGTAATAATAAAAGTCCAGTCATGCAGCATGACCCCATGAGCGAATTTTTGAAGAAAATCTTCGACATTTCAGTCGCTATTGATCGTGTTGAGAAATTTTAGTTTATGATTTTGATAGACAAAGCATGGAATCAAATTATTAACACATGCACAGAGTAAACTCATCAGTTGTGATTACATTTTTTTATTTTTTCTTTTTTTAAAGCACCTACTACCTACGTTTTAAACAGCATGGTTCTAGGATTGGTTATACAGGGATAATTCCATAAGAGTAGTTCAATCTGAATTTGGACAATGTTTCATGCAAATATTACCGATTTTTACAACTAGCGAACGGCATTATTTCGATTTTTGACTGATTTTTCAACTTTGAAATTTTTGAAAACTTGATACATATTCTTATAGGAAATTTTACGCTGATTCCGAATATACCACATGTTAGTATGCTGAAAAACTTATTTCGAACAACAAATCGCAAAAAACAGGCTATTTTGAATTTTTGACTACATTTTTTGAAAATTTCAACCCGAAGATGTAATCCGATCATGCTGGCCAACGAACTTGAACTTTCGTTTGTGTCCTTAACATTTTAAATTTGTTTGAACTTTCTCAGCACAATTCTACGGACAGTTATCGTCTGAATGACACATACATACATAATACATACATACATATATACATACATAATATATACATAGCATACATACATAAAAATGCGTTAAACTTCAGAATATGATTCAGAATAGCCTGAAACGGAATTTTGCATAAATTTTTTCAAAAATTCACATTCTACTACTAATTTTGCAGGCGAGAGCAATAGCTTAATTTTCTTCAAAAATTCGCTAAAAATGCGAGGTATCATTTATAGGTCTCCTATATTGTAAGCTTGTTATCTAGCTTCAAGATGTCTATGAAGATGAACAATCTGGCCCAATTTGATGCTTAGCGTCTTATTTATTTAAAATAGAAATAAGCCAAGACATATATTTCTTGACTACAGCTTGACCTTATTTTTTTATTTGTAACCCTCTCCAATAAACTTATGGTTTATTTCAGGTGGAATCAATATTATATGAAATTCAATTTAATAATTACCTTAATTTTTTGTGAGAAAAATAAATTAATTTTAGTTAAATCAATTTTGAATTGTGTTCTTAAGTAGGTGACACAGTTTTATCGAAGTAATTAATTGAACGAGATTTTATTTATTCTTCAGTCTACTTTGCATTAGAGTTTTATCAAGAGACGAATATGTTTGTTCCTGAAGTAATCAGTCCTTATTTTAGCGAATTTTGAAGAAAATTAAGCTATTGCTCTCGCCTCAAAATTTGTAGAATGTGAATTTTTGAAAATTTTTTATGGAGAAATCCGTTTCAGGCTATTACTGAATCATATTCTGAAGTTTAACGCATTTTTTTTGTATGTATGTATATGTATAAGTATGTTATTGTAGGCATTCCAGACGATAACTGTCCGTAGAATTGTGCTAGAAACTTCAAACAAATTTTAAAATGTTAAGGACACAAAACGAAAGTTCAAGTTCGTTGGCCAGCATGATCGGATTACATCTTCGGGTTAAATTTTTCAAAAATGTAGTCAAAAATTTCAAATAGCCTGTTTTTTGCGCATTTGTTGTGCGAAATTATTTTTCCAGCATACTAACATGTGGTATATTCGGAATCGCGTTAAAATTTTCCTATAAGATATAATAAGTTTCAAAAATTTCAAAGTTGAAAAATCAGTCAAAAATCGAAACAATGCCGTTCGCTAGTTGTAAAAATCGGTTAATATTTGCATGAAACATTGTCCAAATTCAGATTGAACTACTCTTATGAAGTATCCCTGTAAACCAATCCTGCATTGTTTAAAACGTAGGTAGTAAGTGTGTTTAAAAAAAAAAATTATTATCACAACTGATGAGTTTACTCTGTGCATGTGTTAATAAATTGATTCCATGTTTGTCTATCAAAATCATAAACTAAATTTCTCAACACGATCAATAGCGACTGAAATGTCGAAGATTTCTTCTTCAAAAATTCGCTCATGGGGTCTTGCTGCATGATTGACTTTTTACGTGTATGAATGTGAAAATAATTTAACCAATCTAATGTAAAGAAATCAGTTTTAAGTAGTGGAACATCATTTAGTATCATTAGTTAAACCTAGTGCGTATTTAGTTGTTGTTATTGTTTACTTTGTTATGCTCATGAGTTGACATTTCTTCTGTCTAGGTGTGGAAGAGGAATCTCCTACCGTTGAGCCGCCTGTATTGGAGCCGTGGTCTGCGACCCCTCAACGCGTGACGCCACCCCTCTGCCCTCCAACACTTACGCCCAACAAGAAAGAGTCTTGCGACAGCCCAGAACCTTCTGATGATGTGGTGAGCTATCTTTGAGTTATGAAAACTATAGCAAACAATTTTTAACCTGATAGAGGGCGATCGCGCGCCTGTCTCCCGCTGCAGCCCGAGACACTGTGATGCCGTCTCACCCTCCAGCCCAAGCTTTTTCAGCCTTTTCCCGACGGTTTCGCGCTGCGTTCTCCCCTCTATTTCGCCAATCCCGTCATACTTCATGTTACATTTAGACAGCACATTGTTCACTTGATGATTTTCTTTGAAATACAAGTTTTTCTCCGTTTTTGGTTTATTATTTCCAATAATAAGCCTATGTGATCGTGTAGCAAAAAATTTTTTATAACCCCCCCTCAAACTTTGTCACTTTACGTTTCAAGGTGCATAGAATCCAAATTTGAAATGTCCGTCCGCCGTTCGCCGTCCGGCCATAAAAGGCCTAAGAATTGACTTAAAAAACCTGTTCTTCGCACATAGACTCCATTTGGGGTCTAGTTGGTCCTAAACGTTTAACCATCCCGATTGCTTTACTCGCATAGATGCTATGGGCCAAAAACGGCAAAAAAAAGTGTCTTTACGACGCGCGCACGCCTGGCACGCTTGGCAGGGGGTCACGGTGGGTGGAGAGGGGGGGGGGCGAGCGGGGGGGTGGAGTGAGAGGAGGCGCCTGCGCCGCGGCACCTTGTGGTGGGTATGGCGCCGGCGTTCCTTCGAGGCATGAATATGTTTTTTTCAAGGTCATATTTGTGTGTTAATACCAAAGCTTTTCCTACGCATATTTAATAACATATCCTCTCGACTTTTCGTACGTACTTAGATAATGATATTATTAAGGCAATAACTATTTGAATAGATAGGAGCTCAAATCGAGAAATATAAACATGCGTATATAATTATAGAAGTATAGGATGTGGCAATTCGAAGTAGGACACGCCGAGGAGTCTGGACGGGCCTTATGACGTACGCTAGCCAACTAAAACTACGATCATACTCAATTGAAAAAATAATAAACCTTTGTGAAATAATTTGCAGCGTTTTTTTTTTTCTTTGTTTCGATTAAGTTTCATCATACCTAATTCATAACCAAACATTGTTTCGCTAGTTACATTGTCGTTTTGTTTATATATTTCTATTTTCAAAATCTGAATATAGTCATTCACATAACGATTCAGCTTGTGAATAAACGGAATGCACTATAGTTGTTTATTGTTGATGCAAAGGAGAATAAGCGTGTTTCCCATTCCTCTGTCTCATTTCTGATATCTTTTTTCTGATCTTCCGATCTTCCGAGTGACAAAAAAAAAAAAAGGCCGATTATGGTGTCAATGTCTCTCGGATACCCAAGTAAAACACTAATCTAAAAAATAGTTCATTAGCCTCGCAGCATGAGAGATGGCAGACAAGTTCAGATCGCGTGATGGTGCGGCTCGCGCATAACGGCCCAGGTAGGGGTAGATCGAGTTTTGGAAAACACGGCCTGTTGGAGCGAGGTTTAAAAATTGTTAAAACATTTTCTTGGGTGGGGGAAAAAATGGCGCTCCGGACCCTTTTCATTATTTCCCGTCAAATTCAGTCTGAAATGCCGAATTTTCATTTATTATGAAAATTAAACACCAAACACCTGTTTTCTCGGGAACTTGGCAATATGTCGACACATAAACTGGTCAACACCTCCTGTCGCCATATTTCCACACCAGGTGTTGAAGAACGTCGATAACGCACATCTTGAAACTGGTCGACGGATTTATGTCGAAAAATTTGAGATCCGTTTTTTCGCTGTATTTCAACAACAGGAGTTGAACATGAGCTAAAAACACCCCTCTTGAAACTGGTCGACTGCTAAACGACGACAAAAGGGTTGTTTGGCCACTACCTGTCCTCAGCCTTGGTCCCATGGGGTCTTTCAATCCGAGGATTAAATGAAAAGTCACATTTACGTTTCTAAACTGTTATGTGATCTTGTTATGAGACCACGAAACTATACACTTCATTCTGATCTACACATCCAACTAATCTGCATTTTTACTAAGGGATTGACTACTTGATGTTATGTATTTTTGAGATGCGAGCTTGCGAGCATCCAGACCACCAAACTATACACTTCATTCTAACCTACATGTCAGGTATACGAAGGATGTCGATGTAAATATGTCGACGTATCCCCATGGTTGACTTGGACGACCTTTTCCAACAAGGGTTGTTGAAAGTTGTCGACTAGTCGCTGTATTTTTGTGTCGCCATATTTCCAATGCCTGTGAAATCGACATTGGTCAACCCTTGGTGTTGAAAGATGTCGACACGGCTTCTTGCCCGTTTGTCGAACAGTTTATGTGTCGACATATTGCCCCCCATCCGTTTTCTCATGATAATGGCATCCCTTTCATAACAAGATCCATGCACACAAATTCAATCTCTCAGCATAGTGTCTTTTGCTCTCATCCCTAACCTGGCGTTTCGAATGCTGCGAGAACACTTCATTTAAAAAAGTTCCAGTCATGCAGCATGATCGTATGAGCGAATTTTCATAAACTATCTATCGTACTATAGTATGTTAAAATGCATTGAGCAGTTTTAGTTGACAGAAATGGTTAAAAAAACCAATTTTATGGCAAAAAACTTATTACAAATAAAATTTCACTGATTCAAAAGAACTTTTGATTTTTAAATTTTTTTTTGCAGTTTTAGCGAATTTTTGAAGAAAATTAAGCTATTGCTCTCGCCTCAAAATTTGTAGAATGTGAATTTTTGAAAAAAATTTATGCAGAAATCCGTTTCATGCTATTCTGAATCATATTCTGAAGTTTAACGCATTTTTTTATTATGTATGTATGTATATATGTATATATGTATATATGTATGTATGTATGTATGTATGTATGTATGTATGTGTCATTCCAGACGATAACTGTCCGTAGAATTGTGCTAGAAACTTCAAACAAATTTTAAAATGTTAAGAGCACAAAACGAAAGTTCAAGTTCGTTGGCCAGCTTGATCGGATTACATCTTCGGGTTGAAATTTTCAAAAATGTAGTCAAAAATTTCAAAATAGCCTGTTTTTTGCGATTTGTCGTGCGAAATATTTTTTTCAGCATACTAACATGTGGTATATTCGGAATCAGCGTAAAATTTCTTATAAGAATATGTATCAAGTTTTCACAAATTTCAAAGTTGAAAAATCAGTCAAAATCGAAATAATGCCGTTCGCTGGTTGTAAAAATCGGCAATATTCTTCAAAAATTCGCTCATGGGGTCATGCTGCATGACTGGACTTTTATGGATATTTTAGCAAATTTTAATGACATTTAAGTACGTTTTTCATCATAATTTTGAGCAAAAATTTTTAATGTCCTAGTTAAGCGTTGAAAATTTAGTTTTTTTTTTAATTCTGCAAAAAATAGAAATGTAACGATTTTTTTGGCCGTTTTAGTGATTTTTTGGGTACATTTTTCGAAATTTTACCAATTTAATGTGCTCAAAAATTGTTGTCCAATGAACTCATCCTTTCTTTTGAAATACTTGATTTTTTGGCGAAAGAACGAAGTTTTTATCTCAATTCTATCGAGAGTTATCGTCTGGAATGACATATATATATATATATATAAAGCTTAAAAATCCAGGAATCATTTCAGAATGCCTCAAAACAGATTTCGATGAAGACAATTTTTGAAAATGTGTATTTTAAAATTTTTGGAGCCATTGCAATAGCTTTATTTTCTAAGAAAATTCGCTAAAACCAACTAACGAAATAAATCAACACCAGAGACATTTTTTTTCCTTTTAATTTTGTTGAAACTGTTACTTTTCTTACTTTATACTCAATTGTATATTAATTTTTTTTTTTTTTTCAGGAGCTTGTGTCGCAGCAGGAATCCTACGGGTCAGCACCGCCTCCTTTAAAGAAGAGGAAATTCGGGAGGCCGACTATACAATTCGACAGCCCAACGGAGTCCAAAGAGTCTGTTGTGGTACAGGTCCAACCTGTACAACCTATGGAAGTAACCAAAAATGACGATGACCAGCCCAAAAACAAAATAAGACCCAAACTCAAAGCCGAGGCTAAGGTTGGTAACTTTGAAGTTTCAGAGACTTTTCGCAAATTGTCTTTAAAGTTTATCCTTCCGGCTGGCGTGTGTAGGCGAGTCACACAAGCAGGCACGTGCTAAGCCTTGTAGCGATCACAGTCTTGTATTTCTGACACGTGAAACTCGATTTTTTTTCTCTGGTGTATTTGAAAAAAGTCCAGTCATGCAGCATGACCCCATGAGCGAATTTTTGAAGAAATCTTCGACATTTCAGTCGCTATTGATCGTGTAGAGAAATTTTAGTTTATGATTCTGATAGACAAACATGGAATCAAATTATTGAAAAAAATTAGGAGGTACTCATACTTATTATTATTAAACTAATCTTGTAGATTTAGCAACCTTGTAGAATATTCATACGTGTCATGGCATATGAGCGGAAACTCTACAGGACCTGATGCATAACTGTCATCTGACTAGTAGTTATATGAAAGAGAACTATCTTCACCAATCGATGAGCTGATTTTATAGCCACGAGTATATAAAGTCAGTGCATCAAGTCCTAGTTGAGCTAAACAAAAGAAGACGACAGAAGAACTGAGGTCACTGTGACTATTGTCACAGCTAATCCTCATGCAGTGTGAAGTGTACCTTTTTTTTTGGTTTTTTAGGAAATTGTATTTAATACTAAGCACCTACTACCTACGTTTTAAACAGCACTGTTCTAGGATTGGTTATACAGGTATACTTCCATAAGAGTAGTTTCAATCTGAATTTGACAATGTTTCATGCAAATATTACCGATTTTTACAACAGCGAACGGCATTATTTCGATTTTTGGACTGATTTTTCAACTTTGAAATTTTGAAAACTTGATACATATTTTATAGGAACTTTTACGCTGATTCCGAATATACCTACATGTTAGTATGCTGAAAAAATTATTTCGCACAACAAATCGCAAAAAACAGGGCTATTGAAATTTTGACTACATTTTTGAAAATTTTAACCCGAAGATGTAATCCAATCATGACTGGCCAACGAACTTGAACTTTCGTTTGTGTCCTTAACATTTTAAAATTTGTTTGAAGTTTCTAGCACAATTCTACGGACAGTTATGTCGTACCTATGGACATCGACATCATATACATACATACATATATACATATTATTTTTTTAAAATATTTTATTATATTTATTAATATACTACATACATAATAAAAAATGCGTTAAACTTCAGAATATGATTCAGAATAGCCTGAAACGGATTTCTGCATAAAATGTTTTTCAAAAATTCACGTTCTACAAATTTTGAGGCGAGAGCAATAGCTTAATTTTCTTCAAAAATTCGCTAAGAATGTCACGTCAATATCGTAACCAAGAAACTACTCCTAACAATTATCCTACATTTTCGTTAGTAAATATTGGTACTATTTTGATTGTTATTTAATATCTTCAGGTAAGGGCGCCAGAGGATGAGAATGAAGAAGAAATCTTTGAATCCACCTTGGAAATCGTTCCTGCCAACAACTTTCTCCTGGCTGGAGGTTTTAAACAAAACAAGGTACATGTGGCAAAAACTTGAAATTTTCATCAAAATCTCCAGATTACAGTAACTCACCAGGACTCCAGATCTTGGACATGGTGTGCTAGTTTCAGAGAACTAATTTTTGTTATTTTCTTATTTCATAGATAAAATATTCATAAACATAATATATTTTAGTGGAAACTGATTTTAAAATTGCTATCAATACTGCTCTAGACAAAAAGTTATTATCTCTCCAACATGTCATCTATTATAATAATAGGGTACATACAAAGTGATAACGCTTGAACGCCCGCACCGATTCTCTTCAAATTTTTTTTAAACTGACCGCATGAAGAAAACTGGTGCAGATAATTCTACCAAGTTATAAATCAGATTCCTTCATATTAAAAAACAAGAAAAAGTGCAAAAACGAGGGAAATTCTGGTGCAGATAATTCAGCTCAAGCAGATCTCCTAAGAAACTGTGATTTAATTGTTTGGGATGAAGCACCAATGTCACCAAGTTTACATTTGAAAGAAATTAATAGATTATTGCAGGAAATAAGTTCATCGGCAGAATTATTTGGTGGTAAAACAGTTTTAATGGGTGGCGATTTTCGACAAACCCTTCCTGTTGTTCCAAGAGGTACACGTTCATCGATTGTCAACTCATGCATTAAACGTAGTATACTCGTATTATGGCCACAAATAGCCAAGCTTCTTTGACACACAATATGCGTGCAGACGAATCTGAACAACCCTTCGCAAGTTGGTTGCTTAGTATCGGAAATGGCGAACCTTTGGATAAAGAAGATTTTGCTTTTTTATTTGCATAATTAAAGTTTGTACTTGCATCCCGTGGTGACACGGGCTTTTCCACTTGTATGTATATATTATATTCAGTTGAGTCTGGACCCTCGTACAGTTTTGAAAGGTACCACAACCACACCGATAATAAGTGAGGGGGTTGAAACATTGGCTCAGCTGCTTTCAATTTGTGGTTCGTTCCAACAGGAACTCAATGTCTCTGCACGTCTTACATTTGTTGTTTTCTAAATTCCAGAATCGTTACCCTGATTAGAGAAAACCTAACTGTATTTGACCATTTGCAGCCTATCAACGAAAAGGCCAAATTGACGGTGAAGAAAGTGAAGGTTCAGTCCAAGAGCAAGCCCAGCTCGCCCAGACCCCAGACGTCGCCTAAAGTAACGATGGAGGTCTCTACCACTGAACCGAAGGGTCAACAGGTCCAGGCCAAACCTGCACAAAGTAAGTATTGTGACGAATTCTCTGTAGCTTATTTTCTTTCCCTCCTGAAGTCCTTTGTTTCAGCATGGCTTTTATGTTTGGTTTTTCCTTCTTGTTATCATTAATTTCTACATTCCAGCTAGCGATTTTTATTTATTTTTCAAGGTATAACTAATTTTTGTTGACACTAAACAGCATTGTATTTACTGCAGGCTTCATATTGGTTGTCCATCTACTAAAAGCTTTTGGGGTTATGGGAGATTGTGTGACAGCTTGCCTCTGAGTAGATAGAAGGATATATATAGCTACATTGCTCCCAGAGAATGGTAGATTTTTTCATAATCAAACAGTAATCGCCAAAAGTTTCAAATTAATTAGGTGGGAATCTATTCCTGAGAATCATACTGCACATCTACCCACTGATTAATGAGGAGGGAAAATTCCTTGTAGAGAACTTGGCCCCTGTCATTTAGGAGGGTGATGCAGGAATTGGCATTGATTGAAATCGACTGCTTGATGACTATCAGCTATTGGATGTCATCAAGTGAGCAGGAAAACCAGCTAGTCATACTATTGAAACAGGAGATATCAGATGAATTGCATCCTTCATGAATTCCATAATTGGCGGAGTTGTGTGGATGCGCGTGCGATTGCAAATGTGTTATTGTGTGTGCCGCATGTGTGAACGTAAATTTTCTGAAGCACTGGTCTAATGCCCCTACTACGAGGCACGCTGAACCACCTGGCTGGCATCGTTGGCGCTTCTATGATGCCTGCCCAAAGGTTATGGGCCACCAGAGTTTTTGTCAATCATTAGTCCGAGCCCTTGCATTTTTGGAATCGCGTCCAGTTGGGCGTCAGCGGACTGCATCCCATCTAAATCACTGCTAACGCAATGGAGTCACCGTGGTTGCTGAATGTGCAAAGGCCTTAACTGCTATGCTCTGCTGTTGTTCACCGGAAACAGTCAAATCCAGCTGAAATCCGAATCCACTGCACAGTGTTGATTCAGAAAGTGAGGATGTGAAACTGCAATGTATATCAGCGTTTCTGAACATCTGCTTGCAGCATTGTAACAATCTGTGCTGGTAACAATTCATGGATAGCTTGGCAGGATTTAGGCTTTAAAAACTCAGGGTCCGATTTTGTTCAATATTAGACAAAATTTCGAAATTACTGCTCTATGAATTTTATCATGAGTGGTTCAACATGTAGGTAACAGCTTACCTTCATGTTCTTTATCGGAGACCCATTTGTCGTATATTAAATTTATAAATTACGCCGATGCCTTTACTTTTGTAAGCATTATGCCCACCCCTTTGTCTGATTTTTTAGTATTTGCCCAGACATTCGTAGTTTCACTATCACGATTTACTTTAGTACGTAGTCTTGCTTGTTCATGTTAACTAATTTTATGAGTTTTCAATGAGTATGAGCTTGATGGATATATTTATAGTAAACAGTGTAGTGTCGTGAAGGTTTTAGGTAGTTAATCTTAAATATTTGTAATTAACTACTAATCAAATTTTATTTTGTTGTCTTTTCATTTTGCATTATCAGCTTTCTAATCCTAAGTTCGTGTTACTTAGCTTGTGCTTTACATTTCTTTAGCTATTTGCTATTTGACACCAACCGCTTGATTGGCTGCTCTTTCCGCACTTTTGCTTCCCTTTGACTGACGATGCAGGTATAACTTTCTATTACTTATTTTATTTAACTTACCGTATGCAAATGTTCTTATTTTATGTTCTTACTAATTTCCTTCAAATTTTTACACTCTCCTAACAAATTCATATTATACGTTACTTGGTTTCCTACATTCATATTCGATTAAGCTGCTTGGTGATACACAGCATTCCTTATTGAACTTGTTCTGTAACATTCCATGTTTCTGCACTATCTTGGTTCTTGATCTTGATGGTTGTAATACTACTGTTGTTGGTGCTAATATAACAAACTTTAATTTCTTGAAGTACAATTCTTATAGGTAGATTGACTCTTTCCTTCTATGGGCCAGGGGTATAAAACGAGCTTAAACCTCCCCAACGTTTAAACTGCTGTTAAAACGGAAAATGTTGTTAATGCCAGGTGTACAATTTCTTAAACCACACTCCTAGTTTGTGATAACAGCTAAGCTCCGCTTAAAGTTGAACGATCGTTGAGGACCGTTAAACTCAGTTCTATTGGTTCTTAGTGGAGAATTTTTCTAGCGTGTTACAAAGTAACAAGCCAAAAGATATATCTGATGATGAATGTTTTATGGAATTGATGGAGGTATTTTCAATGCAGCCACGTATCGTCCAGGAAGGCCCAAATCATTTCGAAAATGGATTGAAGAGAAACTGCTCGATTCTACAACTATTAGTTCCAATTTCATTAATTTTGCTGCCTAGCTAACAGCATCCGTATTTCTGTTTTCTATTATACAGGAACGATTTTTAACGAAGTGCTATAAAATACTTTCATCAGAATCTGTGACTCTTTTTTCCTGCAATTTCAACATACGATAGGACTTTTAGATAACATAAAATGAATAATTCAGTCGAACGAGAAAACAACGGGTGCAAGAAACATCCAGGAATAAAAAATTGCTGCTGTACTGAACTAACCCGAACGCTTGAGAATAACGCTGATCGTAACATCAGATACCAACTCATTTACTTCCCCTTTCATAAGATTGTAAACAAATGATGTCCAAAAATTTGCACACAAGTCTTGTACACAAGCAAAACCAATCAGTAGTTTAATCCAAGCTTCAAAAGTAAACGACGCTCGGATATGTTACAGTTTAAACCTTGATTTGTACCCCTGGCCCTATATTACGCTGTGATTAACATCTAGAAAATATAAAGTTTGATGTTGAATTTACAAAAAACAATGTTGTATTCTGCTATCAGGCCTACCGGTGACTCGGCTGACTGAATCCGATCTCAAAGATGTCCCCATTTCAATCATGATGTACAGCGGTGGGCATTTTGTTCCTGCTCAAGTGACGGACATCAAGGCCCCCGGAATCTATGAAGTCATCTACTTAAGGAACCCAAGAAACCGGCGACCTCAGATCTCTGCACTGAAGAACTCCTCAACAGCGCGGTATGTATCATTGATGTGATCCTTTTACGACACGTTTTTCTCATTTCCTTCTAATGACGAACATCATAACTCAAAATGGACAGTTTTCATGCGGTTTCATTTCATTTTTGACTTAAGAATCAAATTCGGCGCATTTGAAAACTCCTTAGTGCAAATTTTCAGCTCAAAACTCAAAATGGTTTGGCCAGTTATAAACTGTAGAAAGAAAATAATTTATGTCATAAGCGAACGGTGCTGCATAACAGACACGGTCGTTCCCTTATGACGTCAATGAGCTTTATCCAGCATGTTTTGTCCACTTTCAATCATTCGATCTTCTTCATATTGCACATTTTTGAAAAGCTTTCCAGATTTTTTAACTTATGGAATAAAATAACTGTTGAAATTACCCATTATAGAGTTTCGAGTTTTGAGGGTTAGGTCTCTGTATGTCATATACTCCAAAGATAGGCACACAGGTTGAAGACGTAATGGACAGCTGATCCCATAAAGTGGATTCATATCTTAGTGAAAGTGTGTAGCTCCTCCAGATCCACAGTTTTTGAGTTCTTTGACGCGCTTCTAGGATTAGCATCCTTTCAAACAAAGTTGTAGCATTACTGAAAGTTTCGGTGTCAGACATTTAATAGATTTCGGGATTTAATGGGAATTCGTAACTTCCAATACAGTACCGTTCAAATTAATGGAAACAAGACTTAAGTACAGACGCGCAATTTCAGATTTTCCCCTAAAAATTGTTGAAAGGGGGTAGGTACCTACAGCAATTGTGTCATTCAGGGCATCAGCTATGGCAATGTTAGTAAAAATGAAGTGGACGAAGAGTTTTTTTTCGGAGGAGTCGTGGGTGCAGATTATCAAAAATGAATTGCATCATTATGGAAATTTTGCCTGATTTCTTCGCAATTATTGCAATCGTTTTCACATTATAATGGATATTTCTCCAAAAAACGAAGTAAGATAGTCACTCAGCGGGAACATAGGAGTATAAAACTTAGTGAGATCACCAGAACATGTATTGTGAAATCAGCTTGAAGGGCGTCTTCAACATTCCCTCAGAGAGTTGGAAAGTGTGAAAGGTAGGGGAAAACTTCTATAAGTGATGAACATGACTGATTAGAAATTGTATGTACAATTGTTACATTTTACAATTGTACATACAATTTCTTATCAGTTATGCTTCATCCCTTTAGAAGTTTTCCTCTTCTTTCCACACTTCCCAACCCCCCTGAGGGATGACAGACCCTTGTTTTCATCTTCAAAGCCACAATGTCGAAGACTCCTTCAAGCTGATTTCACATGTTCTGGTGATCTCACTAAGTTTTATGATCCTATGTTCCCGCTGAGTGACTATCTTACTTCCTTTTTGGAGAAAAATCCATTCTAATTGTGAAAACGATTGCAATAATTGCAAAGAAATCAGGCCAAATTGTCAGAATAATGCAATACATTGATAACCTGCACCCATGAATCCTTCAAAAAAACTCCTTCATCCACTTCATTTTTACTAACTTGCCTTATCTGATACTCTGAATGACACAATTGCTGTAGGTACCCCCTTTCAACAATTTTTAGTGAAAATGTAAAATTACGTATCTGTCGGTGTTGTTTCCATTAATTTGAACAGTACTGTAGTTTCTGCCCATGTTTGGGTTGGTTATGACGTCAGACACTTGCCCACCACCCCCTAAGATTTGACCTCTATATGTTACCACCATAATGGTTGGTGCTGAAGCTCTCCACACTGCTGCTCATTTTGAAATACAGGTTGGTCATTCTAAAGGTGCAAAAAGTGGACAAAACAACGAAAGAATTAAGTTCCCTGATTCATAGATTCTTTCCTTCTGTGATTCACTGAAAAATATTCGATTGAGCCCTCCATCTGCTGTCTGCCTTTTAGATACCCACATCTCCTATTTAGATGCATTGGCACTAGGTTATTCTTTCAGTCACATTTATTCCCAAGAACTGTGCAATCCATTTATAACAAGATTTAAAATTAACAATTTCAAGGTTCACCTACCTTCCGTAGGAATGATTCATCTACTTTCCACCAGTATTCAAGTACAACTCAACTTGTACATTTCCAATTGGGACAATGAGGTCTCGTACTATTTCTGTGTAAAAGTTAAAAATAAAAGAATTTGAATTTGAATTTAAAAAGCTTGTTTCGAGACATGATGATGATAATAGAGAGTTATAGCAAACCACAAAACGGGGCCCGTTAGACCCACGCATGGATACTATAGCAACGGGCCCCCGTGACCTTGACGCGGTTTAGGAAACGGGAGACGTCAAACATGAAGCAACTTTACCGGGGGCCGGTAGAGATCACTTCGTATGCCCGGCAAACGGTTAGCCTTCCCAAAGGGTAACCAGACTGCTCTGCTTGCGGCGTCGACTTTCGGTTTCTTTGGTTCATTCTTCATAACCTTGCACTGAGCTAGAAGTAAATTTATTCGAGCCTGCCCAGCTAATATTAAATCGTTGATTTAAAGTCACTTGTAATATACTAAATGTTGAGTTGTTTGTTATACTGTTATTGTTGAGTTGATTTAATTTATGTTGACTTTGATTTAAGTCACTCTAATTCCTAAATCGTTGTTTTTAAGTTGGAATATTTTCATTGGAATAAAAGAAGTTGGAACTTCCCTTAATTTCAATATAAAAAAAGAAAACAGATGCAACACAGACATTGCTACTATCTTTCCAAATGAAATGTTTTAAACTTTCCTCTGAAAATGTGTGATACTTAATTACTGGAAAATTCTGTTAATGGGGGCTTATTTTTCCACCACCTGTCTTTTATTGATGTGGCAGGAAAGATATTCAGAGGTAGAACTACTTGTTTGAACCTAATTTCTACCTTGGAACTAATTTCGATTTCTGATCAATGTTTCAAACTAAAAATCAAATTTGAATTTAAGAATCTAGTTTCAACTCACGGACTAATCTTCAAATCGTGAATCAAATCGAAAATTTAGAATCTTGTTTCAACAAATGTACCAAATTTCGGTTTTAGATCATTGTTTCAACTCGTGAATTAGATTTCGATTTTGTGAGCCTTGTTCCAGGCAGTTTTGATCCCTGTTTCTAACTTCAGAATACCTTTTCAATCTTCAAAATAATTCGTATACCTCTTTCACCTGTCCTTGCGGAACTTAGAAAGTTTTTGATTTGCCGTTTTCTGTGTCTGCTTAAATTGAGGAAAAAACCTAATTAGAAAAGCAAGAAATCCAAACAATAACTTGTATTTTTGTTAAAATATTGACTTAAAAAGCCATTACACAATTATTTGTACGTTATGCCACAACTAGGCAATTTTCAAAATTTCCACCACCTTTCCACCTGTTTTAATTCACTATTCACTTCTATTTTATTGAGTATTATTGTTTCATTTTATTTAATATTATCTTTTGTGATGTTTCATTTTGGTGGACTTACCTTCCTATCCCAAAAGATGAAATTTATCAAGACATTCGTTAGTCGCTCTCACAGGAGAACACACCTTGTGCTGTTGGAAAGAAACTGAATTTCGACCTACTAAAAAACAACCTCTAACAATTCTACCAATTCTGAATGAACCAATACCTAAATGATTCTTAAAATCATGAATTCAAATGAAGTTCGCCTACTAAATTAGTTCCCTGTGTTTACGCAGTCCTCAAATTCTTTTTTGACGAATCCTAAATGCAAAAATACCATTAGTTTTTCAAAAATCCCTGAAAGGTTGCTAAACTTGAAAACTGAAATCCTAGTTTTATTTCCAATTTTTATTTTTTTTAATTTTTTGTATTTTTAGTAGAATATTTTATGCAAGAAACTGAACCACAGCTCGCTCAAAATTAATCAAAAACACAATTCGCGTCACAGTAGCGGTAGTATGCAAAGTTTGGTGTGACTTTAAACCTCAACGCAACCGGGGGTTCTCCACCATATGTTCAAATTCGCTACAAGAACGGTAGCATCTCGTTTTGCTCGCTCCAACTAGGTACCGGTCACGGGCCTCGTTGAGTTGTCGTCACCCGTTGGTTGCTATCACTCTCTAATGAGGGAATGAAATTTAGTTTGAGTTAATACTTGAATATAAAACTTGGGTAAATCAGACTTGGAACGGAAATTTAAAACAAATAATTATGAAAGGTCGTGATTCCTAGAGAGAGAGAGAGAGAGAGAGAGAGAGAGAGAGAGAGAGAAATTACACATTGTATGTATCTGCTGACCATTTGGTCCTCGGGTATCTTATTACACGATCCATAGATGTTCTGGTGGAAATTTAAAGCATCTCCTGGCCGAATTTGGAAGCACTGGTAACCTTTACTGTTGTGCTTACATGGTATGAATACGTTTGAACCAGATGGAAACTAATGCCTTACTTTTTCAGCAATTTCACACGAACTACTCTTTTTTGCCTTTCTCCTAGTAGGTACCTTGATTACTGTCTCTCACTGTCACTACACCATCCATTTCACTATCACCCATTTCGATTAACATAAATTATCACTTGAAATAATATGAACATTCACTGATAACCGTACAGGTAGCCGAACTTTACTGATAGCTAAACAAGAAGCAACAGGAGGGTCACGTGAGGCCAGGTATCTGGCTTCCCATTGGTGTGCTTGGACTAAGAGGGGTTCTGAGTGATTCACAGAGATGTGTGGTTTTGGATGAAGTACAAGAATCTACTGTATCGTTTTGACGAGATCTGTGGGGTTTTGCTCACTCGACGGTAGCCCTACACTGGCCCGTGGCCCCCTCCTCCGCCGCGCAGCGGCGCTAGTCTCCCACTTTTATCTCCCTCCTACTGAATAGTGAAGTATTGTAATTGTCTCTAGACACGCAAGATGAGGTGTAGCTCAATGGATATGACAACGGTCTCGTGAGACAGATGTTGTGGGTACTAATCCTATTGACTGGTGTGTTTTTTTTGCTCGTAAAACTCCCGAAATGTACTTCTAAAACGTCATTCTGACCTGCATGTACAACTAATTTGAATTTTCACTAAGGGATTGACTACTTGATGTTATGTATTTTTGAGATGCGAGCTTGTGAGCATCCAGATCACCAAACTATACACATCATTCTGATCTACATGCCCAACTAATCTGCATTTTTACTAAGGGATTGACTACTTGATGTTATGTCTTTTTGAGATGCGAGCATCCAGACCACCAAACTATACACATCATTCTGATCTACATGCCCAACTAATCTGCATTTTTACTAAGGGATTGATTGACTGGTACACAATCTTCTCACCAATAAATATATTTTTTCTTGGCATATGGATAAATCCGTAGATTTACAGGTCATACAAGCCCAGACTGATAAAACAGGAGACTAGCGCCGCTGCGCGGCGGAGGAGGGAACCACGGGCCGGTGTAGGGCTACCGTCGAGTGTTTTGAAATGGAACAGCTGATCACAAAGAACAAGAAACCAATAATAACTAAAAAAAAAAAAAAAGTTTTTTGTGACTTATGGGGTTTCGCATGGCTCCTCCTCAACTACTTAATGTACATGAGAACATGGGGACCACCACGATTTCAACTTGAATACTCGGAGCTGGTTCTGAAAATAAACCCACATCATTTTTCGCCCACCAGAATAGGACTAAACAAAGACTGAAGCTAAGGGCTACTTTCACCAATACCATAAACGAGTATAAGCTACGATTGGAAATCAGTTGAGATTCCAGCTCATCGTCTTTCCCAAGCACTTTACGAGTTTAAACTTCTACGAGTATACCCCCAAAATCTGGCCAGCTACATTTACTAATCTTCGTTAGTCGTGATGTCAATATGGTCTGCAGCTTTTGTGAGCAGTTGTCATTTCTTCTTTTGGAAATTTAAACTTTAATGAACTAGTTTATCCCTAAAAACACATACAGTTTAGCAAACCTAGGCTAAGTCATTTTAATACTCTGTACCTCGCATCTATGTGTCTACTTTTACTTCTGTATTACTGTATTCTTCTTCACATGTATATATAGCTATAATTCTGGGGGGGAGAAATTATTATACAAGAATTACATCTAATAAAGATATCTTTCGGGAGCTCACAGGGACCATGGGGAAACCCAAAGGGTTAAGACGCCCTTTATCCGACCGCTCCCTATGGGAAGGGTAAGAGAGAGGGGCAGCCCAACTCATTTAAAAAGGGCCCCGGTATTCAGTTAGGTGCTGCTCTCGGGGGAGTATCTCTGCAAAACCTTGCATATTTATTTAAAGCAAACCTATCCACTATACGAGTTGTTAGTCCAGCCCTTCAGCCAGCTATTTAAATTGGTCAGTTTGCCTTTTTCTTTTCTCCGTATCAAAGCAGTGAAAGATGACGGAGGACTCGAGAGTCTGGAAACATTTATCACTAAATTGATTCGTCTCCTGCGAATTCTACAATTTTCTTTCCTTAAGTTGAAGGTGACGACGAACTCGAGAGTCTGAAATCATTTACTTGTCATTTCGAAAATTCCCCATAACCAAATTCCCCTATTTGATGGTGACGGCAGCGCCCACTGGCCCTGAAACTCCATCAAATAGTAAAAATTCTAATTTACCTTGTGGAGGTGACGGTGGACTTATATTAGGTCTGGAAACTTTTCCACACTCTCATCCTTATCCCTACTGAACCAATATTTTAAACATTCAGTACAAATACCTTCTTCGGATGGGAAATAGTACAGTAGGAATTTCAATAGTCAATCATTCGAGTTCTTACAACTGGTGACCCCAAACGTTCTTGAGCATTTCTTAAAATTTTAATAGCATTAAACATTCGAATTCAAAAATTTAAATCATCCATTCGAATTACAAATTTTGTCCTCCTTTTTAACTAGATGTTCATGTATTCCTCATTCCAGTTAGGGGCCAAGCCAGGTGTTTTGGACAGGGAGCATCTGTCTCCGATCTCCCTGCTATCGTTGGACACGTCATCGGTGTCTCCGTTGAGCTCTGCCTGTACTGAAGTCTACGTCTGTGGCTCTAATCTCAACTATACTCTGGGCGTCGGGACCAATGACCCCAAAAAAACTCCGGAAATTCTGGAATATTTCCGCAGAAATTCTTTATCTATCAAAGAAGTAAGTTGATATTTCGATTTATATTTTGTTAGAACTGTTACCTTATTTTATTACAACAATTAGCTCCATTTGGAGGCAACATTTTACGTTATATGTAACTATTTACCCCCAAATAAATAATGGATATTATTATTATTATTATTTTTAAATATATGTATATATAATTTATTGTTCAACGCCATTAAGTTGGGGGACGACATGGATTAGTTTTGTATGCTCAATGAGTGCAGTTCAGTCTTCTAGTCCTGCACCATCCTCCAATCCTACCTTATGTGCCAAAGTAAAGACATGAAATGTCAAAAGAAGCAAGACACTGTTGTCCACTCATCTCTTCTCCATGTAGCTTCATGCGCTTAGGCCTAGTCAATAGCTTCGTTCTCAGTGCGCGTTCTGGGAGTTCGGAACGGTTCTGGGCAAGCGCAGTAGAGTTTTGTCGTTCGCAGTGCCAGAACGCCCAGTTCCGGAACGCCAAGAACGCCGAGTTCTGCGTTCGCAGTGTCTTCGGAACCCAGTTCCGAACGGTTCTGACAGTTCCCGTTTTTTTTCGGAACTGTGAGAACTCGAACGCAAGGACGTAGTTAACGCATGCGCATTTCACTATTTTTCGGATCTCGTGGAATAAACAACTTTCGTCTTCATCGACTTTATTCATTAAACAACCTTATATCGTTTTATTTCACTTCATCGATCATAACAATTTCAGCTTCATTCTCTTTCTTTCATCATTCTCTTTCAGTCTCTATACGTTACCAAACTATTCTATAATTCGAAATGTCAACTAGCTCGTCAAATACAGATAGCGATAATTTCGACGGTGGTGTTCCGTGGTTTGTAGACGATGAGGACGAGATCGAAGTTATAGTTGGATCTCGTCTACACCCAAGAAACTCAAATTTTTTTTTGAGAAAATCGTGCCAAGGTTTGACGACGAAGAGTTCGTTTACCACTTTAGAATAAGCCGTGGGCTCGCGGAAGAGTTAGCCCACCGTTTTCAGGCCAGCACCCTCTACCATCACCACTTTGGTCCTTATGGCAAGGTATGGCAAAAAAAAGTTCCAGTCATGCAGCATGATCGTACGAGAGAATCTCGTAAATTATCTTAGTACCTATATTACGTTAGGTACATAGTTTTGAAATTAGAACACTTTGAAATCGTAATAACCAACATTATGGCAACAAAATTCGTTCTAATTAATAATCTGCGACTCAAAAAAGATTTGGGAATTTTAGCTTTTTTGGGGAGCTTTTATCGATTTTCAGCAAATAATAATGAAATGTAAGTAGTAAAGGGATTTTTATCTCAATCCTAAGGATAGTTATCTTCTGGAATGACACATGCGTGTATACATAATATGAAAACGCGTTAAACACTAGGATTCGTTTCAGAATGTCTCAAAACGGATTTCAATGAAAAAAATTTTCATTGAGTGAGGTTACAAACAACACAGGTTATTCCACTTCCAAGTTCTGAAATCGTTCGCAGTGCAGAACGCGGTTCCACAAGTTCCGGAACTCCCCGGGACTCCCCGTCCCAGTTCTCATGAGTTCGAGAACTGTTAGAACGCGCACTGAGAACGAAGCTAATGTATTGTTCACTCAATTCCAATTTTTTTTTTTTTTTTTGCCTTCTTTCGTTTTCTGTCAGTTTTCTTTCAGCATCTTGATTATTTTTTTCCAACGTTATAGATATCTAAGTAAGCTGTCATAATTCAACTGTTGCATGCTGCATTTGCCAATATTAGAGTAGGTATTATAGTCGTATAAATTATACTAAAATTTGGCACAAAATGTAACATTGATTGGATTGAAATTATTCACCCATAATAAGCTCTTGAGAAAATGTTATAGATTCAATATCGTTTATCAATTCATCAATATATCGATTATTTAGGACTGTATCAACTCATCGATATATCGATTATTTAGGACTAATGTATTGGTATAATCAATAGAGGGCTTCCAATATATCATTTGATAGCAGTATTGATATTTTACTTTTGATATTGCATCCCTACTTTGCGATAAGAAGGAAGATATAAGATAAGTAGGTTTGGGATAAGGTGCCTTTTGTATGGGGTGGGATAAATCTGTCTTATTAGAGATAAGATTTCCCCGCACATCCGCAGTAGCGCTTTCCGTTCACAATAAGGCGCCTCATCTCTATCTCCGCATCGCTTCAGGAACTCTCTATTATTGATCTGATTATTATTCTTGTTTCCTGATATCATTAAAGATAAGCTGGGGCGTTTGGTAGGAAGAACCTTTTCCTATCAGGGATTGGAAGTTTGAGGGCGTATAAATATCTTTCATACCTATATGGTGATTTTACTTCGAAAGTGCAAATTCATAACTCATACCAAAGGGGTTTTCTTCATATTTGGATATGAAAAAGCTAAGATCCTGGTAAGTCAAGAATTACTTCGGTCCCCTCGAACAAATCAAAACTTTGTCATTGGTACTTAACCTCTATAATGTTGCAAAAGTAAGTTTCTTCTATTAGCACATTTTTCAAATAAAAATGAAAAAAATCACGAGCAGATCACAAAACTAGACAGACTTTATTTTTCAGATGTGAAAAATGAACAATATGATTATTATAACAATTAATAATCACCAGTCGTGAAAACAACCAAAACATAGCTAACTTTTCAGTATGAGGCCAAATGTTGAACCCTGCAAACTTAGAAACAAAACATCAACACATTTATACTAGACGTTCAACAGCACGTCCAACCCCCCATCACCAGTGCCATCCAGATCCAATTCTTCTTGATATTCGATCTCCGTAACATCATTTTAGGCGTAAATCTGCAATGCTAATTTAAGTAGAAATTATTATTAGCAAATACAAAAACTATTTTTGGAAATTCTGCAACTAAACTGTTTATTAACAATGCGTGACAACTAAACATTTCATATGTAAATAACTTTGAAATTAACAAAATAATTAATGGGGTTTCCCTACATTTACTCCCCCTCCAGGAACGACTCCGGTTAATAAAAATAAACTTTGGTTAAATCGTGGTTTCGAAATCGCACGTTTTTGTTCTTCTCCATTCTCTTCGAATTGTTAAGTTTCCTGGAGGATGTTCCGCTTGTTCTTGAAATTTTCGGTTCTTCGGTTGTTAGTTCACTTTCTTCTGGTGGTATCTGATATGCTGGTTTCAATCTATCTATTGAGACATTATTTTCTTTGTTTTTTATTTGTAGTGTAAAGTATTTATCTTCTTTATTCAAAACTTTAAATGGTCCTTCATAGGTTGGTTCGAGCGATTTTTTTACTCTATCAACTCTCACGAAGACGTGAGTACAGTGTATCAGATTCTTGTGGATAAATACGGTTTTTGATGTTTTATTTTGAATCGGAACAGGTTTTATCAAATTCATGCATTTTTGCAATTTGTTAACAAATGTTTCGGGATCAGACTGAATTTGGCTTTCAACGAAAAATTCGCCAGGAAGTTTTATGGATTTTCCGTAGGTCATGTGGGCAATTGAGCTGTTAATGTCTTCTCACAATCCTGCCCTAAGACCAAGAAGAACTGTTGGCAATGAATCTGTTCACTTAATTGAATTGTGTGCCTTTATTGCTGTTTTCAACGTTCTGTGTTGTCGTTCTAGTTTTCCGTTAGCTTGAGGATGCCATGCAGTTGTTTGATGAAATTTAATACCACACAATTCTATTAATTTTTTGAATAAAATTGATTGAAATTGAGCTCCACGATCTGATAGTAATTTGGAAGGTACGCCAAATCTTGTTATCCAGTGATTGTAAAATGTTTTCGCTACTGTCTCGGCTGTAATGTTAGAAATGGGAATTGCTTCCATCCAGTTGGTGAATCGGTCAATCATAGTCAGTACCTATGTACGTGAATCCATCTGAAGGTGGTAACGGTCCCACTATATCAATGTGGACAAAACTGAACCGTTCGTCTGGCTCTTGAAATGAACTTAATGGGGACTTCGTGTGTCTTGAAACTTTGTTTTTGTGATAAGCGATGCAAGCTTGTGTCCTCTGTTTAATGTCCTTATTCATACCTGTCCAAATGTACCTAGACGTTATTTGTTTCACAGTATTTTTGACGCCTGGATGAGCCATGTTATGAATTTGTTGAAAAATTTGGAAACGACAACTTTTTGGAATGAATGGTTTTATATTTTCTGTTGATATGTCGCACCATAGTTGTTTTCCTGACGGTAATGAATAACTTTTGAATTTCAAGGTTTGGCCATGTTTCTTTAAATTTTCAAGTTCAATGTCATTTGTTTGACTGGCAGCTATTTTGTCAAAATCTAAGACTGTTAGCTTCCAAACTGGATAAATTATCAGCCACAATGTTTTCTTGACCCTTGATGTATTGAATGTCGGTACTGAATTGTGATATATACTGTAAGTGTCTCTGTTGTCGTGGTGTAGCTTTTTCATTTCTTTGTTTGAAAGCAAAAACTAATGGTTTATGATCAGTGTAGATTGTAAAATTTGTACCTTCGAGAAAATGTTTGAAATTTCTAACTGACAAATAGCAAGCCAAAAGTTCTCTGTCGTATGTAGAATATAATTTTTGTGTATCGTTCAATTTCTTAGAAAAAAATGCAATAGGTTTCCATCCATTTCCTTCATATTGCTGCAAAACACTTCCAATAGCAAAATCACTGGCATCAACGACTAATGACAAAGTGAAATCGGGGTTTGGGTAAGTAAGTAGAGCATCATTTGCTAAATCTTGTTTACATTTGTTGACATTTTCTATTGCTTCTGGAGTCCAAATAATTTTCCTATTGTCTTTTTTTCTTGCTCCTTTCAAATATTCATGTAATATTGTTTGGGTTTCTGCTGTGCCTTTTAAATACGGAGGCTGATTATTATACAGAGGCCGATTATGGTTTATAAGGAGGCCGATTTATTATACGGAGCCTGGTGGTGGGGGGTAGGACGGTGCTCTTGAACGCCAAGTCACATTTATCAATCTACAGGATGTTCATAAAAGAATGCCCTAGTTTCAAAAATCCGTAACTTCGTTATCTTTAAACTCAGCAGGGAAAAGTTGGTTTCTAATGAAAGAGGAGGTTCCATAGTTTTATTTGGTTGCCGAGAGATCGCTCCACTGGTAAACTTGACGACGTTTTATCAGTCCATATGAAAGCAGTAGCAATGGCGACGCCACAGCAAAAAGCTTTTTGCGTAATGGAGTTTGTTAAAAGTGAACCTGAAAAACTTGAAAAACTTGAACAAGAAGAAAACTATGCAATGATCATCTTTCACCAAGATGGTGCTCCACCTCATTGGGCCTCTGCGGTTCGTACATTTCTCAATGAAACCCTCTCACAGCAATGGATAGGTCGGAATGGGACTCAGGACCTGGTACTTCATCGATGGCCACCCAAACCACCTGATATGGCACCATGTGATTATTTTTTATGGGGGTTTGTATTTGAGGAGCTGACATGGGCAATTAGGTAAGTCCAAAAATCAAATTTCATAGGAACTCTCTCTGAACTCTTATCAGATTTTTTTGGACATAATCTCTTCTCCATGTAAATGTCACACATTTATTCACGGTGCGATCTAGCAAGGACGGGAGGACCTAAGGCTTTTCCCACGCCGTTGGCGTGATTGTTTACTTACACTACGACGAAAAAACAATTTCTTTCGATTTTTGGACTTAAGTGCTTTTCCATGTCAGCTCCTCATTTATTGTAAGTACAAAGCTGCAGTAGAAAGTGTGAAACCCGACATACTAATGCGGGTCTGGGACGAGCTTAATTACGGACATATCGAACATTTAGATTGGAAGAAAACTATGGATTACAACCTTCCATTTAAGATCTATTTCATTTCTGTTACTTCAATATTGCCAGAAATACATATGTTTGAAACTGGGGCATTCTTTTATGAACACCCTGTTGATTGGAAGCCAGTTGTATTTTTAATTTTAATTATTTTTTTTAATCAATGATCCTAACTGTAGACTAAGACCTTGATTGTTTTTATCACCACAGATATGTATGGAAGAGTTTCACACTGTGTTTGTGACGAGTTGTCATCATGTTTACGTCTGTGGCCACGGACAAGGCGGTCGCTTGGGGATCGGAAAGGAAAAACCGCTTCTCATCCCAACCCACTTGCCCACCAGAGGCGAATCTTGCGTACACGCAGCTGTGGGTCTCAACCACACGCTGCTTCTCCTATCCAATGGGGGAGTAAGTTCTTATAGTTACTTCTTCTTCTTTATATTAACAAAGTAAACATAACTTTTGAATGGATTGACCGATTCGCGTGATTCTTATTTTAATATGGCCACTTCCGGCACAAAATATTGGCCACATTAAAATTGCGCAACACCTGCTCAGTGAGGGGTGGTTGTGAGGGGTGTGTGTATGTGGGGGGGGGGGGGGGGGGTAGACAAACTGGAAAATCCGTGTGTGGGCTCAAACGAAAGTCCACAACTAGGGGGTTTCAATTCCAGCGAGCAAGCGAAGTGAGCAACATCCCCTACACACGTTAAACCTACCCTTAGGGATCTACCGATTGCGAGCGAAGCGAGCAACATAAATAAGAACATCCCCTACACAAACCTTCCCTTAGGGCAGGGGTTCCCAACACAAATTTTCTAGGGACCCCTAAAAAAATTACAAATATTTTGAGGACCCCCTACTTATATGTATACATTATGCACGCATTTATGTTGTACCACTAATGCATTTAATATATTAATATACCGGTATACAGTGAAATACGTATTAGTTTATATAAAATTACAAAAAGGGAAATTTTATCGTTACAAAAAAATTAGGCCTACCCTTCTAGTTTGGTAAAACTGTAGTTTTTAGTTAATTTTTATACCAGTCTGTTATTATGTATTTTTATATATACAGTTATAGATCACATGGAAAGAGAAACAGGCGACTGTTACAAGTAATCATTTATTTTACATTGAAAGTATATTACTTAATTGCAGTCACATCAATACAAGAACATAAGGACAAATTTATAACTCTCAGATTAACTTATTTCTTGTAAGAATGTCTTCTTGAAGTGTGTAAGTGTAACATCAATGAGAAGAGTTGAATCGTTCCTTGGTTTCCATTATACCGGAAATATTGGGCTGGATGTTTGACACTTTAACTCTAAAGTCAGATTTGATGTCGAGTCTATTTCTGTATTTATTTTTCATTACACACATTGCAGAGAATGCTTGTTCACAACGGTAGGTAGTAGCAAAAGGAAGTATATATTGTAACGCTTTTTTACTAACGTCACTGTAGTCTTTGCTGGCTTTTAACCAAAACTCAGTGATATTTCCATCACTGAAAGCGGTTTTCATTGTACCACAACTTGTTAGGTCCACAAGTTGATCTTGTTGCTCTTCTGTAAGGGTTTGGATTTGGTCCACTTCAAGGCATTTGCATGGATTTCAACTCCTGCGAGCCTGCAACACTGCGACTGCGCGTTCATTGCTGTCATTAGAGTTCCTAATAAAAAATAAGATTAAATAATATTTTTTTAAAGCAGCTCGCGGACCCCCTGGTCTCCCTTCGCGGACCCCCTGTTGGGAACCCCTGCCTTAGGGACCTACCGTTTGTGAGCAAAGGGAGCGACATCCCCTACATGTTTCAATTGTAATACACCTGAATGGGGGGTAAAAGACCATCGCATGTACATAGCCACTCCTTGCGAGCGAAGCGAGCCGGAGCGGCTAGTTATAAAATAAATTTAAATTTCCATGTCTTCTACATTGGGTATGCTTTGAATATAACTGCTGATCGACCTCCTGTGTTGGTGGGCTGTTGTCGTCAATGTGCCCACATTATAGCAGTTGATTTATCGATAATTGGTTCACCACAATTAAATGAAAATTTGTTAGATAAGTGTTCAATGTAAGATTAAATCAAGGAATAAACCAAAATTACAGCAACAATAGTTTTAAGGCATATGATTGTAACGAAACATTAATCTTCAGAGTTGTTTGGTAAGTATAGTAACTGTTGATTTAGATTGTTTCGTTAATATAGTGTGGGAAGTAAGTACACGTTCCCCTGATCCTAAGTAGAAAATTTAGTCGTCAAGGTTTCAAAAGTAGGTATGGGTTATCTTGAAGAAAAAATGCAAGTTACCTTAGTTACCTTAGTTTTTATTCAAGTTACCTTAGTTTTTATTCAAAACCATAAAAATATTCAAGAAAATACTCACCAAAAACTCAAAATCTTGGTAAAACAACGACTCGATTGTAAGCGGAAATCATCAGAACTGTCAACTTAAATGCTTGCATACGAGTCTGCAACACATTGGGACATTTTCATGTGTGTTTTCTCGTGTGGTATCGCGTGAGCAAGTTTTCGTGACGATTTTTCAGTTTATATGTCAAAGAAAAGATATGAAAAAACTGGAAAAAAAACAGGAAAAAACTGGATTCTAGAGCCACTCAGCTGATCTGGGATCGGTCAGTTGTGTTCAGAAGTCCCTCAAGGGGCTACATACCAAATCTCAGAATCGTGGGATCATTAGGGAAAAAACTGGATTCTAGAGCCACTCAGCTGATCTGTAATCGGTCAGTTGTGTTCAGAAGTCCCTCAAGGGGCTACATACCAAATCTCAGAATCGTGGGATCATTAGGGAAAAAACTGGACTCTAGAGCCACTCAGCTGATCTGAGATCGGTCAGTTGCGTTCAGAAGTCCCTCAAGGGGCTACATACCAAATCTCAGAATCGTGGGATCATTAGGGAAAAAACTGCTGATCTGGGATCGGTCAGTTGTGTTCAGAAGTCCCTCAAGGGGCTACATACCAAATCTCAGAATCGTGGGATCATTAGGGAAAAAACTGGATTCTAGAGCCACTCAGTTGATCTGGGATCGGTCAGTTGTGTTCAGAAGTCCCTCAAGGGCCCACATACCAAATCTCAGAATCGTGGGATCATTAGGGAAAAAACTGGATTCTAGAGCCACTCAGCTGATCTGGGATCGGTCAGTTGTGTTCAGAAGTCCCTCAAGGGGCTACATACCAAATCTCAGAATCGTGGGATCATTAGGGAAAAAACTGGATTTTAGAGCCACTCAGCTGATCTGTAATCGGTCAGTTGTGTTCAGAAGTCCCTCAAGGGGCTACATAAAACTTGGGACAATTCTTAGGCTTGAAAAGTTTTTTTAAAAAATATAAATCGAGAGCTTTCGAACGAATGGTCAACGTCATTTCTGATGGTCATAATCATCGTTGTGGCCACTTGGGACAATTTTCGTGAGCAATTATTTTCCGTGACGTTTTTTTAGTTTATGTGCCAAAGCAAAGACATGAAAATGTCAAAAATAGTAAGAATAATAATACTTAACCTTTTAGCTGCTGGACCCTACTGAGCCAGCTGGCGCTGGCAATCTGCATGCCTCTATGATCATTCAGGTTCTCTGTGCTAAATACTTTTTTACGACCAACATGCAATTTGGTCAATGTGGATGATTGATCACTGATGTTGCTGGCCAGAACCCCACTTCTATTGTCCGTGAAATTGTGAAAAACAATATTTGGTCCGGAATTATCCCATTTATAGTCCCTTACTTGTTCAACTTTTGGTTCCTCTTGGTCATCAGAATCACTGCTGGAATCATTGGGACGTCGGCAAATAGGTCACTCAATAGGGAACATCGAAGGGGAACCATTAGAAAACAAATCACGAAATAATTAATCTTCGTCATCACTATTTTCGAGAATATTCAATAGTTCCTGTTCAGTGTAAATGCAGTGAACATCGTGAGTTCACTTTTTTGTTGTGAATGCCAGGGAAATCAAAACAAACCAAACTGCTATCAAGCAGATAAGATGGCAACAATTGTCCGTAAACATTGTTGGATCCAAGCAATGCTGCTCCCTGTGGGGGTGCTGGTGAAATAAAGACTTATAAACGCAACCGATAGGTCGAGGGAGAGAGCACGAATATACTTGTGCATAGCACACCAAAGCAGTCTCGAGTAACCCCAAGGCCCTACAACTGTACGTGGATCTCAGACGCCGCCTAATGCAAATTGAAGAGAGCATTGGCGGACATATTGGGGTCAACTTCACGCGCCCTTTTTGAATTGTAAGGCTAGCTAGTTTGTGTATAAGTGTTCGTAGAAAACATATTTTGTATTATCTTGATGAAAACTAGTCTAAAATCATTAAAAACGTCAATTATTATGATTAGAACGCAGTTTGTGAATGAATTTTATGCAATATTTTCAACAGAGACAAACTGTGGGAGCTACCTACTTGTCTTTGGAATATCTAACCAAATATGACGATTTACAAACTTATTTAGGCCACAATTCTCGTCCGATTTTCGTGATTCTTTTTTACTTCAACTATGAATTTGGTCTAGTTTTGGATCTTATATCAGGAATTTCAAATTTGATTATGAAAAAGGGTGAATGGTAACAGTAAAATATCATGATGTTTCAACTAATATCGTCAGATGTTTGTGATTCTTTTTTGTTCAACTAAGAATTTTGTCTAGTTTTGGAAGGTATATTAGGAGTTTCAAATTTCATTATGGACGAGGAAGATTGGAGGAGGTAATAGTAATAAATCATGATGTTTTAACTATTCAAGTCAGATTTTCGAGATCATTTTTTAAATTCGATTATAAATTCGGTCTAGGTTATAAAAATATGTCAGGAGCTTCAAATTTCATACTGGAAGTTTATTATTTGAATTTGCTGTCGGTGGAGGGAGTTAATTGGCGGGGTGGGGGGTTCGAGAAGTCATGATATATTTGTTTTTTCTCTTATTTTAACTCTCACCAAATATATATAAAATCCATTAATAAGGACGTCCGTGTAATGCATGCATTACTTACCAATATGATTTCATGTAGTTTTGCGTAGTGGGGATATTGTACTTTTCATACCGTACTTATAATAGTTAGGGCATAAGTTAGTTAGGTATTTTAAAGTGAAAGATCCTTCCATTATTCAAAAACAATTATCTCAGAACCATTCTTCCAAAGTAACAGAAGAATCGCTCTGCATTTCAATATTGAGACAATATCTTGTACATAAGACACAGTTTTACAAACACCATGGGTTCACCTGGATGGGGCAAGAAGTATGATCAGAGGAGCTGAACAATTGAATAAGTAAATGAATAACTACTTCATGGCACTTTCTATGTTATTATATTATTTTCATTTTACATACAATTTCATACAATTCTGTCAATACAATACAATACAATAGTACAATACAATGTCAATACAAAAAAACAATTTCATACAATTCTCTCACTTTCTTGTTTAAAGGAAATCTGTGGAAAAAACAAAACCAAAGTTAGATTAATTTGAAACTTTGTAGTTCATGCATATTGATAAGTTAGTAAAAAGAAAATTATTATCAACTACAATAGGTACTGCGTTACCACATCAAGAGGCCTACAACAGACCAAAATAATCTTTAGGAAATCGTGAAAATCTATACTTACTTGTGAAATGAGAGTGTGCAGTCTTCAGTTTTGCGATTTATGCAGTTAAATGCCGCACATACTTTAACCATTGTGGATTATCAAAGAAATTTCATGAGTAGATGAACTATAACAATACAATCTTTATTGCACATAAATAAACGATGTTGCCCCCAATATGGCCGACTACAGACCGTTCAATTTGCAACGCGACACTAGCGCTACGAGTGGGTCTAGTTTACTATTACAATGTCTTTGAGTAGCCCGAATATTCTCAGGAATAGCATGGCATGTAAGACACTTCCGCCCCAAATATATTCGGGCGTAGTATCGAATAGGTTAATAGTAGGGTCAAACTCATGCTCTACCCAGAGGAAAGCCCAGAGAAAGACCACTCATGCTTTTACCCACTCGGCTAATGAGATCATTTGATCAGACTGTGGAAGCTCTCCTTGAACATAGAATTTCCCCGGAGTCAAATGTCAGCCGTTTTGGCTATATTGGTGTCGGATGAATGATAGGGCGAAACTACAGGCTGCAGGCTTAGCACTTAGTCGCTGAAAGATGCCACGGTCGAGCTAGATCATCTTCACCATGTGTTTTGATTCAGTGAGTAAGCTTAACCTTTTCGATGCTACGCCCGAATATATTCCGAAAAGTTCATAATCTCACATTGAAACTTAATGCAGACTATCTATCGAGGATTTTCAAGCAGCCTGATAGCCGTTTCACGAAGATTACTGCGCTTAAAATGATTAGAAGAAAGATCGGGTGGGCCGAGGGTGTGGCAAGATTTGATTACTCAGATGGAATTTAAATAATAGTTTTAATAGAAAGAACATTCGGTATGAAATGAACGGCACTTTATTCGCATAATATCACAGAAGGAACTGAGATAACAGGAAAACAAGAGGAATAAGTGTATAATATGTAAACCCGCAATGCACGTATAAGCGGAGCAAAAGATGCTAATCTATGGAATCGTGTAGGGACATACATTCCAACATGCCCTCTTGGACCTATCACGATGAAGTTAACATTACATACATATGTACACAATACTTACATATTACTACAATACATACACATTATTATTATTATACATACATATTATAATACTGACATAATATGACCATATCAATTTAAGAACGATGACTGACATAAAATTTGGAGTTGTATAACATCTCTATAAATATTTCAAGCTGCAAGAAAAGATAAATTGTTTTACTAAATTATTAAGAATTACATACATCTCAAGTTTTAAATTTCACAGCAGAATACAATCACACAAGATAAATTAGTTCATTGCAAATATAAATGACATACAATACGTTTAGCATGATTTCATTCCAAGTTTAGCCAATATTTCATTGAAACTGACTTTTGGCAATGCTTTAGTGAAAATATCTGCCAACATTTGGGCACTAGGAACTTGAGTTATTTTTATATCTTTCTTTCTCACATGTTCTCTTAGAAAATGATGTTTAATGTCTATATGTTTAGTTCTAGGATTGTTCATACTATTTTTACTGAGATCTATAGCACCTTTGCTATCACAAAATACTTGAATCGGCTTTCCTTTCTTTTCAGGCTGTAACTCAGATATTAAATATTTGAACCAAAGAGCTTCTTGAGTAGTAAATGACAGAGCATAATATTCTGCTTCGATAGTACTGATAGCTACAGTAGATTGCTTTTTGCTATACCATGAAATTAATCCACCGTGCAATTTGAAACATGAACCAGTTACTGAAACTCTATTGTTGATTTTATTTCCGTAGTCTGAATCAGAATAACATTCCAAATCTAAATTTCCATTTTAAGAATATTCAAGTTTGTAATTTAAAGTACCTTTTAAATATCTCAGAACTGTTTTAATTGCTAACCAATGACACTTTTTTGGACTTTGATTATAACGACTGAGCAAATTTACTGCAAAACTTAAGTCTGGTCTAGTTATTTGAGACAAGTATAATAAGCTGCCAATGGCTTCTTGATAAGGAAATTTATTCGAATTTTCATTTGAATCTGATACTTGCGTGTCGAATTCAAGTCCTTGTTCCATGGGAGTAGCGACGGGATTTGCGTCCGACATGTTGAAGCGTTGAAGGACTTTTCCTGCGTAGTCAGCTTGACTGAGCCATAGCTTTCCACGACGGCGGTCTCTGGTGATCTGCATTCCCAGGCAGTTCTTAGCTTCTCCGAGGTCTTTCATGTCGAATTGCGATTCCAGCGTCTTCTTGATTGACATTTTGGAGCGCTCATCGTTAGAGAATAGCAGTAGGTCATCCACCCAGGCGGCTAAGTATGTGGCTTTCCTCCCATTTATTGAGAAATAAATGCATGGATCTGCTTTGGACTGCGTTAAGCCACATCCGATGAGAGCTGAATGTAGAGCTTTGTTCCAATTTCTCCCACTCTGGCGTAGACCATATACAGATTTGCGCAATTTCCAAATTTGGTTAGACTTTGGCGGTCGTATGTACTCCGGTGGAACGACATAAATGTCTTCTTCGAGCTCACCGTGAAGATAGGCAGATTTCACATCCATATGGCATATGTCATAATTTTCCTTTGCGGCAAGAGCGAAAAGGTAGCAAAGAGAAGTATGACGGACAACAGGTGAAAAAGTTTCTTGAAAATCGATGCCCTCTTTTTGTGCACATCCTTTGACAACAAGACGTGCTTTGTATTTGGGGGCTCCATCTGTCGGCTTGATGCGTAGAACCCATCGAGTACGTAGCGGTTTATTCGTTGCAGGAGGATCAACCCATTCGTAAGAGTCGTTTTTGATGAGCGACTGTATTTCGTCGTCAATGGCTGCCTTCCATTTTTTCGAGTCCGCTGACTTCATGGCTTCTTCGAATGTGACAGGATCATCTATGCACTCGGCCAGGTAGACAAAATCTGGATGCTGGTTCGGCTTGACAGTGCGTTTAGAGCGACGAACGTCTTCTTGCGCTTCGGCTTCGGCATTTCGGTGTGTGGATGGCAGGTGAGGTGTTGACGTACCAACAGGCTTCGGTGTTGATGTAACTTCCTCATCTCCATCGAATGTTTCCAGAGACATGTCCAGGTGAGTGTGGTCGTCACCTTCATCAGTGAGGTACTCGTCATCCTCGTCAGAAAAATCTGGTTCGTACTTGATGGATACCGAGGTCTCGGGTTCAATTTCCGTGACGGGTGTGAATTTAGATTTGGGCGTCTCGCTTCCCGGTTCTTCTTGGGTGTCTTCAAGGAATATGGCATCTCGACTGATTACCACTCGTTTTGTAACAGGATCCATAAAACGATAACCTTTGGTATCAGTTGGGTATCCTAAGAATATCATTTTCGTGGATTTGACGTCCCATTTTTGCCGACGTTGTTTAGGCACTTGTACCATAGCTGGACAACCAAAAACGCGTAGGTGACTGAGATTAGGCTTCTCGTTCGTCCATGCTTCGTGAGGTGTCATGCCTTTGACTGCTTTGGTCGGTGAAAGGTTGTTGAGATACACGCTGACGTTTGACGCCTCAGCCCAGTACTCTTTAGGTAATTTGGCATCTGCTAACATTGTCCGGGCGCGCTCAACAATCGAGCGATTAGTGCGCTCTACCACACCATTTTGAGCACTGCTGTATCTGCATGTCTGTTGCTGTCTGATACCCTCATCTTGGAAAAAATGTTTGAATCGTTTATTCACAAATTCTCCACCTCCATCGGTTCGAACTTTTTTTTAGAACTTTTCCAGTCTGCTTTTCCGTTAGAATTTTGAATTTCTTAAATTCTTCGAAGGCTTCACTCTTCTCAGCCAGAAAGCTTACATGGGTATAGCGCGAAAAATCATCAACTATTACCATCATGTATCGACTTCCGCCTATGCTGGTAGTTTCCATTGGACCCATCAAATCGACATGGACTAGCTGAAGAACTTCTGTAGAACGAGTTTTGCTTGGCTTGAACGGTAACCTTGGTTGCTTACCCTGGCAGCAAAGTTCGCAGGTTTTATCAAAATCGCATTTTCCAACACCATCAGCCATATCTGAGAGCTGACTAAGTCTCACCCTATTTAGGTGACCCATACGCCTATGCCATAGGAGGCTGGGAGACCTGGCGTAATATGCTGGCGAATTTTGCGAAGCTTGATTTATTTTGTAAATACCATTATGCGGCGAAGCTGTAGCCATTAGTTCACCATCTCGATCCAATATTTGGGCTCCCTTCTTGTCAAATATGACGGAATTTCCACGCTCGACTATTTTATTTACAGAGAGCAAATTTGCAGCAATATTTGGCACGTAGTGAACATCGTGAGTCAAAATGTCTTCCTCCTTCCCGTCGATCGACACGGAAATTTTGGCGTTGCCGACGGAAACTGCATTCATGGTGGACTTATGTGAGAATTGTTATCCGAATGATCGTTAAAGGACTTATTTTTCCGGCATTCGTGGGTGTTATGCGATTTATTTCGGCAAATCTGGCACCACTTACCTTTACGATTCGACTTATTGAACGATTTCGAATAAAACGCTGAGGTCTGCCCCTTTGACTGGTTCGCTGCGTCACTGCAGTCTTGAAGCAGTTTGATTTTGACCAAGTCTGACGAAATGTTCGCACAGGAACTTTCCAGTGCCATAATCATAGGGTTGTATTCCTCTGGTAACCCGGCAAGGAGCAAAGTACCCAACCATTCGTCGTTAATATCTAGGTTAATTTCACGCAATCTTTGGGCGGCCGAAATGATTTTATTCACATATTCCTCCATCGACGAGCAATTTTCGAGCCTAGTACTGCAAAGCTGTTTCAAAAGACCAACTTTTCGAGTTAATCCATCGTCTTGATAGGCTCTTTTCAGATTATCCCACGCCTCTTTCGATGTTTTAGCGCCATCGATGTGTGGAAAATTTACCTTGTCCACGAGGAGCGTAAGCTTGGCAAGGGCATGAATGTCTTTGTTCTTGGACTGCTCTTCCACTTTATTCGCGGGATCGACTCCTTTCTCGATAACGGTCCATAAACCATCGAGGAGCATAGCAGCACGGACGGAGGTCTTCCAAGAATTGTAATTTTCTCTGCCGATGAGCTTTTCAATCGGTGGAACATTGGACGAACCCATGGCGGTAGCCGGTTATCGCGGTTTTTCGGTTCGGAAGAAATTCGGGTCCCGACCTAACGCTTGAAACAAACTAAACTCGCGAAACTACCACTTAAAAACCACTTTAACGGCCCATAACCAGATGGAATTTAAATAATAGTTTTAATAGAAAGAACATTCGGTATGAACTGAACGGCACTTTATTCGCATAATATCACAGAAGGAACTGAGATAACAGGAAAAACAAGAGGAATAAGTGTATAATATGTAAACCCGCAATGCACGTATAAGCGGAGCAAAGGATGCTAATCTATGGAATCGTGTAGGGACATACATTCCAACATACTCCATATCTGGGAGTTCCTTCTGCGAACCCGTTTGATCCTTGTGCTTTTGGAGAGTTGTCGAGGCTGGTCCTGGAGGCCCAGAAAATGATTTTCAAGAACAGTATCTCTGAAAGAGCCAATAATGCACAATACCATCTTCTATATCGTCATCTAAATCCAGAAGTGAACTACGTGAGTACATCGAGCCAGTACGAGGCCATGGTAATCATGAAATGTCGAGGTGAGATGCTGAACCTTAATTGCCAGCCCTGGATCCGGGACCGGGTCTACCTCTGTGCTCTGTGTAACCTTCGAGCTGATGAAACGGTAGAGCACTTCCTAGCTGTGTGCCCAATCCTCAGTTAACGTGCGCAGTAGATGTTTTGGCCGACTAACCCTGTCCAGGGAGGAATTGTTAGCGATCCTGGATGGTTCGAATTGGCCGGGACTTTGCTCCTATTTTCGAGAAGCCTGGCGATATAGAGAATTTCTTATTTCTGAATTTAATTATAATAATAATTGATATAATATCTCTCTTCTCGAATCCTCCTCATTGTTTCGTCCTAATGTTCATTCCTTAATATTAATCATTTGTATTTGCTTTTTATATGTAATATTATTCTTTAATTAATGTATTAATTAAATATTGGGTTATGTAGGTATTTCATTATTTGATCAAATGTATTTAATTGTTTGTCGAATTTATTTGTATTTAATTGTTATGTATTTGTTTATTTGATTGCAAGCCTTCATTACAGCAATGATAAATTATTTACGGTTCTTCCGCTGATGGTCTTAAGACCAAAGCGTTCCATGTTAGTTTCTCTATCCCGCTGTACTACAGAAAATAAACATGTTTTTCATTCATTTCATTCATTCATTCATTCATTCATAGGGCGAAACTACAGGCTGCAGGCTTAGCACTTAGTCGCTGAAAGATGTCACGGTCGAGCTAGATCATCTTTACCGTGTGTTTTGATTCAGCAAGTAAGCTTAACCTTTTCGGTGCTACGCCCGAATATATTCTGAAAAGTTCATAAACTCGCGGTGCTTGGAGCACAGATAGGTACCCCTGTTAATAGGTTGTTGGATGGGTTCTGGCAACACTGGCTGGCAGGGTATTTTCCTTTCCCTCTTTGTACACTCTACTCACTATTGTGCTGTTGTGATATGCAGTGAGGTGCTTTCAACGTTTTCCAGGTATTGAGTTTTGGATCCAATCTACACCACCAGCTGGGGATCAGCCCATACGCCGAGCACAGCTCAACTCCGAGGTACGTCAACATAAATGCGACGAGGGCTTTCGGAACGATTTCCGACATCAGTGCATCCAAATACCACAGCGTGTTCTGCACGAATAGAGCCATTTTTGCCTGCGGCCTTAACGCTGGACAGTTGGGGAGCCGTGACAATCATATGGACTTTTTTACTGTCCCTCAACAGGTTTGTAGCGAGGTCTATAGTTTGCATTTCCACTGTTATCATAAAAATTATACAAAATGAAAAGAAACTATAAAAGAGACAAGGCTAAAATATGAACGCCTGACAGTTAAAAGTTGTAAGAGATATGTAATGAAATTATTTTTCTTTTCTTTTGGCGAATTTGGGCACCAGTTGTATGTGCGACCTCAGCGCACTTTTGACCTCCAATTAGTGATCTCAAAGATCTGGATGCAATCTCAACACAAAACCCCAAACTTTGGCCTTTCACCTTCCTTATCTCTCGGTTCCTCCTCTTTACATATGGCCAGTAAGTGTCTAGTCAGTATCCAGTGTCCGGTCATTTAGTGAAATGCTCCTCCACGAATTATAAAGGGTGATTCCCTCGCAGATGCAAAAAAAAATTTGGGTGAAACTAAATCAAAAATGGAGTAAAATGCCGCCAACTGCATATTTTTATCTCAATCCGTTCTCGAGATATGATTTTTTAAAGGTTTTTTTCAGGAAAACCGTGTTTTTTTCCTCTTAATCTCAAATTTCTCCACTTTACTTCATTCAATTTTAACTTTTGACCACATTTTCGGAATCAGCATCAAATTTACTATAAGAATAGTGTACTTGGGTTCTTAAAAAGTACCATCCAAAGGCCCTCACATCAGCTCAAACATAGACGATTTTGAAAAAATAATATTTCTGAAAAACTTTAAAACTTTACTACTCTTCCAAAACGAATCCTGGAAACTGGCAAATCTCATGAAAACTGCTTCGTCTAATACTCTTTCCAACGATATAATCAAGTTTAATTTTATTTTGTTATTTAGTGGAGAAAGTTATGTTTTAATGTTAAAAAATGTGAGTTTTTCAATGAAATTGTTGGTTTTCTCGAAAGATGACCCTCCATGAACCTACGAGTATGGGATCGGTTTCTATGCATTTTTTCACGCTGTATCGAATGGTAACATTTGTAGATCTCTCCAACTCCATTATAACCGAGTTTTACACTTAAAATCGCAAATGTTTAGTTTGTTTGTTACGATTAAATGTATGTGTGTTATGGGGTAAAACTAGTTAATTAAAGTGTAAAACTCGATTATAACGTAGTTGAGAGATCTGCAAGAGTTTCCATTCGATCCAGCGAGGAAAAATACATAGAAACCGACCCCATACTCGTAGGTTCATGGAGGGTCATCTTTCGAGAAAACCAACAATTTCATTGAAAAACCCACATTTTTTAACATTAAAACATAACTTTCTCCACTAAATAACAAAATAAAATTAAACTTGATTATATCGTTGGAAAGAGTATTAGACGAAGCAGTTTTCATGAGATTTGCCAGTTTCCAGGATTCGTTTTGGAAGAGTAGTAAAGTTTTAAAGATTTTCAGAAATATTATTTTTTCAAAATCGTCGATGTTTGAGCTGATGTGAGGGTCTTCGGATGGAACTTTTTAAGAACCCAAGTACACTATTCTTATAGTAAATTTAATGCTGATACCGAAAATGAGGTCAAAAGTTAAAATTGAATGAAGTAAAGTGGAGAAATTTGTTTAAAAGGAAAAAAAACACGGTATTCCTGAAAAAACCTTTAAAAAATCATATCTCGAGTACGGATTGAGATAAAAATATGCGGTTGGCGGCATTTTACTCCATTTTTGATGTAGTTTTACCCAATTTTTTTTTTTTGCATCTGCGAGGGAATCACCCTGTATACGGAGAAGCATGCCACATCGGATTCAGACACACCCCATGACGATGATGTGTATGATACTCAACGGAATTACGGCACAAGAGTGCCAGGGCCATGGGTCTTCGGTATGTGTTGCAAGCAGGCGGACATTTTAGAGCGTCGGTTTTTCATTGTAGAGAATATGGACAGAAGGACGCTGCTGCCAGTCATCGAAAACGGGATCAAAGTTGGTTCTGTGATTTATTCGGACTAGTGGAAGGCCTACAGGACGCTTAGCACCAAGGGGTAGGTATACCGACAAGTCAGTAAACCACTCGGAAAATTTAATCGACCCACTTACTGAAGCTGACAATCACTCCATAGAATCCTTGCGGAGCCACCTAAAAGCGCGTTATGACATAAAAGTAAATGGAGCCGGGGGCATGTTGGACAGACAGTTGATCGAAGAGTGGTGGCGCTCGCTGCACCCGTCACGATCTTCACCAATCTCTACAACGATCTTTATTTTTGGAGAGATAGGTAAGATAGCCCTTTTTCCCCCATTTCGTTAAGCAAGTTGATTTTCCTAGTGAGATCACATACTGAGTTCAGACAACGTGTCGCGTCGATCCCAGGTCGAACTGAGATCGCATATACAACTGGTACCTAAGAAAAAACCAACAGGTGGACTTTTTGCTAAAGGACAACATTTTTCTTTCACTTCCTACCGAGAGATCGTGATTACCAGACTAAATTAGAAAAAAAAGTCCAGTCATGCAGCATGACCTCATGAGCGAATTTTTGAAGAAATCTTCGACATTTCTGTCGCTATTGATCGTGTAGAGAAATTTTAGTTTATGATTTTGATAGAAAAACATGGAATCAAATTATTAAAAATAATTAGGAGGTACTCATACTTTATCATTATTAAACTAATCTTGTAGATTTAAAGACAAATGTAGGTAAATATTCATAGATTTCGATGTCCAATGTGGTCAGTATTGAAGGCAGTTGAAATCTAAACAGTATCCTATCATAACATCATCAAATCTTGACATAAAATAAAATAACATACCGACGTCATATGAAAGTGCGCATGCGCGAAGGGCAAGTTTTTTTTTTTTTGACCGATGACCCCCAATTTTTATTCCGGAATCGGATTCTGCGTTCAATTTTGCGTCCAGAACACCCGCCACTTTTGATCTGCTCATGCGCAAACGTGCGCTACGTTGAAGCTACATCAAGTCCTAAAACAGTTGAGCGTAAAACATTAAAGAGAGCGACCGAGAGAATCGGAGGACGGAATATTTCACAGAGTAAACTCATCAGTTGTGATTACATTTTTTTTTTAAACAAGCACCTACTACCTACGTTTTAAACAGCATGGTTCTAGGATTGGTTATACAGGGATACTTCCATAAGAGTAGTTCAATCTGAATTTGGACAATGTTTCATGCAAATATTACCGATTTTTACAACTAGCGAACGGCATTATATCGATTTTTGACTGATTTTTCAACTTTGAAATTTTTGAAAACTTGATACATATTCTTATAGGAAATTTTACGCTGATTCCGAATATACCACATGTTAGTATGCTGAAAAAATTATTTCGCACAACAAATCGCAAAAAACAGGCTATTTTGAAATTTTTGACTACATTTTTGAAAATTTCAACCCGAAGATGTAATCCGATCATGCTGGCCAACGAACTTGAACTTTTGTTTTGTGTCCTTAACATTTTAAAATTTGTTTGAAGTTTCTAGCACAATTCTACGGACAGTTATCGTCTGGAATGACACATACATACATACATACATATATATATACATCTATATCTATAAAAGAGGATGTATGTATGTATGTATGTTGCCTATAGACTCCGAAACCGCTCGACAGATTGTAATGAAACTTTCAGGTATTATTAGGCATGATTCAAGGATTGTTCCTGTAAAGTTTGGTGCAAATCCGTTCAAAGGGCTCTGACCCAGAGGGCATAAAAGGGTGCAGTGTCAGGTTTTAGAAATTTATTGTTTACAAAATTAACTACCCAAGCCAAGACCGAAGGAGGAGGAGGAGGAGGGAGGAGGAGGAGGAGGGAGGAGGATGAGGGAGGAAGAGGAGGGAGGGGGAGGAGGAGGAAGAGGAGGGAGGAGGAGTGAGAGAGGAGGAGGATGAGGAGGAGGAGGAGGAGGAGTGAGGGAGGAGGAGGAGGAAGAGGAGGGAGGAGGAGTGAGAGAGGAGGAGGATGAGGAGGAGGGAGGAGGATGAGGGACGAAGAGGAGGGAGGAGGATGAGGAGGAGGGAGGAGGATGAGGGACGAAGAGGAGGGAGGAGGAGGAGGAGGAGGAGGAGGTGGTGGGAGGAGGAGGAGGTGGAGTGAGGAGGAGGGAGGAGGAGTGAGAGAGGAGGAGGATGAGGAGGAGGGAGAAACCAAAGGCAGAATCCAAAGGCTAAGCTTCCGTCCATCCAATCACCTCTTAATAACAGTTTAAAATTACGATCAATAAACAAATTTAATTTGGGCGCAGCAACGCGCGGGGGGAACGCTAGTACATACATAAAAAAATGCGTTAAACCTCAGAATATGATTCAGAATAGCCTGAAACGGATTTCTGCATAAAAATTTTTCAAAAATTCACATTCTACAAATTTTGAGGCGAGAGCAATAGCTTAATTTTCTTCAAAAATTCGCTAATACAGTTTGTGCAATTGATTTTTATTTATCAGTAATTTTCATAGAGATCATTAAATGAACTATTACCTTAATCTACTATTTTATTTCCTCTTAATTATTGTTGTACATTTTAGCTGGCCGTTGTTGGAAGGGAAACGGATCTCATTACGCACGTTACCACCAGCCTGGGAAGTGTGTCTTACGCAACGACTTCCGGTGACATTTTCACTTTCCATCAGTTTCAATGCAAGAAAATCATGAGGTTTGAGCTTTTTCAACTGCCAATTTCGATTGGCACAATTATTGAAATATGATCGGTGTGTTGCCTTTCATTGACTATGGTAGGGGTGGTTTGAGGGGATGAGCATTTAGGTAGGCCACTCATCGTGGTTTATAAGAGTGTTGTAGCATGACTCCAAATATTATTGTGAAGATTGTCATACACGTCACTAAGCAGCATTCCTCTACAACCTCTGCATTATTGTTAAGCACAGAAATCAAGTTCGATGGCAGTTTAACTTTCACAGTACACTGATCAAAACCGGTTCTCAAAAAATCACGAATTTCTGTCAGTTCTAAAAGCGCAGAATAACTACAAATGTCACGACAATTTCGCGACAAAGTCATCCACTTAGAATCCGGTATCCGAAAACGATGAAGTTCTATCTTCCCACACTTTTTAACTAAAAACAACTCTAATTCCACGGTTAGTTCAGTCAATGAATGCTCAAAAGAGGAGTGTAGACTGCAATTGGGGTACGAGTTTTGTTTGCTTCAGGGATGCATTCAGCGTCATTAGGAGGTAAACATACTAAAAGTCCCCGCCAGTAGAGGGCGAGGCAAGGGGGGTAGGGAGGCGCAAAGTTTAAAAATTCGGACTTTTTTTCGGTTTTTCGCTTCTAACTCGGAAACTAAACGTTCTACAGAAAAAATTATTCGTTCCAAAATGAAAGCTGAGTAAATTTCCCACAAAAATCACTCCTTGAAAAGTTCTATAGATTGAACCGTTCCAAGATATCCGCTAATGAAAAACGGCTATGTCCGGAAATTTTCTTTTCGGGCCCCTTTTAACACAGAATGTGTTTTAGCCATGGACTAACAAGCCGAAAATGGAACGCGGGATGGGAACGAAATGTGTGACGGATGATTTTCACGTACAACCGAGCCGTTGGTAGGGAAATGGAATTTCCGCCATTTTAATCGCACAGAAATCGTTCACCATTCGTTGGAAAGCTCTTGATTTATCACGAATTTATTTCGTATTTTTTTCGTAGTTTCATACTATAACTATATAAATTGATGTTATAAATGAATAGTAAACAATGACGCTTGTTCGGTTGTCACTTGGTTGCGCGACAACGCAATTTTCGTAGTTTCATACTATAACTATATAAATTGATGTTATAAATGAATAGTAAACAATGACGCCTGTTTGGTTGTCACTTGGTTGCGTGACAACGCAAACACATTCTGTGTTTCAATAATTTCGTCCGAAGTATGTAAATAGAGGTAACCGGGGGTCCAGGGGGCTTGCCCCCTGGCGAGGCGCGGAGCGCCGAGTTTTCACCAAATTTAACTCCTACACCCCTCGAATCTCCGTTTTAGAACATTAAAGGACATCAAAATATGTTTTACTGCTTTCTAACTATATACACATAAATACATAACATGATCACATATGAATATTTGTAGATACATGTGTTTATATACGTAAGCTGTGTTCAGCTCAAATGTTGGTTTTTAAGATTCGTTCTGTTCTACTTCCTACTTGAAATTAGTTATATCGCTACATTGCTCTTACAAAATCCTCATTTAAATTTTATATAAGCCAAGTTTTTAAAATTAACCCTAGTGTAATATAAAGTCTTGAAGAGAAAAGTTCAGTAGGAGATATTTCAGTTATTTGATGGTATTCAAAGAAAAAATTGGCGTCGAGCAAGCGCCCTTCCGGGTTCGCCCAATAGGGACCCCTTTAACGGTAAAAAAAAAAGCTTTCCTCGATTTCTTCGATGGCTACAGTAACTCAGCGAAAAGTACAAAAGTATCAGAACAGAATCGCAGATATCGCCTCAAGAAGTATGTTGATATACAGTTTACTATGGAAACACCAATCAACGTCAAACCAGCTATCTTCCTCTCCAACGCCCACAACAAGAACCTTCTTATCCAGCTGCTGATGTCAAAACTTGAAGAGAATAGTATCGACACCATCCAAGCTGATGATGATGCAGACTTGACTATCATTTCAACGGCCATCGACATCATCTCAAGTGGCAGTGATTGGAGGGGATGTGGACTTGGCCGTGTTGTTATTGGCAAAAGCCACTCCCCAACAAGATATTTTTCTCATCAAGCCAGGTAGAGGGAAGGTGGCAGCCACATACTCTTCGCAGGAGCTTCAGGAGCTGGGCCTGCGCCATATTCTTTTTATACACGCATTCACAGGCTGCGACACTACCTCAGCGCCTTCCGTAGAAGCAAGGTTGGCTTTGCCAAACTGTACAAAAGAAACAGGGCTTTGCAAGAAGCAGCAGAAATTTTCACCAGCCCTTCGTCCACATCATCTGACGTTGAAAGAGCTGGCAATATAGCTATTCTGTTATGGTACGGGGCTCCAGCCAAACTAACATCCCTGAATGCGTATAGATATACGTCTTTCTTGAAGTCAGTTGCCGCAATCAAACCTGACATATCCACCCTCCCACCCACTGAGGGTGCAAATAAATATCATTGCCATCGGGTGTACAACCAGATCCATCTGTGGTTGAAAAACACTCTGTCCTCAGATGTGTGGGGGGAAGGAATCCCAGGATGGGAGACCAGAAATGGCCAGTTAGCACCGAAGCTAACTGATGAAGACCCAGCTCCTGAAGACCTCTTGAAAACAATATTCTGCCGCTGTCGGAAAAACTGCGACAGTGGCAGATGTACCTGCAAGAAGGCCTCGCTTAATTGCACTGGGGCGTGCTTTCACTGCCAGGGTAATTGCCTCAATGGCGTTCCATTGAACGAGGATGAAGAAGAAGAGGACATGGACCCCGAACGTGACGTTTCTTTTACGAGTACTTCTTCTAGTTGAATTGACTAAGGAACACCCCGAGCAATCAGTTTAAAAAAATCGTTTTAATAAAAGCAGTTCATTATACTTTGTATATGCAGATTTTTTTACTTTACCCTCATTCCGTAGGTGTGAGAATATATAGGTACTAATATAAATAATATTTACTTATATGCACATACATGCAGAAAGGTAACGGCCTAGCAGTTCAAAATATTTTGATGTCCTTTGATGTTCTAAAAAGGAGATTCGAGGGGTGTAGGGGTTGAACTTGATGAAAAAAGTAGCCCGACAAGAAAATTTCCGGGCATGGCCGTTTTTCATTAGCAAATATCTTGAGAACGGTTCAATCTAGAAAACTTTTCAAGGAATGTTTTTTGTGGGAAATTTACTCAGCTTTTATTTTGAAATGAATAATTTTTTCTGTAGAACGCTTAGTTTCCGAGTTATAAGCGAAAAACCGAAAAAAGTCCGAATTTTTCAACTTTGCGCCTCCCTCCCCCCCTTGCCTCGCCCTCTAGGGGCGGGGACTTTTAGTATGTTTACCTCCTAACTACCCTAAATGCATCCCTGAAGCAAACAAAACTCGTCCCCCAATTGCACTCTATAATCATTCATTGACTGGACTAGATGGTCATCTCTAGGTACGAACTCGACTGCGCCATAATACGGTGTTCAAATTCAGCTTGAACATTAACGTTTGTATTTAAATAATAGCATTAATATTCAGAATAAATAATGTCTTCATATTCAGAACATAAAAGATTCTAATTTTATATTAGTTTACAAATATTACAACTATGCTGCGTAGTGACGTGTATGACAATCTTCATGATAATATTTGGAGTCATGCTACAAGTGTTCAAGTACTTTTGCCTGTAGCAGGCCTCATCAGGGATAGGCAAGCAGTTTAGGTTTATTTTTGTCTTGGATAATACAAAATCATTGTTGCGCCAGGTTGTCTGGTCAGTACTTGTTGATTGTTGGTGATGAAATTATTGCTTGGTTGTGGTTCCACGAGGTGGAGGTTTGAAAAAGTTAGGTGTAGTAAATAATTTATACAGGGTGAGTCTCTCGCAAATGCAAAAAAAAATTTGGGTAAAACTACATCAAAAATGGAGTAAAATGCCGCCAAGTGCATATTTTTATCTCAATCCGTTCTCGAGATATGATTTTTTAAAGGTTTTTTCAGGAAAACCATGTTTTTTTTCCTTTTAAACTCAACTTTCTTCACTTTACTTCATTTAATTTTAATTTTTGACCACATTTTCGGAATCAGCACTAAATTTACTATAAGAATAGTGTACTTGGGTTTTTGAAAAGTACCATCTAAAGGCCCTCACATCAGCTCAAACATTGACGATTTTGAAAAAATAATATTTCTGAAATCTTTAAACTTTACTACTCTTTTAAAAATAATCCTGGAAACTGGCAAATCTCATGAAAACTGCTTCATCTAATATGCTTTCCAACGGAATTATCAATTTTACTTTTATTTTGTTATTTAGGGGAGAAAATAATGTTTTAATGTTAAAAAATGTGGGTTTTTCAATGAAATTGTTGGTTTTCTCGAAAGATGACCCTCCATGAACCAACGAGTATGGGGTCGGATTCTATGTATTTTTTCTCGCTGGATCGAATGGAAACTCTTGCAGATCTCTCAACTACGTTATAATCGAGTTTTACACTTTAATTAACTAGTTTTACCCCATAACACACATACATTTAATCGTAACAAACAAACTAAACATTTGCGATTTTAAGTGTAAAACTCGGTTATAACGGAATTGGAGAGATCTACAAATGTTACCATTCGATACAGCGTGAAAAAATACATAGAAACCGACCCCATACTCGTAGGTTCATGGAGGGTCATCTTTCGAGAAAACCAACGATTTCATTGAAAAACCCACATTTTTTAACATTAAAACATCATTTTCTCCACTAAATAACAAAATAAAAGTAAACTTGATTATACCGTTGGAAATAGTATTAGACGAAGCAGCTTTCATGAGATTTGCCAGTTTCTAGGATTCTTTTTAAAAAAGTAGTAAAGTTTTAAAGATTTCAGAAATATTATTTTTTCAAAATCGTCATGTGAGGATGTGAGGGCCTTTGGATGGTACTTTTCAAGAACCCAAGTACACTATTCTTATAGTAAATTTAGTGCTGATTTCGAAAATGTGGTCAACAATTAAAATTAAATGAAGTAAAGTGAAGAAAGTTGGGTTTAAAAGGAAAAAACACGGTTTTCCTGAAAAAACCTTTAAAAAATCATATCTCGAGAACAGATTGAGATAAAAATATGCAGTTGGCGGCATTTTACTCCGTTTTCGATGTAGTTTTACCCAAATTTTTTTTTTTTTTTGCATTTGCGAGAGACTCACCCTGTATAATTCATTATACAGGGTGATTCCCTCGCAAATGCAAAAAAAAAAAAAAAAAATTTGGGTAAAACTACATCAAAAAAGGAGTAAAATGCCGCCAACTGCATATTTTTATCTCAATCCGTTCTCTAGATATGATTTTTTAAAGTTTTTTTTCTTCAGGAAAACCGTGTTTTTTCCTCTTAAACTCGAATTTCTCCACTTTACTTCATACGATTTTAACTTTTGACCACATTTTCGGAATTAGCGTTAAATTTCCTGTAAGAATAGTGTACTTTGATTCTTAGAAAGTACCGTCTAAAGACCATAACAACTGCTCAAACGTAGACAAATTCCATAAAATGAAATTTCTGAAAATCTTTGAAACGTTACTTCTCTTTCAAAAAAAAAAAAAAAAAAAAAAAAAAAATTCCTGGAGACTGGCAAATCTCATGAAAACTTCTTCATTTAATACGCTTTCCAACGGTATGGTAAAATTTGAGATTATCTTGTTTCTTCGTTGAAAATTTTAAGTTTAAATGCAAGAAAACTTTAGGCACTTAAAAATGGGGGGGTTTGATCATAGGGTAGAAAAGATGTAAAATTTTTTAAAATGTTTTTAATTGAAAGGATTGTGACAACAATGTCCGATTACAAATTGAAATTAGGTTTCTCTCCATGTTAAAAAACCTAAATGTTCATCTAGATGCGTATTAATTTAAAAAGCCTGTTTTCAAACTGTCCACCGTTATTTGTGATGCATGCTCTAGCACGCTTGCGCATTTGTCCCACTGTCACATCTTCTTCATTTAATACGCTTTCCAACGGTATGGTCAAATTTGAGATTATCTTGTTTCTTTGTTGAAAATTTTAAGTTTAAATGCAATACCTATGCCAGGCAGATCCTGAATACCTAATCAGGGAAAACTGCACAGGGTCACGCACCATTCGAATCTTTCAAGGTTATCGGAAGTCATCCTAAATCTCTCGTTAAACTCGAAAATACCCTCGAAAAACGCTTTTGTTCATGACCGAAAAAATCGTTGGCGTCTTCTACGCTGAATGCTTCTTTCTTGTCTGTATTCTTGTGCAGAAGATGATTCCCACATATTAAACACCGAAAACTGGTAAACTCACAATGCTGGAAAATTACAAGTTTACTAATGAATGGACGTAGGTTGAAAATCGGCCATTTTTTACCATTGTAAAACAATGACTTTTACAAAATGATGGGGAAACACTTGTAACTTGTCCAAATTTGCCTGCAAACTTGTTAATTTTCACAGTGCATTGCAAGTCTACACTTGTACCTTTATGAAACTCTTGTACACTCATTTTTTACAATTTGTACATAAAATCGGGTTGTAACTTGCCACTTGTTGCTTTATGAAATAGGCCCCAGGCAATAATTTCATCTCCTGCAATTAACAAGTGCTGACCAGATACAACCTGGCGCAACAATGGTGTTGTTAACCAAGACAAAAACCTAAACTGCTTGTGTCGTGAAATTGTTAAATCACGAGTAATCATCATTAGGTGGGTAAACTACGTGAATAATGAATTGTGACGAAACCATAAGATATTCATGCTTTTCTTTATCAATATCCTCGGTGATAGTATATAGGTATTGAACTTATTGGAATGTGTTTTCTAGTATATCTTTAGGTCACAAATGCATCATACCATGTTTCTTAATCGTATGTGTTTCACATGATCTCAATCCTTCAAAATAAGGGGTCATTACCCCCAAGACGGCCTCCAACCTCCCGTTTAGCTGTTCTCATGCCACTCAAAATTATTTCTCAACTCATTATCGAGTCTTTGTATTATTTTTCATGTATAATTATTAATAGTGGCGTATATCGTTGCCCACATTGATCTTAGTATTATAGTTAATATGATTTTGGTATGATTCATGTATTTGGATCTCATAGTTAATAAATATAAACGTGAACTAGTACTTTTCTTGGTACTATGCACGTAGAAGATCTGACCCATGTATTTGGGTCCTGTAATAAATATACCGTGAACTAGTACCTTTCTTGGTACAGTACGCATAGATGAGATGATCCATGTACTTGGATCCTCAGATAAAGATAACGTGAACTAGTACCTTTCTTGGTACTGTACACATTGGTGATATGATCCATGTACTTGAATCCTCAGTTAATATATCGTGAACTAGTACCTTTCTTGGTATTGAACACGTCAGAAGAGAAGGCCCATGTATTTAAGACTTTGTACAATAGGTAAATATAAAGACTTATCAGATAAGTTGTTCGGCATATTCTATTAAAGTCAATGACATATTAATGCACTGTATTGGCATAAATAATGTTTTATTGTGGGCAACGATATAAGACCCACTGTATTGGTGTCTTCATAGTACAGTTAATAGTGTTTTTATGACAACAAACTGTGATATACAGGGTGATTCCCTCGCAGATGCAAAAAAAAAAAAAAAAAAATTGGGTGAAACTACATCAAAAATGGAGTAAAACGCCGCCAACCGCATATTTTTATCTCAATCCGTACTCGAGATATGATTTTTTAAAGGTTTTTTCAGGAATACCGTGTTTTTTCATTTTAAACTCGGATTTCTCCACTTTGCCTCATTTAATTTTAACTTTCAACCTCATTTTCGGTATTAGCATTAAATTTCCTATAAGAATAGTGTACTTGAGTTCTTAAAAAGTACCATCCGAAGACCCTCACATCAGCTCAAACATTGACGATTTTGAAAAAAGAATATTTCTGAAAATCTTTAAAACTTTACTACTCTTCCAAAACGAATCCTGGAAACTGGCAAATCTCATGAAAACTGCTTCATCTAATATGCTTTCCAACGGTATAATCAAGTTTACCTTTATTTTGTTGTTTAGTGGAGAAAATTATGTTTTAATGTTAAAAAATGTGGGTTTTTCAATGAAATTGTTGGTTTTCTCGAAAGATGACCCTCCATGAACCAACGAGTATGGGGTCGGTTTCTATGTATTTTTTCTCGCTGGATCAAATGAAAACTCTTGCAGATCTCTCAACTACGTTATAATCGAGTTTTACACTTTAATTAACTAGTTTTACCCCATAACACACATACATTTAATCGTAACAAACAAACTAAACATTTGCAATTTTAAGTGTAAAACTCGGATATAACGGAGTTGGAGAGATCTACAAATGTTACCATTCGATACAGCGAGAAAAAATACATAGAAACCGACCCTATACTCGTAGGTTCATGGATGTAGATGTAGATGTAGAAGAAAACTTTCAGGGCGGGGGTTTTGAGCCCCCATCACGAAAGCCTGTTGGCTTATTGTACTTTCCTGAGAGTTTTTTGTTTAATCAAAGAGACTCAGCCCCCTGATGAGGGGTGGTAGGCTCTTGATTAATTGTTCGCTCGGAATGGAGCTCATCGGGGTTTGGGCCCCAAAGAGCTCAATTCTGCGATGGGTGAGTGCAGGGCACTCAAAGATTATGTGGGATGCCGTTTCGTCAGTCTCCTCACATAGTCTGCACAGGGTTGAGTTTTGTGTGACCCCTATGCGATGTAGGTGAAATCGTAGGGGTGCTAAACCGGTTATGAGGCCAACCAGTGTTTTTAGTTCCCTACGGTTTTTCCTAAGTCGCCCCTCAGTAATTTTGGTGTTGAGTTCAGCCACCATAAGTTTACTGTGGGTGTGTCCTTCAATATTGGCCCATCTTTTAGCGGTTTGTTGTTTGACCCACGTGTTGATGGTTTTTCTGAAGGTGGTTTTTGGTAAACCGACTGCTGGCTCAGGCCCTACGAATGGGGTTTGGGAGCCCCTTCTCGCGAGCTCGTCAGTCTTTTCGTTACCAATAATGCCTCTATGCCCCGTCACCCACTCCAGGCGAACCCGGTTGTGTTTGGCTAGGTTGTTGAGGGTTTGCATACAGAACCATACCACTCGGGACGAGATGGTTGGAGCCATTAGTGCTTTTATCGACGCTCGACTGTCAGAAAGGATGCGGACGTGGGCATTTTTATGCCCCCTCCTAAGACTCTCCACAGCTGCTGCCTCGATTGCCACAATTTCTGCCTGGAATACAGAGGTGTGTTGCCCAAGTGGAAACGAAGTGTTCCACCTCGGTTCGGCTCCATGTATTCCTGCGCCAGTTCCTGCTTCCATTTTTGACCCATCTGTGAACCAGATGATGTCATTGGAGCAGCAATTGTTCTCCCATAGCCCCTCTCTTGTAATGATTGACGTGTAGAGATGGGGTTGGGAGAGAGTTTTGGGCATGATATCGGCCACCATGTTGAGTAGTGGTTCTTGTATCAGTTCCAATATATTGGTATGACCTCGGTGAGGGGTTGTCCGCCAAGAGCCGTTCCATTTCAGTCTCAGGGAGGCCATAATGGCCTCACCTTGTATGAAGATATCCACTGGGGGTAGACCCAGTAAAACCTCCATGGTTGCTGTGGGTGTACCATGCATTGCTCCGGTGATGGTTAGACAGGCCAGTCGCTGGATGCTGGTGAGAGTTCGTCGTGCTCCCACCTGACTCGCCTTGTGCCACCACACAACGCAACAGTACGTTATTATGGGTCTAACAATGGCGGTGTAAATCCACTGGACCATCCACGGTTGAAGCCCCCATACTTTCCCACATGTACGCTTAGCGCACATGAGGGCTCCTTTGCATCTGTTTGCAATGTATCCTAGGTGTTTATTCCAGGTGAGTTTTGTATCCAGGTATACACCCAGATATTTGACCTCACGTTGAAAGGGCACCCTTGAATTAAAGAGAAGAGGTTCTGAAAGGCCCCTCAAATCTCTTTTTCTGGTAAAGGTTACAAGTGTGGTTTTGTTGGGGTTTACATTTAGGCCCTCAGTGCCACACCAATCCTCCACCACTTTCAGAGCTGACTGAGCCAGATCTGAGACTACTCCAACGAATGGTCCCCTAATCAGGATGACCACATCGTCGGCGTAGCCTTGAGCGTAAAAGCCGAGTGTGTTGAGTCGTTCAAGTAAAGAGTCCACAACGAGGTTCCACAACAGTGGGGAGAGTACCCCCCCCCCCCCCCCCCCTGCGGGCAGCCCCTCGCCACAGACACCTCCACTGATTCCCCAAGGAGCTCAGCATTTACCGTTCTACTCGTAAGCATAGTTTTTATCCACCTACATATGGTGTTGTTTATATTGTGCCTTTGAGTAGCCCTTATAATGGAGGTTACTGAGGTTGAATCAAATGCCCCCTCTATGTCCAAGAATATTCCTATTGCAAATTCCTTGTCAGCCAGCACAGTTTCCACCCTGGTGACTAGGTGGTGCAATGCGGCTTCACAGGATTTGCCTTGTTGATAGGCAAATTGATTGGGGTGAATGGGCCTCTCTATTAAGGAGGTTTCCCTCAAGTGTCTATCGACAAGTTTTTCTAACGCCTTCAAATTAAAGGATGTCAGACAGATGGGTATAAATGCTTTTGCCTGGTTGTACCAAGGTTTCCCTGGCTTTGGCAAAAATATGACCCTTGCTTGACACCATCTTCTGGGGATCGTGCCTGTTGCCAGGCTCGCCCTAAAGAGAGCACCTAGTATCCTAACGACATTGTCCCCCCCTTCTTGTAGAAGTTTCGGGATGATGCCGTCCGGGCCAGGTGATTTATAGGGGTCAAATGAGTTGATGGCCCACATCACTCGCTCTTTGGTGACTACACTCTTTGCCACTTCCCAGTCTAAGGGAGAGGATTTCCCGCCATAGTGCGGGCTGGTGGGTCAGAGTCTGTACCTAGAGCATTTATTACTAAACAGCCAGGGAAGTGGGTCTCCAGCATGAGTGCCAGAGTGTCCCCAGCTGTTGAGGTATATTCTCCATTTGGTTTCACAAGTGTTCCAATTGGATTGATAGGATCTTTAGCAAGGATTCGCTGGAGTCTGGCGCATTCAGAGGCACTTTCTTTCTCTTCGCAGAACCTCCTCCATGCTTCCCTTTTTGCTATTCTAATAAGTTTCCTATATTCAGCTAATTTGGTCTTGTAATCATCCCAATAGCCGGTCTTTTTGGCTCTGTTGTACAGTTTGCCAGTTTCACGTTTGACAGCTTCTAGTTCCGTATTCCACCAGGAAACCTGGATTGGCGAGGGCCCAGTTGTTGTCAGGGTGTGATTGTTGTATGAGGCGAGTAGCGCGCTTTCCAGCTCTTCCGCCAGGGCTCCACCTCGCTTTCCACCTCTACTTCCTCCTTGTAGTTCTTCCAGTTCGTTTTCCTAGGATCTCTATGTACTTGTCGTGTTTTACCCAAACCTTGGATTACCACGACAATGTACATGTGATCAGAATAGGAGGGAATATCGGATACGAACCATTTTTCAATTTTTGTCTCAAGCAGAGGGGTTGTGATGGTAATGTCGAGAACTTCTTTCCTGGATGGGGTTACAAATGTTGGTTTGTTTCCCCGGTTTGCCAAATATAAATCATTGGCTACCAGGTAGTCAAATAACAGGTCCCCTCGTGTGTTGATGTCAGTGCTTCTCCACGCACTATGGTGGGCGTTGGCATCTGCACCCAAAAGGAGCTGCATGTTGTCATTGCGGCATTTTTCAATAAGGTTAGCCACTTCTTCTGGTGGAGGTCCGCTTGAAGTATCTGCATCTCCTGGGAAGTACGCTGAGGCAGTGACTATATGCTCCCTATGGTTGCCTTCCTCGAGGATGATTTTCACTGCAACTAAGTCTCTGAAACAGAACTCAGACATGGTTAGTGAATTTATATCATTTTTGACAAATATGCAGGAGCGTACATTTTCAGCGCAGTTGCGCTTGTAAATGATCTTTCCTCCTGCATTATTGAGGCCAGCAACTCTGCCCCGGGAAACCCAGGGTTCCTGGATGAGTGCGACGTCATATTTGCCAGCTGCAAGCAGTTGGCATAGATTTGCTGTAGCCACCTTGTTGTGCTGCAGATTAATTTGAAGAATCTGCAGCATTTTTAGGTGGTGAGAGGAGCTCAGCATAGACCAAATCAGTCTCCACGTCAGACAGTCTTTCCACGGAGTGGGTACCATGTACTATGACGATCTTGGTGGTGGTGAGTGCACCACTATACTCACCCTGACTCCAGCCAGAGCTAGAGGTTTCAGGTCGAGCTAGGGCAGCTCCCCATTGCTTCTTTGGTTGCTGTTTGGAAGCCGAGGATGGAGGTGGGGTTGTGTGTGGGGTTCGAAGCCGCTTTCGCGGTGTTTCTACCCCAGCCCCCTCCCAACCAGCAGCTAGGGGGCCAATGGGCCTAGGACTGGAGGGACCACCATGTCTGAGGGGTTTGTCGACACACGTGTGTGTCTTTGCCCCTCGAAGACAGGTAGCCCCATCCCTAGCCAATATAGAGTTCCCCATCCCTGGCTTCGGGTTTTTTCCCTTTTTAGGGTAGATTTCTAGGTGGTTCATTATTGTTCCCACGAGAAGCTAGGGATATAAACGTCCACCCGCGCAGAGCCCCGCATGCGCGGGTAAGCCTAATTACACCCAGGGGGTCGGCCGGTACCCTGGGGCAGCCGTTTGAGACGCACATTACCCTCTGCACCATGCAGACCCTAGGCACGGCGTGCACACCTTGTCTTGAGGGGGGGAGTCCGTTCTTAGTAACCAGTGCAATAGCTCACACTGCCCAGTATACTCCTAGGAGATACTATCGTGCAATGGACAGTGCGAGCCGTGGCTAAGCCCTCCCACCACATCAAGGTGACGGACATTGGGAGGGAAGGTTCATGGAGGGTCATCTTTCGAGAAAACCAACAATTTCATTGAAAAACCTACATTTTTTAACATTAAAACATTATTTTCTCCACTAAATAACAAAATAAAAGTAAACTTGATTATACCGTTGGAAAGCATATTAGATGAAGCAGTTTTCATGAGATTTGCCAGTTTCCAGGATTCGTTTTGGAAGAGTAGTAAAGTTTTAAAGATTTTCAGAAATATTCTTTTTTCAAAATCGTCAATGTTTGAGCTGATGTGAGGGCCTTTGGATGGTACTTTTTAATAACTCAAGTACACTATTCTTATAGTAAATTTAATGCTGATTCCGAAAATGTGGTCAAAATTCAAAATTGAATGAAGTAAAGTGGAGAAATGTGAGTTTAAAAGGAAAAAACACGGTTTTCCTGAAAAAACCTTTAAAAAATCATATTTCGAGAACGGATTGAGATAAAAATATGCAGTTGGCGGCATTTTACTCATTTCATAATAGTTCATAAATGTTAATCATTTAAAAGCCACTTACCCTCTGCCGTCTTCACAAGCTGGACACTAACTGTAGGAAACAGGTAGTAGGTCTACCCTTTTAGGTTGGTGTAGGTCCAGTGTTACCAACTTATGTACGTTTACAAAGGGATAACACTGTTCCTAGTCACAGTCACATTCGCAAGGATTGCGACAGCTTGCCCATCCCTGATGAAGCCTGTCACACACAAAGGTGTACTTGGACGCTAATAAACCATGATGAGTTATAGCCTACCTAAATGCTCATCTTCAAACCACCCCTACCATAATTATTGAAATGGAATTTTACGTTTTAGATTTCCTTAATTTCTTCGTGCTTTCAGATGCCCTGATATAGTGAAACTGGAATCTCAAGGTGGTCATTTAGCATCGGTCGTTAACGGTATTGAGAGCGGAGAAGATCTGAAGATCGTTTGGCTGACAAAAAAGGGAACCGTGTTTGTTTGGCAAGAGAAAAGAGGAATTTCCAAGTAAGAAAGTTGTCTATGCATAGTTTATATCCCCCCCCCCCCCCTTATCCTCACCGAGAAACGATTTTGTTAATTGTCCGAATATTTATGACAGAACATAGATCTTTAGTTTTAGGTTTGATATTAGATTTTGAAAATGTAGTCCGTTCTGAGTGAGAAAATCTTCGTCTGCCATCTCAGCTTCGTTCTCAGTGTGCGTTCTGCGAGTTCGGAACGGTTCTGGGCGGAGTTCGGCGTTCGCAGTGTTTTGCAAACCCAGTTCTGATCGGTTCTGACAATCCCCGTTTTTTTTTTTGGAACTGTCAGAACTCGAATGCAAAGGGACATGGTTAACAATTTTTCGGATCTCGTGGAGTAAACAACTCTCTTCTTCTTCACCGAAATCGTACTTAATCATACTTTAGTCTCTATACGTTAGTATAAGTAACTATTCTATGATCGCAATGCCAACTAGCTCGTCAAGTTCGGAAAGCGATAGTTTTGACGATGGTGTTTGGTTTGTAAATGATGAGGGCAAGATTGAAGTTATAGTTGGTTCACTTCTACATCCACGAAACCAACTCAACTCAACTCAACTCAACTCAACTCTAACTCAACTTTTTTCAAGTATACTCCTCAGTCATCGTGGAATTTTTTTATTATTATTTTTTAATTTTTATTGCCTTGATGTAATAGTTAAGTAATATTCACGGGCACAATAAGTGATATATTCACGGGAACTAGAAATATTCTGAAAAGGAGCACCAGAAGGTAACACGAGTTGAGTGAGGTTACAAACAACAACACAGGTTATTCCACTTCCAAGTTCTGAAATCGTTCGCAGTGCAGAACGCGGTTCCACAAGTTCCGGAACGCCCCGGGATTTCCCATCCCAGTTCTGATGAGTTCGAGAACTGTCAGATCTTCCAAAGCTCTTTCCATTCAAGATTAAATACTTTCCAAAGTTTATTCGAGACCTTTCCTTTACAGCCAAACTCATTAATTTTTTATTATTTTACACATGAAGTTAGCAAAAACGGTCTTGCACTTTGTACTTTAATGGGAAATGGGCTCAGTCAAATTATGCATGATATGAACTTTAGAAAGTATTCAACCCTGAATCTAATGAGGTTTGGCAGACCTGAATCAAACCAATATTAAGGCTGATAGGCGATTTTGAAGGGCAAAAGTGTAGACGGGAAGAAGACAGAACCCTCCTAAAATTAGCCCGATTTTCGATTGTCCTTAATTCCCTTATGGCGGGAGACAATTCATAGTTTTGTGTCGAATCGCTTTGATTTTTATGCTCTACATCTTCGCTATGCATACAAATTTCTGTAGTATGCACGGTTTAGGAAATATTAGAGAAAAACTAAGGGTGTTACGCTTCCCTAGTAATGCGTTGGTTTTACATGAAAATCAATATTAGAGAGTTTTTGGCGACCTCAACTCAACGTCACTCGTCACCACCGTCTTGAGGGAGAAAATGAAGATGCTAACTCAAATGGAACCTGGGGCACAGTTGTCTTAATTTTTAATGTCACTCTAACGGTGGTTGGACAACGCGATATTTCCCCCTAGCTTAGGGCTGCCATCCGTCCCGATTTATCGGGACATGTCCCGATTTTTGAGGTGTCCCAGGCGTCCCGGCATGATTTTTGAAGCGTCCCGATTATTTTTTTTGCTCTCCCGACTTCGTCCCGATTTTTAAAGTAGTTGAATCTCCGGAGTTTTTTAACTACATAAAAATGCAGAAAGATGTCCTTCGCTCAGTTGGCGGCAAAGAAAAATACGCAGACTGATTTTTGCGTGATATATTTCGTTTTTCAGTACCTATGTAATATTTCGTTTTTCAGTATTTACCTACCTATGTGATATTTCGGGGTTTTTTTTTTTTTTTTTTTTTAAATAATGATGTTTCTCCAACTTTTCAATACCTATTGTATTTTTTCCAAAAATAAAACTTAGTCGTTGTATTTTGTCAGTGACTTGAAGTATATCTTGTCCCGATTTTCGTCCCGATTTTCTACTTTAGGCTGTCCCGATATGTCCCGACTTTTAGCTTACGCTGTCCCTACTTACGTCGAAAAGATATGGCAGCCCTACCCTAACTGTCTTGTCTATACTGGTTGTCTAATCAACTTCTTCATTTCGATATGAAACGCCGATTTGCAATCCTAAATTCGCATTGACATGGATATGTCTTTGCTCTGGGGGGCCAACCAAAAATTTCCGTGACGCAAAATTTGTGTCACAATTTCAGTGTTTTTCACGTACAACCCAGCCGTTGCTAGGGGAATGGAACTTCCGCAGTTTTCATCGCACAAAAATCGTTCGACACTCGTTGGAAAGCGCTTGATTTATGTGATAAATGTTCACATCTCAAGCTACCAATTTCCCCCTCCTTACGTACCTGGCTACATTAACAAAACTAAGTTGATTGGACTATAAACAATTTAAATAAGCCGGTTACAATATTCTTAACGTGAAGCAATAGCATCATTTACTCCACTCCATAGGAAACATTTTCATCCTCTTGACAACAGTTGATGACAACTCGAGGACAACCGTTATGAAATCCCCAATCAAAGACATAACCATGTAACATGGTATCTGCTTGTAAAGCGGATAGTGTAACTCGTTTACGAGTTTCTTTCGTTTATGTGCCAAAGTAAAGACATAAAATTGTTTATGTTAGTTTTAGTACAAATATGGGCTGATTTCTCATTCTTAGTTTTCAATTCGTAAACAGGGCATGGATTTAACGCAAAGATAGCAAGCCTCAAGTGAGAAACACCGCGGTTTAGATGCACTTATAGGTCATTAGTCGTTACGCACTTCATGTTTTTGGGTTTTCCGTTTGGTAATATATCAACAAGTATGAAAAAGGATTTATCTTCACGACAGTGAACCAGGATTTTAGATGATAATCATCAGTGGAGGCAGCACCTCACGCAATGTTTAGGAGAGAACAGCTGAGAGATCAGGCAAACTAAGAACAATACTGCGAAGAAGTAGTGTCTTAAAACTCAGTTTTCTCATTTAAAATATGTGAAATAATTATAAAAACAAGGGTCTAATCGACCAAACAGAGCTTGTGAGCTCTGAAAAAGAACCGATTTTTTCGATCGAGTTGAAGGCTAGTAAAGCTATACGGGGGAGGCGGATGATTCAGTTTCTGCGCGACTTGGAACATAAAATAACCAAGTTTGAGGGGTGTTCAAAAAACCTATTTCCTACATCAACGTAATTAGTAATGGGGCATTTGGAAAAAAAAGATTATTATTTACTTTACTAGTATCCGAGTAATTTTGAGGTGCCCAGTAGTGTTACATTTACTGGAAGGTTAGGCTGGTGTCGTGTGCCTTTAGGCCCCCAAACGGGTGGCGTTAAATGAGCCATTCTCGTCTTCTCAAGGTCACGAACTCTTGGGTATGTTAGGGTGACGTTAAGGTTACGTTAGTGGTCACCAAAGACTCTCTATTATTGTCGCTGTGACATGACGTTAAAAAAATGGAAACATCCTGTTAATCATTATTAAATGATACAACTTTGAAATTGGCAAGTTAAGCCTTAACCACTACTTTGTAATCCACCAATTTCGAGATGGCAGAAAAAGTTTCTCACGCAGAACCAATTTTCAAAATCTTCAAAATAAATGTTCAAAATGTGATCCCAAAATTACCTTCTTCTGAAACTACTCATTTTCGGCATTAGTTCTTGGACTATTACAATGATCGTGTTTACAATCGTAAATGGAAGTTGTAAGCACGTATTTATTTTCAGATGTTCCATTGGCGCTGGGCGAATCTTGTCTATCTGTGATATTTTTCTACGAAACGATACGCTCCTCTTGGTGACGAAGTATGGAGAGGCTTTTTCTGGCTTGATGAAAACAAGAGAAACTGGTAAGTAATGTTGTATCATCGTGTAACATGAACATGATTCAGTATATTTTGAACTTGGGTCTGCACATTATTATATGTTGTGTTAAATCATGATATATATGAAGTTCGCACTGTAGCTGATGTTTCATTTCATACAGGATGTAACAAACCTAATGGTCAAAAATCCAGGGATCGATTCTACAACTAAAATTTGCTACAAAAAGTGCCTCATAGACTTTTTTAGAGGCTTTGTTTCCGAGTAATTTCACTTTGAAGATTTGTTTCGTATTTTCGACCTTATGTCACTAAAATGGTCATAACTCCCTTATTATGATGCGTAAATTAATATTTGATTACACAGTTGACAAGAACCTACCAAATGGGATGTCGTATGTTTAATCTACTTAACGAGGAGACTAAAGAGCTTTCTTTCAAACATTTCAAGCGCACTATACAACGTGAACTCATCAAGAACTGTACCACACTAGCGATTTTTTCAAAATGATATGTACCATTTTAGCGAATTTTTGAAGAAAATTAAGCTATTGCTCTCGCCTCAAAATTTGTAGAATGTGAATTTTTGAAGAAATTTAATGCAGAAATCCGTTTTAGGCTATTCTGAATCATGTTCTGAAGTTGAACGCATTTTTTTTATGTACGTATGTATGTATATATGTATGTGTCATTCCAGACGATAACTGTCCGTGGAATTGTGCTAGAAACTTCAAACAAATTTTAAAATGTTAAGGACACAAAACGAAAGTTCAAGTTCGTTGGACAGCATGATCGGATTACATCTTCGGGTTGAAATTTTCAAAAATGTAGTCAAAATTTTCAAAATAGCCTGTTTGTTGCGATTTGTTGTGCGAAATAATTTTTTCAGCATACTAACATGTGGTATATTCGGAATTAGTGTAAAATTTCCTATAAGAATATGTATCAAGTTTTCAAAAATTCCAAAGTTGAAAAATCAGTCAAAAATCGAAATAATGCCGTTCGCTAGTTGTAAAAATCGGTAATATTTGTTCGAAACAGTTTGTCTGTCAATTTCTTGCTGTGGGATACTAGATTCGAATGCAACTGACTTTATATCACTCGTAATATAAAGCCTCATCATCGATTGGCTGTGGAAATACGTTTCTTTCATATGACGTTGGTATGTTATTTTATTTTATGTCAAGATTTGATGATGTTATGATAGTATACTGTTAAGATTTCAACTGCCTTCAATACTGACCACATTGGACATCGAAATCTCTGAATATTTACCTACATTTGTCTTTAAATCTACAAGATTAGTTTAATAATAATGAAGTATGAGTCCCTCCTAATTATTTTTAATAATTTTATTCCATGTTTGTCTATCAAAATCATAAACTAAAATTTCTCTACACGATCAATAGCGACTGAAATGTCGAAGATTTCTTCAAAAATTCGCTCATGGGGTCATGCTGCATGACTGGACTTTTTAGTTAGTAGGTAGTCAATTTTTCAAGCAATAAATTTTTTTTTACTAGTGGAACGTTATTCTTCTCTTATTCACTCTTAAATAGTTTTTATCTTGTAGCCATTGTTAATTTTATGTCAGCAACCGAGGAATTTTATAAAAGTACTCGAGTTAGCTTTTTAGATATTTATAATGACTGTGATAACTTGTAAACTATTGAATATTTTTATTTATTTAGATTTATATAAGTTGAATGAGTTATTGTTTTAGTGTGTTTGTAATTTATTGAGTGGATGGCTTTATAGCGAGCTAATTAGGTTTGGGGATCCCAATTGGCTCGGGTGCGGTCTCGCTTGGTGATTCTCGGTTGTACGATTTATGAATCTGTAAGCTCCTACAGGGACTAATATTTGAACAGTTCAACTAAAAGAATGATTGACCATTTAGGTGCTTAAAATGGCGACTCTTCGGGGAGCTTAAAAGGGATACTGGTCACGTTATCAATTGCTTAAGTTTACTATAAGTGAAACCTCAGATTTGGAGATGCAGGTATAATAAATCACGAACACAATTAAAGTAGAACACAGTTGATGTAATTTAATAATACTCTTAGACTGATTATTAATTAGAAGTTGAAAGTAAATACATCAAGTGTCTGTCCGAAGATGTATAGAAATAAAGTACGGAACAGTACAAACAAGGAAATGTTGCCTGAAGGGCACGTTATTAGTCAATTCCCTGATCGGGACTATGAGAGGTTGAAGTCCTCGAAAGTAAGGATTTGTGACAATGGTATAAAATATAGCGAGGCACAATACCGTAGCTGAATTGCTGATACTGATTCAGTCGAATATCCAATGAGTCCAATCTCGTCAGAATGAGCCTGAGTACTGTACCGATCCGTATCGCGATCACGGGGTGTCCATTGGTACGTATCGACACTAAGGAGACTGTAGTTAAGAGCAAAGAGTTTGTCACTGAGTTTGTTACGAACACGTCACGAAGGCTTGATCACTTGACCGCAATTGGGTCATTAACTAATTTTTGACACGCGTAGACTGGGTGTGTGGAGGGAACATGGTTGACGCTTTTATAGGGGGTGGTTTTGTGGGGCCAAGTACTGGAGAGGGGAAAGAGCCCATCCATGACCCCCACCACCTGGCTACCCGCCTCCCTGTCAGCTGCCTCTTCCCCCTGCCGATCTCTTGAGCCTGTGGTAGGCCTCAAAGGCCTACAAATCATAGCAAAGTGTGCTTACCTAGGAATAGGTGGGCTCCCCTGGGAGGCCGCCATGGTGGGTCGGGTCCGGGCTCAGTCGAGAAGCCCCACTCTTTTATTTCATTTTATTATTGTTATTTTAATTAATCCAATTTTTCTCTCTCCTTTATTGACTACATGAATGTTAATGTACCTACTACGAATTACATTGACTTACTTTACTTTACTTATCCGGCTCTACGGTCCTTGGAGAACCAGGGCCTTCTCAACAATAGACTGCCACTCCTTCCTTTCCCGAGCATGGCTTCTCCATCTTCGAACGCCGAGTCGGGTCAGGTCGTCCTCTACATCCTCCAGCCAGCGCAGACGTGGTCTTCCCTTCATCCGCCTTCCTCCAGGTGTCCCATATAAGGCTCTTCTTGGGTACCTCTCGGTGGGCATCCTTTCGACGTGACCTAGCCATCTGAACCTAGCTCGTCTGATGAATGCCACCAGGTCCGGCTCACCATACAGACGTCTCAGCTCGGCATTCCTTCGAATTCTCCAGACTCCGCTCTCACAGACCGGGCCAAAGATTTTGCGCATAATCTTGCGCTCCCAGCAATTCAGGAGTCGTTCGCTTGCAGAGGTCAGGGTCCACGTTTCACAGCCATATGTGACCACAGGACGTACAATAGTCTTATAGACTGTCAGTTTCGCTCGGCGCGAGAGCCCTCTAAATTTCAAGGCTTTCTGGACTGCCCAGAAGCACCTATTACCAGCAGCAATGCGTGATTTTATTTCAGTGGTCACACGAATTACATTGACAATTGTCCTACATTCTATCATGTTATGACAATATATACAATTCTGATTCCGATTCTGATTTGGTGGACCTCTTTTGTGTACACCCTGTACTTCCATGTGACAGCCATGATGGGCATAGACATTATGACAACCAATGAAAGACCCACCCAAGTTTTCCATTGCATTATATGAGTTCCCTCACTTTAACTGTTCCATACAATTGATTGACTTGGATATTAAAGCTATACTTCATGGTAGTCATAAAAATTCAGTTAAACGCCTACTTTTGATGTTCTACTTATTTCAGGGGTTTTACTGGAAAAAGTAACGAAAAATTCTCAAGTGCCTTGTTGGTGCAGTGTAAACATCAAGCAGATACCCAACGTGCATCGTGCACTTTCCATCACCTGCGATCCAAAAGGCAAAAACATTGCTGTCATTCAGGTAATTGATTTTTTCTACACATAAATAACTTTATGTTTCAATAGTGTTGAATACATTGTTTTTTTTTTTTTGGTATTTATTTCCATATATCACAACTACGTGTGAGTAGAAAGCGTCCCAAAAGTAAAATATTATTTTAAACAAAGAAAAGTATTACAAAAAAGTTTATATATAGATATTTCAAAACAACAAAGCACAATATCAACAAAAATGGAGAATAAATAAATCAATGGTTAAAAAATTCACTAAGAGAGTAAAACTATTTGTCCACGAAAAACAGCTTCACATTCTTCTTAAATGTAGAAAGCGAGCTACCCCCAATTTGAAAATTCAGGAATTTATTGTGAACTTTCACGATCTGGTAAAGTACGCTTTCTTGAAATAGTGAGAGACTATGCTGAGGAAGCCGAAGAAGACCAACACTGTGGGTAGAGTAGGTGTGGTAAAATTTAAATTCTTCCAAATAGGTGGAGTATTTCCTGTAGAAAATCAAGCATTGAATTATGAATGCTGACGGTATTGTTAGTAAACCTGCATTTCTGAATTGTCCTCTACAAGAAGAAAATGGTTTTAGACCTAGGACAATGCGAGTCGCCCTTTTTTGCACTCTGAACACAGCACTATGCCATACAGAGCCTTACTCATAAAGAGAGCATGGTAAGCATTCAGTACGATACCCTTTGAAGCAATCGTTTTCAGTTTCCGCAAACAATAGCAGCAACTGCCAAGCTGTTTACAAGCTTTATTGTGCTAAGATCTGAAATGAAATGAAAATTACCTTTAGTCTGCAAAAAATGAAAATTGCACAATGTAGGTTTGTAACGATAATCTTTTTTATAATACATTAGGGTGGAGGCACTAGTGTTTGACAAGTACCCAGTGATCGACATCTCACCAAAAAATTTGAATAATAAGGCATAAAAGTGTTTAACGAGCTTGATTCTTTTGCATTTTGACACAAAATACCTTCTCAGTGAAGTATTAAGGCAGGAAAAGGATTCAGGCAGGTTTTTGTGAAATGTGGAGAAGGTTACCCAACAGAACCTCGTGTTGTCAAAACGGAAGTTAGTAAAAAACGTTGTCTATTTCCACGAAAAATAAAAAGTTACACTGTTAAATCGATATCGACGGTTAGGCCATCATCAGTAACAAACAATAACTGAAGACACATTAGAAAGGACACAGCTTATATAGTGACAGGTGAAGGGAGATTGAATCCCATTGGTCGAGAGAAAGGAAAGGGGCAGGAGGTACAACCAATTAAGTGCATACAAAGTGAAAGGGGATTATAGCTAATCAGATGAAGTGAAAGGGGTAAATAACTAAATATGGTTTCAACAGTGTGAAGGGATAATTCCAAGCTTTACAGAAATGGACCTATCAGTGGTGAAATATATTGAGGTATATCCTCATTTAAACATTTACCAGACCTGTCACTTTTGATCATTTCGAATTTTTCAAGTACATTCAACACACCTCCCTTTGGGCAAAAATGAAGAAATTCTACAAACTGTCTATCTGTCAAATCAAAATTGTAACTATGATTAGATTCCTTAAGATGTTTTGCATATGTAGACTTACCCTTATTTTCCCTGAAATCCTCCAGATACTCGTCTATTCTTTCCCTAAATTTCCTACCAGTTTGACCGCAATATTCGTAGCCACAAGAACATTTTAATTTATAAACTCCACTTTTATCCTGAACACTAATTTTGTCCTTAACGGATCCTAGTAATGCTTTAAGACTATTTTTTAGTTTTAAAACCTACTTTATAACCTCTCGATGATAGCATTTTGCCAATTTTATCAGAAATTTTCCCATAATAAGGTAAACTTATCCATTGCTTTTCTTCTCAAGTTACATCTTCCCGAGCCAGATTTTAAACTTTTTCCCTACTCTTTTTCCTAAGAACCTTATCCCATATGGTATCAACGAGATCGTATTGTACCTACGGTATTGAGAAAACATTGTCCCTATTTTGTGATGAAACATCTGGTGATATTTTCAACTTTGTCTTCATGAATACTCATATCAATTTTATATTTAGATTAATAAAACTAAATTTAAATCCTCAATTTATTTGTAAAATGTTGAAATAAATGTTTTGTTGATACACGAAATCATTTATTGCAGAAGAACTGATGTGTCAATCATTGGTAATAACAGGTGCTACCAAAAATTTGGCTGTCAAATACTGGTTCAAAAAATTGATTTCGAAAAAACGAATTCATGATGTTTTGTGGCTTAAAATAGCAATGTTCTCAATACTGAGCAGTTTGAGCACATCCTGATGCAGCAGTAGATATAATATTAAAGTTTTTACAAACGAAAAAACAACGTAATTGTTTGTCGAAGTCGAAATTTCTCTTAAGATGTCAAACACTGATTGGTCCCTCCACCCTACTGTGTACAGAAGTATGATTTCATGTAATGGAACCCACTACAAGAAACTAGGTTCTATGCTGAGTGGGAGAATCCAGTTCAGAACAAAGAGCAAAAATATTGAAATAATAAATAATGATAGTTAAAATATTAAATTTTGTGAGTAAATTAAACGAGTGAGTGTCAGACTCTAACTCTCGGATGATCATACTATGGAAAGTTGCTTGCTTATGGACTAACGGGTGATTTGAAGGAATCCAATCATACTTACAATTTTGATTTGACAGATAGACAGTTTGTAGAATTTCTTCATTTTCGTCCAAAGGGAGGTATGTTGAATGTACTTGAAAAATTCGAAATGATCAAAAGTGACAGATCTGGTAAATGTTTAAATGAGGATATCCCTCAATATATTTCACCCCTGATAAGTTCATTTCTATAAAGCTTGGAATTATCCCTTCACACTGTTGAAACCACTTGGTGTAATTCTTCCCCTCCTTTCACTTCATCTGATTAGCTATAATCCCCCTTCACTTTGCTTGCACTTAATTGGTTGTACCTCCAGCCCTCTTTCCTTTCTCTCGACCAATGGGATTCAATCTCCCTTCACCTGTGACTATATAAGCTGTGTCCTTTCTAATGTGTGTTCAGTTAATTTTGTTACTGATGATGGCCTAACCGTCGAAATCGATTTAACATTGTAAGTAACTCTTTATTTTTTTCGTGGAAATAGACAACGTTTTTCACTAACTACTGTTTTGAAATGGGTTTCCACAACTTCGTCGCGAGTGTTTAGTTCGTAAGAGAGATTTCGTTGAATAAAGCCTTGTTTAGAATTTGCCTTTCACGACAATATACTATATTGTGAGGGCATCTAATTTATCAAATGGTGATCATATCTCTCTAAATATCACTATGCGTCCTCCCTCCAGGCTCACCCGTCCAATCCAGTTGGTTCTCGGCGAACCAACACCAGAGCCAGCAGCATCGCATCACACATGGGGACTTTTCTGGAGCAGGCTTCAGAATTCGATGGTCTCCACGATATTATATTTTTGGTAATGTATTTTAGATTCATGATGGGTTTATTTATCTGTACGAGTTCCTACTTACTTCTTAGTAGTTACGTATCTTGGATGTGTTCTATTTTTTGGTGAATTACTAACCATATTAACGTAAAATACGTTGTTTATAGTGAATGTTCGCTGAAAATGAATATATTGCAATGGCTTGGAAAATTTTAAAATAAAAATTTTTGAAAAATATCTTCATTTAAATCCGTTTTGGGGAAATCTGAAATCTGGATATATATATATATATATATATATATATATATATGTTTGTGTGTGTGTGTGTGTGTGTGTGTGTGTGTGTGCGTACGTGTGTGTCATTCCAGACGTTAACTCTCCTTTTGATTGAAATAAAAATTCCGTTCGTGCTCCAAAAAATCAAGCTTTCCCAGCACTTTTTGAGCACATTAAATTGGTCAAATTTCAAAAAATGTACTACGAAAATCATTAAAAACGGCTAAAAATCGTTAAATCTATGTTTTTGGCAGAATATTGCTCAAATATAGTTTATTAACTATAAAATAGAACATTCATAAAAATATGTACAAAATTATGCTGAAAAATGTACTTAAAATTCATTAAAATCTGCTGAAAAAATCTATATTAAAAAAACTGCAGAAAAGCTAAGAATTCAAAACCTCTATTTGAATAGGAAATGATTATTTAGAATAAGTTTTTTTCCATGAAATTACTAGTTAACAATTTTCTTGCACTCAAAAAGCTCAAATTTCAATACAATTTAACATTATACAATACGATAATTTACGAAAATTTGCTCATACGATCATGCTGCGCGACTAGAACTTTTTTTTATTTTGCCAGGTAAACGGCACTAAGTTGGCTGCACATAAATTCATTCTGGCATCGTGTGGTTGTTCCGGTGCACTACTGAAAAAATCCAACGTTCAAGTGCCATCCGAGATCCCGTCTGTGATATTTAAAGAACTTCTCAGGTTCGTCTACACTGGCGATTCCGTCCTTCTGCATTTGGGTAAATGTGAAGATCGGTAAGTGTGACTTTTTTTGTGATACGAAAATTATAACAAATATATTTTTTGTGACAATTGAGTGATTTTGTGTCACATGATTGACCGAATTTTGACAATAGGACCTGTGGGGTGTCACAGTCGACGTATTTTTCAGCGCTGAGACGATTGCGAAAACTCCCAGATCTCTAAAATTAATCAAAAAGCGATACAAATCGATTTTTAGGTGAAAAATGCCGATGACCAAATTTATTGACCAAATTTATGACTTCGGCTTCGTGTTCTAAAATTTTCTTTGCGATCTCATCTATCCCCCAAGTTTTATTCAGGACATGGTTGGCCTTAATGATCAGAATTTAAGTGCCATTTAATGTTATCGTCAACTTTTCTTTAAAAATTCGCTCTATCAGTGATGCTGCATGACTGAGTATTTTCCATCAACGATAGTTTCTTGAAAAATGACCCCCCTGCACGAAAAAGGTCTACAGCCCTCTCATTAGGTGAGGTAAGTACGGAGGTGATGTTAATTATTTACGCAATACAATATTAATGTTGTGAGGTAGGTAAGTACCTGCCGACTGAGCTTTAATGTTGAAAAACACGGGTTTTCAAGGGAAATTAAATGTTGGTAGGTATTTGCGCAAAATGACCCTCTATAAAAATCCGAGTTTGGGGCCGGATTCTACGTATTTTTTCACGCTGAACAGAATGGTAATACTTGCAAAACTCCCCAACTCCTATATACCCGAGTCGTACACATAAACTCACAATTAGCATGGAACGTGCTTTAGCATTGGACTAACTAGCGAAAAACGTTACGCGGATGTATCACGAAATTTCTCTTTTCTTGTGGTTTTAACGTACAACCAAGCCGTTGCTGGGAAAATAAAACTATTTTAGTGTTTATGGGACAAGAATCGTTCTCCATTCGTTGGAAAGCTCTCGATTTATCACTCATTTCTTTCGTACTCATTCTTCTATTTATGTCGTAGTTTTATATTTATTTATATTTTAAATGGATATAGCAAACAATGCCGCTTATTTTGTAGTCACTTGGTTGAGAAGTTAATATTGGTTATACCAATTGTAGACGCGCACCATAACAGAAAATTACCTACCTAGGTACCTACTTCGTTCTAATTTCGATTCTATTTGTCGTATGAAACTCCTGAAAAATTTGGTTTTTATTACCTGATTTTTATTGATTGATCCGGGGGGGGGGGTTCCATTATTAAATATATGAAAAGCGGGATAAAAACATTGAACTACTTATGCGTTCTGTCGGAAGTTTGGGAAGACAACATGTCAACTACATTTCAGCACTGGCGGGAAAATTCGAATTTTGGTCAGGGCTGAACAATTATATCTCGACTACGGATTGAGTTATAAATATGCAGTTGGGGGCTTTTTATTTGAGTACATTTTTTGAAATTTGAACAATTTAGTGTGCTCACAAATCGTTAGCCAACAAACTCGATTTTGAAACATTATTATTTTTTTTTTTTTGTTTTTGTATATTGGCTGGCGGGTGCACATGCTTCTATCTGTAGCCGCCCCTGGTTACAATGTTGGATCGATTTCGACGGTTAGGTCGTCATCAGTTACAAATAATAGGTTTGTTCGCAGTTCCGGTTGGAAATGTTTGCCAATCGTTAGCGACCAGGTTTATGATTAGTTTAGTGCGCATGTGTGACCACCACCTAATTTCAAACCGTTGGTAACTAAATCCGCACTGTGAACGGGTTAGACTGAAGTAGCGTAGCGTCGCGTAGCCTCCAACTGCTGTAACCTGCTTGTTGGGCTCTCGCCATCCTTTGAATAGGTAAACATTTTATGTATTAATAAAGAACCTGAACCATGAAGAGATGGCTTGCAAGACAAGAAACAGGTTGAAAAATGAAAAATATTCATTGCTAACAAACCTTCCAACAGGAATAAGAAATCCATGCAATATGGATGATTTTGCGGAAGAATGTGGTGTTTATCTCGCGGTAAGAATTCAACTCGATCTCGAGGTCGACCGTTGTTCTTAATTTGTAATTTAAAAAGCTTTACAAACAACTTTTCAGTTTTGATTAAGTAATAAAATTTTACTGTATGATTTTGTATTTTGTTGCTATTCAGACGAATATTTCCATTCAACGTCACCAATAAGATTTTCCATATCACACAACTCAAGACTAGAAAACTCTTAATAAATAACCGAAGGCTGGCTCATCATCTCTACGGTAAACTCAGCTTGCTAAGCTCCTGCTACCCACATATCTCACAGTGAAATGATTTGGTTGGCTACTTCAAGTCGTGGTGTGGTGGGGGCCAAACCATCAGATCGGTCAGAAGAAATTTCTCTGATCGGTCAGACTACAACTTGGTTCTAACTGGTTTGGTGGTCACTGCGCACAGACCACTATGGATACTTAACTCCGAGATTTCCCCAAATGGACTCTGCAAACGCCGCAAACGCATTTCCAACCGTTTCTTACCGGTTTGATGGTCACTGCGAACAAACCTAATAACAGTTATTGTCAAAATCGGTCTAACATTGAAACGTGGAATTAGACTACGTTCTCCCTGTTGGGTCGTTGGTTTATTTACTCAAGTAAGCATATTTACCAAATTACAATTAATAAATGAATAAATTGGTTTCCCACATAATAAATCAAAAGGTTTTCCTTTTTTTACTAGAAGTATCATTGAAGTTGCTGATCCGCTGAAAAAACTTGCTGAAGCCGCAACTTTTGCTGGTATCGAAGAAATGTTGAAGCGATTACAAAACCTCAGGTTAGTTTTAACTCATTAAAGTTCACCTCGCAGTCATACCTTCTCTTGTCGTTGTAACTATAATAATCAGCATATTATCAAAGAATAAACGTATCATGTATGTAATTGCCTACTCTTCTAGCTTTGGTTGGACCGAAGTGTCAAAATTCCCACTTAACTCGTTTTAGGTTTGAAAACGGAGTTATTTACAGTCTCAAAGAGTTATCTCCACCTTCAAGGATACATTTTGATCGCCAGTTACTTCCAGCCTTGTGTGATATCGACGTGGTTTGTGAAGATTCTGTGACTCTGAAGGCGCACAAGTGCGTTCTAGCGGCGAGAATGGAATATTTCAACAACATGTTCATGAGAGGGTGGACTGAGGTAATTTATTCAAGTTTGTGGACTTGTGTGTCTACAGTTTTTAATTGTTTATATTCCCTTTCTGTGAAATTTACAGTGTCCTAGGTCAACCCCCCCCCCCCCCCTCCCCTCCTATATTTGTATTTTTGAAGATTTCGAAAAACCTTAAATGTTAACAACCCTTAAATTGATGAATAAACGAACTTCTTAGTGAAGTTCATTCATAATGATGTCAGGGGCACTAGAGGGTGTTTTATTAACCATTGTAGTGGCCTTCGCCATGTGCCGGACAGAGCTGGTTTCAAAAGTATTCAAAAAATCGCAGGACGGGCGCCTTAGGGAGGTCGTACTACCGACATTTCGCCCGGCCATGTTGGCAGCACTGTCCGTGGCCCTTATCACTAATACAAAGAGTCCCCAGGCAGGTTTATGGTACAGGGTAAGGTGGCCATGATTATCTGAATGCCCATTTGCATAGGATTTACCTGGTGGACAACCCCCGCTGCTCCCTCTGCAACTTAGAGGTCGCCAATACTTTGGACCGTTTATTCGACTGTCCTCGACTTGACGAAAAAATACAGACATTAAACCTTAATGACACTAACTGGTCGAAATTTTTGATATTATATTGGGCTGCCAGACGTCTAATGGCTCAAACCTCATGACATTGTGGCATATGGAAAAACGCTGCAAATTATTACATAATGGTTTATTATTTCTGAATCAGATAGCCAGCTATAGTAACCAGCATGCTCTGGGGCTTTCGCCAGTCTCTTTTCTAGTACCCACCTCTGTTCTCGCGTTACAGGCTGCGCTCCCAATGGGGAGCAAATGGATGATCGTACAGCCACCCGAGTGGTCTCATTCAATCCACGGAGCTAATTTCTATAGGAATCAAACTAAAACCGTAGGTACACTGGATTCCAAAAGCATCTGGGACCTATCCCAGTCGATTCTGCTCTCACTCCACCCCCGCTCACCCCCATCACAACCAACCGTGACCCCCTGCCAAGCGTGCCAGGCGTCAACACTTTTTCGCCCGTTTTTGGCCCATAGCATCTATGCGAGTAAAACGATCGGGATGGTTAAACGTTTGGACCAACTAGACCCCAAATGGAGTCTATGTGCGAAAGAACGGGTTTTTAAAGTCAATTCTTAGGCCTTTTATGGCCCGGACGGCGAACGGCGGACGGACATTTCAAATTTGGAACCAAGTAGGTGGGCGGTTTTAAATTAGCAATCGCAAACATAATCCGCTGGCTTATCGTGCCAAGTCAAATATATATCCCATTATACATAACTTAAACTAAACTTGCTGCGCGGATACATCACTTCACAACACTGAATGTTATGCTAAAGTTACAATGTGCCCAACAATGCGGCTGGACATTTTAGGTTATGAACTAGAAATGCACTTATGCCAGTTGATAATTTAGGTGTGGAGTAGCCTAGTAGTATGTTTTGAATGTGAATTAACCTAGATGCATGTTAAATAATATTTCTTAGCTGTATGGCCATTAGTGGCCCTTAGCTCCCGGCATGCAAGAACGCACTACAAGAGTGGATGAAGAACTCGACATTTTTTCTGGCTTTGAGCCTATCGGGATGTGTGGGACAACTTCATCATCACGATGCGGAGCAATTATAGCTGCTGTAGGATTCCCAATGGCGAACCATGTAAGCAGATACAAACACATGACATGTCCATCATGCGGAATCGCGAATTAGCCTGGTAAGGTACAGCCAAGTGGTTGGGCGGAACACAAGACACACATACTAGGTATGATTAGAAAATTGTACTATAAAGAGGGGCAGAAAGTCCTCGATATGAGAGACCAAACTGGCCTTACAATTAGGATGAGATAACAAAAGAAAAATCAATTAATAAATTGTTGATAAATAAGCCAAAGGAGGTTGTAAAGCTCCTCAGCGTGAGCAACCCAAGTGTTAGCTCCAGGAAAATAACTCTCACAGCCAAAGAGGTTTGATCCACCAGCGTGTGGGGAAATGTCGCCAAGTAGGCCGATTTAAAAAGCAATCGCAAACACTAGTCATTTATTAAGCTAATAGAGAATGTAAATAACTGTTCATACAGTCATTAGTCAGTTAGATATATTTTAATAGCAATGGATTTGAACAAATGAATGAGATCACTTAAAAAAATGAATATCACCAACATCCAGCCTCCTAATGTTCTTCTCATTCGCCTTTGCTAGGGGGACACTTAGAGGCTACATGTTGCAAGCTCATGTCCTAATTTCTTGTGTTGCTCCTTTTCAGGCCAATATTGGTATGAAAATCCATCTACAATGCTCCTCTAGAATAGTGAATTGGATTTTGGATTTTCTCTACACCGATCGACTACCAGAGACTTTAGGATGTGACGATTTAGATAACATCATCAAGTAAGGAGCTACTCTGTTCATTTTAATGTCAGGAATTTCTAGTTCTGATTTAAGGATTGGATTCAGCGCACTTAAAAATACCACCCCCACTACAAATTTTCAGCATACAAAATCCCAATAGTCTGTGCAAACTCGAGAAGGAAGAAACGAAATTTCCTCCCCAGGAACGTGGAAGAGGTCTTTCTTCAATTAAGAAAAATCTGCGAAAAACCAAGCTTTTTTTGGCAGTTTTTAGGCAAAAAGCATCTTAAGAGGGCATTTCAAACCCATCTTATGTGGTATAGGCGTGTTGAGCGTTGAATTTCCAACAAATATAGCACCTTTTAATTGAACATAAATTATCCTGGAATTTTAGTGATTTTTTTTTCAAAAATGCAGGTGCCGTAAATTAGACGTCCACATGAAAAACGGGCTTTGGATTTGGATTCAGCACCCTCGAAAACCCCCAGGATCAGTAATAGATTCGTTTTTTGGGGGTAGGGTGGAGCAGTGTAATTTATGAAAATTTGCTTATACGATTATGCTGCATGACTGGAATATCAGCACCAAATCATTCTGCTTTTAACTATCTTTTCATTGAAAATCTCACTTTAATAATGTATGTTAGTTGGTTTAGGAAGATGGAAACACTCCTCATCAGCCCGATTTCCCCATTAGTGATGCACCCTAATAAATAAATTGTTAATTAAAAAAAAAAAAAAAAAAAAAAAAAAAAAAATGAATGTTAATTTCCTACCTTTGTGTTAGTTCGTAATGTGTATGTTTATGTCAATATTTTAGGCTTCTTATAGCTTCGGATCAATACCTCATCGACGATTTAAAAGACGAGTGCGCCATTTACCTCTCGGAGTTGCTGAGCCTGAAGAATTGCGTTATGATACTCCAATTGGCCAACACGTACAACGAGCAGAGCTTGAAGGCATCTGTGATGGAGTACATAGCCTACAATTTGAATGCTGTTATTGAGAACAGGTTTGCATTTCATCCTTCTATATAAAAGAGAGAAGTACGTCTGTCTGTCTGTCTTAGGTCGATTCACCCCCAAACGGCAAGACCAATTTCGATGTGGGTTTTGCAAAATGATCGCAAAGTTTGGGTTCTACAATTAGGCTATCGTGACGTCACGCCTGGAGTAGGTTATAGTTTTAAGCCAAAGTCGGCCATTAGTGCGCTACGTCAGTAAATCTCAACTCAACCAACCTATTTTTCACAAGAAGTTTGCCGTCTCACGTCAACCTAATTCGTGGTTATAAAGCCATTTTTCAACAGTTTAGTTTTGCAAAAGTAATATTGTAGCAATGCAAAGTTTCAATTCAACTAAATCATTACAATAATCGCTGGGCTTGTATGATCGATCCGACCTGTAAATCTACAGATTTATCCGTATGCCAAGAAAAAATATATTTATTGGTGAGGAGATTGTGTACCAGTCAATCACTTAGTAAAAATGCAGATTAGTTGGGCATGTAGATCAGAATGATGTGTATAGTTTGGTGGTCTGGATGCTCGCAAGCTCGCATCTCAAGAAGACATAACATCAAGTAGTCAATCCCTTAGTAAAAATGCAGATTAGTTGGGCATGTAGATCAGAATGATGTGTATAGTTTGGTGATCTGGATGCTCACAAGCTCGCATCTCAAAAATTCATAACATCAAGTAGTCAATCCCTTAGTGAAAATTCAAATTAGTTGTACATGCAGGTCAGAATGACGTTTTAGAAGTACATTTCGGGAGCTTTACGAGCAAAGGAATACCCCAGTCAGTAGGATTTGAACCCACGACATTTGTCTCACGAGACCGTAATCATATCAATTGAGCTACACCTCAACTATCGTATCAAAAGACAATCACAATACTTCACTATTCAGTAGGAGAGAGATTAAAGTGGGAGACTAGCGCCGCTGCGCGGCGGAGGAGGGAACCAGGGTCCGGTGTAGGGCTACCGTCTAGTTAATCATACCTGCCAGCGCGATGTTTGGTTGTAGTTTGTAGCCAACGATACCAATCTAACGGCGAACGAGTTTTTATTTGGACTAGGAACCTACTAACTATTGTAGTTATTCAGTGTCCGAAAACTAAAGAACTTAATTCGTTTAGGCTTTGAGAATAATTAACCTGAAAAAATTATTGAAAATTCCTCAGGTGTTTGTACTGCAGTGTAGTTGCATGGCCATTATTCAGGTAGCTTCATCAGCGTTTTATTATAAGTTCGTAGTACTATGCTTAACTGAGGAAGCTTTAATTGTTATATTGAATGAATAAAAGGAGAGATTTGATAGTTTGTCAAAGTAAACAAGGCAGGTTGTTGCTACACCAAGAAACGAAACTACTTAGGTAGGTAGGTAGGTACGTCCATACATCCTACCAGATTCGTTGTTGGTTAAAAGTGCCTCAACGAAGTAAGGTAGGTTGTTGCTTTGCCGAGAAATACAACTGCTGATTAGCAAGTTTGCCTAATATCGAATCAGGAAATATGCAACATGAATTAAAAACAAGGCAGGTCTGGAAATGCTTGCATACGAGTCTGCAACACATTGGGACATTTTATGTCTTTAGTTGCAGACTTGTATCATCAGAAATTAACAAGTGGTTGCATTTATGTTCACAATATCAATTATTGAGAATGATCATTCTCAGTAAACAATTATTCAAATAACCATACTCATAACTCAGCTTGTTGGCCACGTATTTAGCAGTAGTTAACATAATATGGTTGGATAAATCGAGAGCTTTCGAACGAATGGTCAACGAATTTTGTGGGATGAAAAACGACGCAGTACCATTTCCCTAGCAACGACTCGTTTTATTAAATCTGTCAGGCTAGGGCTCCTAGGGGTTTTCCATTGAATTATTACCTTTCCAAGGGTCACGTTTTAGCAATTTTCGCGTTGAGGTGAAAATTAGAACATGTTCTAATTTTCCCAAGTGAGTTTGAAAATGCTCCGCCTGGTCGTGGTCGAAAAAGCTGACCTTGGAAAAAAGCACTTTGCCTTCTTCACGTTTAGGCATTGAAAATGCCGAAAAAATGCTAGTGTGATACGGCCTTAAGGAATAAACCTTGAAATGCATTCTCCTGAAGGTAAGATTTCATAAAGATGGCATTGGCAGTGCAGTTATTACGCAAGTTTTGCAGTTACGCAAATTTTTGGGACCAAAATGTTAATCAGGTACCTACTTTCGTTTCTGTCTATTGAGTACATGAACAAGCAAGTAACATATACGGAAAGTACGTAGTTAGGTTGCTGCTTTGCCGATGAATACAACTGCTGATTATCAAGTTTGTCAAATATCGAATCAGGAAATATGCATCATGAACTAAAAACTAGCTTTAAGGAAAAAACCTTGAAATGCATTCTTCTGAAGGTAAGATTTCATAAAGATGGCATTGGCAGTGCAGTTATTACGCGAGTTTTGCAGATACACAAATTTTTGAGACAAAAATGTAATTAGGTACCAACTTTCGTTTTTGTCTATGAATTACATGAACAAGTAATGATGTACGGAAAGTAGGTACGTAGGTATACCTTCCCTCTAGGTACTTACCTTTCCACATGCGATACTTAACTATTCCCGTCTAGCAGAGCTCTCATGGCAGTCCTTTCACATGACCACTTTCACAGTACCCTAAAGATTTTAGTTTCTTAATTGATTCAAAGAACAGTTCTGAAAACTAGAAAGGTAATCCACAACATCTTTGTGGCTGATGTGTGGAACATCTAACACTTGTATGTCAACTCCCCAACACACATTTTATCATGATCAGCTAAGAGACATCCGGAGCCAAGTTCTTTGCATTTCGAGACTAAAGTTGCGGCGGATCTTAATTTCTTTGCTATTTGCTAAATTGCTTTGCTATCTGATTTTCTTTGTTATTTTGCTATTGGAAATGGAGAACCTTTGGGATGTCTAGAAAGGAATCATGAAGTCCAGAGCCTCCCAGAAATCCGTCAATCCTAGATATCAACGCAAGTCGAGTTCTTTAGCCAGCTCGATTATTCCAGAATTTCAGGCTCAAATTTACAATTTAGTAGTCCAAAAAATGCTTTAAAAAATCGGTTTTTTGACAATAGGGCATGTGGTGTGTCACAGTCGAAGTATTTCTCAGCGCTGAGACTATTATGAGCGAGTGAGAAAAATCTATTTTTAGGGGGGAAAATGTCCATAATTGACCGATTTTTTTAGTTCCGCTGGGTGTTCTAAAACTTTCTTTACGATATCGTCACACGGCTGTCCCCAGAGTTTTATTTAGGACGTGTTTGGCCTCAGTGATCAGAATTTAAGTGCCTAATTTAATGTTATCTACGACCTTTCTTTGAAAATTCGCTCTTTTAGTCATGCTGCATGACTGAATCTTTTTGACACAGAATGTGTTTTAGCCATGGACTAACTAGTCAAAAATGGTAACGAAATTTCGTAACAAAATCTGGGACGACAACATAGATACTGATGATACGGTACTAAGGATCGTGTAACCTGGTGTAACCTGTGCGATATTTTGTTATGACGCGGTGATTATATAAGATTCTGATTTAGTGGGTGGAAAGTAGCGAAATTCTGATTTAGAAGATTGAAGACGGGTTTATGTGAAACGCGTGAGCTAAAACACATTCTGTGTTTCAATAATCGGGGGTCCAGGGGGCTTGCCCCCTGGCGAGGCGCGGAGCGCCAAGTTTTTATTTGTTCTTATTTAGAATTAATAACAACGTATCCTCACAACAGTACCACTCTTGTTTTGTGTATTTTCCAGGTATTTGGAATTCCTGGATGACGCCCTACTGTCTGAGCTCACAAACTACTGCAGGGACTTGTTGGCAGTCAAGTTCAAAGACCGAGGAATTTGCCCATATTTCGATGCCCCGTCAAATGAAGAGGTTATTGATGCCGTCCAAGATGTTCTGTGCACAGGTAAGATAAAATTCGCTGGTGTTCTTCCAGGACATCTACTTGATGATATTTGTCGCCATTATGCTCTGAAATCTGAATACTCATGTCATCTTGGTTTAAGACAACCCAAAGAAGATATATATTTTTTTAAATAATTTATTGTAAACTTTTATACAAAATATGTATCTTCAGTTAGGTTCAATATACTTTAAAGATCTCTTCGATGTTATGAAACATGTAGAAGGTCTCTATTCAACAATAGTCCTTCAGAATCCAATACAATAGTCGCAATAAATAAGTAGAAACAATAATGGTAACATTAGTTAAGTAATAAATTGAGTTATCCTAATTAGTACGTAAGACGATTACAGTTTGTTGCTAAGGTTGAGGGGGTTGGATCAGGTCCACTGGCCATTTGCGTTTGAGCCTTCGCGCATTTCCTTGGTCGTCAAGGCGTTGATCATATCCCTCGAAGATGGGATTGGAGTGGGACGAAATTGAGGTATGGGTGCGAGTGGATGATCTTTCGAAGACTTCGATGACTGTAGGAATGTTCAGATTTCGGTGAATCACTGATCCACGAACGTACCAAAGAGCTGACGTCATCATTCGAAGAACTCTGTTCTGTTGACATTGAACTCGTTTGATTTGGGTTTTACACGCTGAGCCCCGAATTGAGCAGCTCTGCCATATTGGTCGTATGAACACCAGGTACACCAGCTTTTTTAGTTGCAGAGGCAGTGGAGATAGTTCATTGAGAAGGTGTTTCAGCATATTTATACGGTTTCTGGTCCGCTGAATCAAGTTATCAACATGAGCGTGGAATGTCAGCTTAGCGTCAAGCTAGATTTCCAAGTATCTCAGGGATTCAGTTCTGGGGATGTCAATGTTATTAAAGCGCGAACGTGATGTCTAAAAACTTCGTCTGTACGTGAATGCTACGTTGAAGAATTTGGTGGGGTTCATGATGAGTTGATAATTGTTAGCTCATGCTTCGATTTCCAGGAGTAGTTGTTGAGCGTTGGTGGAGGCTTCTATTCCGTCAAGGCTTCTTGATAATATCGCAAGGTCATCTGCAAACATGGCGCTTGTGGTTTCTACAGATGTCGGAATATCACTCACGTAGATGAGGTACAACAGAGGTCCCCATATGCTGCCTTTGCGGGACTCCTGCTCGAATTGGTTTTGATGGTGAGAGGGCAGCTTCACACTTGACCGCTAAATGTGCGCCCCAAAAGATATGACTGAACCAGGCTATAGTATGTGTCTGGAAGTAGAGGTTTGATTCTGTACAGAATACCACTATGGCATGCTTTGTCAAAAGCTTTCTGGTTGTCAAGAAACAAGCCTTGACACATTTCCTTTTGCTCATAAGTTTTGAAGATCTCCTCTACCACCCGATGTAGTTGCTGTTGGCATGAATGTAGTGATCTAAAGCCGAACTGAAAATGAGGGATGGAAGGGGCCAAAAATTCAATAAGTTAGGGTAGAAGTAGTTTTTCTACACAAGAAAGAAGAAATGATATGTCCAGAAATAATTAATCCCAGTACCTACATCATGACAATAAGGCATTCAGAATCAAAAGTGGATAATGTTTCCCATGGATAAATAAATGAATAAATGTTTCCCATGAATAAATAAATGTTTCCCATTCGCTGTCTAGCCTTTTGAGAAACGCTATAAAATAGTTTTGGAAAAAAAAAAAAAAAAAAAAAAAAAATGGAGTTACCTATCCACTTTTGGTTTATTATTTCCAATAATAAGCCTATGTGATCGTGTAGCAAAAAATTTTTATAACCCCCCCTCAAACTTTGTCACTTTACGTTTCAAGGTGCGTAGAATCCAAATTTGAAATGTCCGTCCGCCGTTCGCCATCCGCCGTCCGGGCCATAAAAGGCCTAAGAATTGACTTAAAAAAACCCGTTCTTCCTCACATAGACTCCATTTGGGGTCCAGTTGGTCCTAACGTTTAACCATCCCAATCGCTTTACTCGCATAGATGCTATGGGCCAAAAACGGACGAAAAAGTGTCTTTTTCGAGGCTTTGAGTGTTAGGCTTACGCACGCACGCACGTGGCACGCTTGTCAGGGGGTCACGGTGGGTGGTGAGCGGGGGGGTGGAGTGAGAGGAGGCGCTGCGGCACCTTGTGGTGTCTGGGGTGACCAGGGGCGTAGCAGAGGGGTGTAGTAGAATGGATATTTATTACTTTTACGTGTTATACCCATGTAATACACCGCGGCACCATGAGGTGGGTACGGCGTTCCTTCGAGGCATGAATATATGTTTTTTTCTAGGTCATATTTGTGTGTTAATACCAATGCTTTTCCTACGCATATTTAATAACATATCCTCTCGACTTTTCGTAAGTACTTAGATAATGATATTATTAAGGCAATAACTATTTGAATAGATAGGAGCTCAAATCAAGAAATATAAACATGCGTATATAATTATAGAAGTATAGGTTGTGGCAACTCGAAATAGGACACGCCAAGGAGTCTGAACGGGCCTTATGACGTACGCAAGCCAACTAAAACTACGATCATACTCAATTGAAAAAATAATAAACCTTTGTGAAATAATTTGCAGCGTTTTTAATATTCGATCCATGAAGAAAATGTAGCTTCTACTCTACTCTGTGGTAGCTTCATGTGTAAATCGCCCTTATTTTGTCGCCTACAGACACCACTGAGGATGCTAACGGCCTTATCTGCCAGACAGAATATATCCTAGGGATAATTTTATCCACTAGGTAATTCGGTATTAATAAACGGCTCACATTCTTCATCTGGAGTATAGCGCTTATACTGAGTATAGCTATCATGCAGTTAATGTAGATAAGATAAACCGGCCCTTAGAGTTCGATTTTGAAACTGGAGTTCATAGCACGTAGGATTCCTTGTCTGAACTTGTATGAAGCACTATAAAATAGTTAGAAAAAAAAGAAAAATAGGAGTTATCCACTTTTGGTATATGAAAAAGCGTTAAACTCTAGGATTCGTCTGAGAATGTCTACAAACGGATTTTAATGAAGAATACTTTGAATCCATTGGGTAAGTTGCCTTTCATTATCCATGGTTAGGGAGTGTGAGGGGATGAGTAGATAGGCGCGTTTTCTTATCAGTTTATTTTCCTTCCAAGCACTTTCGCCAATATAGGCCTCATCAGGAAGCTAAAAGGTATAAAGAGACAACAGGCTATTTTGAGCGTTAAGTTCTAGCATATTTGGTTATAAGTTAGGATATAGGTACCTAGTCATTATTATTTATGAGTTTCAGATATAGATACAAAGAATGAAGTGTAGCTAACTTAATTAGCTATTAAGTTGGTAAAATGTTTGGGAGTGGTTAATTTACTATTAATGTGTAGTTGGACAGTATGACATTTATACATGTTTTGCTGAAGATTATTTGGTATCATCAGTTAACAGCACCCTTTAATGAAATACGTAATATGTAGTTTGCATAGAGCAGCATACTGCTCGATACTTGACTATACGGCTCTATGCAAACTACATATTACTTATTTCATTACAGGGTGCTGTTAACTGATGATACCAAAAAATTTTCAACTCGAAACGCTTGCGTACGAGTCTGCAACACATTGGACATTTTATGTCTTTAGTTGAAGACAAGTATGTGTTGCAGACTCGTATGCAAGCTCTAAGAGCCACTCAGCTGATCCGGACCCTGGGCATCGTCACGTAAATGTGCTAAAGAGACTACATACGAAATTACAGCTTCCTAGAGTGTAAAACATGGAAATTAGCTTTAAGAGCCACTCATCTGATCCGGACCCTGGGCATCGTCAAGTAAATGTCCTAAAGAGGCTACATACGAAATTACAGCTTCCTAGAGTGTAAAACATGGAAATTAGCTTTAAGAGCCACTCATCTGATCCGGACCCTGGGCATCGTCAAGTAAATGTCCTAAAGAGGCTACATACGAAATTACAGCTTCCTAGAGTGTAAAGCATAGAAATTACCTATTAAAATGATTTAACCACCGCTTCACAAATCAAACCGTTCTCGCAATATTTGGATCACCTGCTATGAATCAAATCATCGAAACACCAGCTCAATGAAATCATCAAAAATTAACAAGCGGTGGCAACCATGTTCACAATATCAATTATTGAGAATGATCACCTGAGTGTACACAATTATTCAAATAACCGTGCTCATAACTCAGCTTGTTGGTCACTCACTTCGCAGTAGGTAACACAATACGGTTGGATAAATCGAGAGCTTTCGAACGAATGGTCAACGAATTTTGTGGGATGAAAAACGACGAAGTACCATTTACCTAGCAACGACTCGGTTGTAAGCGGAAATCATCAAAATATTTTCGTGAGCAATTTTCCGTGACGTTTTTTTAGTTTATGTGCCTTAGCAAAGACATAAAATGTCAATAATCTTCAACAAAACATGTATAAATGCCGTACTGTCCAACTACACATTGATAGTAAATTAACCACTCACAAACATTGTACCAACTTAATAGCTAATTATAACTACTCTTAATTCTTTGTATCTATACCTAAAACTTATAAATAATAAAGATTAGGTACTTATATCCTAACTTATAACTAAATATGCTAGAACTTGCCTATTGTCTCAATATGCCAAAATAGCCTCTTAATACCTTTTAGCTCCCTCTGATGAGGCCTATATTGGGGAAAGCGCTCGGAAGGAAAGTAAACTGATGAGAAAACGTGCCTAACTATCTACTCATGAAGAAAATTTTGATTTTAAAATATTTGAAGCCATTGCGATAGTTTCATTTTCTACGAAAATTCACTAAAACTGCTGAGGTCGCAGTTATATGTTCGTACTTGGAGTACTTCAATTCTTAAGGAGGGTACACACCTACAGGTAGAAATGACAGGCCCACCTGTCGCAGTTAACCTGTCAGGTCAACCTTGGAATGTAGATGAACAATAACTGTCAGTTTTCGTAACTGTCAGGTGGCCTGCCACCCTTCCAAAAATTTGGCCTGTCAGTATTCCAAGAGGTTGTGTCGAGAGAGCTCACTTTATTACGGTGTGCACAACTGTTTTTTCTTTCTAGTGCATCTGATAACAATTTTCAATTGCGTTTCATATTCGTTTTGTGTATTTTTATCATTCGTGGTAGTGCTGTTTTTCAGCAGTGAAATAATGGCAGCCAGGAACAAAGGGATTATGGAAGATTTCATAGAGGTTTATCGTAGTGTGCCATGTATATGGAATGTGAAGAGTGCAGACTACAGTCATCGTCCTCGGAAAGAAGCTTATGCAAGATTGCTGGAAAAACTGAAAGAATTAGAACCGTGTGCAACCAAGGACGCAGTTTTAAAGAAAATTAACTCATTACGAAGTAACTTCCGCAAGGAATTGAAGAAAGTCAAAGCCTCAAAGAAAACAGGATCAGCAGCTGATGATACCTATAAACCTACGCTGTGGTACTTTGACCTTCTCACCTCAGTAGACACCTTTCATGAGCAGAAATTGATGCCCTCAAAACGGTGTCTTTTTTCTCAATCAATGGCGTAGGTAACTTTTCCGAAGAGAATGAAATAAGTTTGTTCATTCATCCTTGAATAATTATGCCAATCTTTTGGAGCAAAACGCAGTTCGTTTAGTAAGTTCACATGTGAAAACATTGTTCTGTTTTTTAACCAGTCTTTACACCACACACTTCGCGGTTTACGTTTTCGTTTTGAATCCATAACAAATAAGAAACCAACCACTGCAATAGCGCCATCTTCCGACTTTTTCAACCAACTGACGAACAGCAGACTGTAGGTGTGGATCCTCTTGCATTTCATGGTGGATGGCAGGTGGACCTGTCATTTCTACCTGTAGGTGTGTACCCTCCTTTAGAACCCCCATATTGTACTGTGATAGAGTTCATTTACAATATATTTATTGAACATAAAACATATTTTATAATCAATTCAGCGGTTGATTATATTGATACCTCCACAATATACTCATCTCCTATTAGTTTTCTACGTTTTCTTTGTGTTAATTTGTCCAGACTCTCCCATGGAATTTCCCGTCATTGCCGATGAGGAAAGCGATCGTCAGAAATTAGCTTCAAGCTATAAGAAAAAAACTCCCAAAAAGATCTTCGCAGCTTCTCCACCCGGTGTCGACTCTCCGCCTGAATTCGACCGAATTCGGATGTCAGTTGGTGCTGAGTCAGCATTCTCTCCTTCCTCATCCTCATTTGAATCTTCGTTCAAAACCTACGAGTTTCCCGTACTCTCGGAATCGTTCTCAGCCAAAGGGGAATTCGCCAAGTCTCCGCCCAAACAAAGGTTAGTTCTACGTTCTTCTGAAAGGCACATTTTTGTACTGATGACAATTTCTCATGGATATTAGATTTATTAATAATTTTGCTTTTGAGTCTAGCCATAGGTAGTGGAAGAATTGTTTTCACTTTCGGGAGAAAACAAATTTGGTCTTCAAATTAGAAATTACCTCTCGCGTTTTACGTTTTAGACCATTATGAACAACTGTGGACGTCCTCCAAAGTTGTTCCTAAACCTATAACGTCACGCTCTAGCTTTTGGAAGTTATGATGCATAATACATATACCGTCGACTATTCTCAGAAACTGTCAACGGTTATCGAATGTATTGATATTTGGCCACTTTCATCATATCGCCAGAGTGTTAGAAGACAATTTACCTGCAACATGGTAATTTTCAAGGAACCCTTCAAATCTGCGTCAAATCACTGAAAAACAATGAGTATGTGCCAATTAAGTTGCAAAAAACCATTCTAGAGATACTTGCGTCCACCAATGTGTTACGCTCCAGGAAAATAATTCTCACAGTCGAAGAGGTTTGGTCACCCTGGCCTCTTAGCTCTGGTCGTTAGAGCGTTGCAACTTCGGGAAATTAATTTCTCGTAGTTGTGACGACGCGAGTTCGAACTCCTGTCGAGGTATCAAATATTTTTAGCCCGTTACAGTGGCGCAGCCGAAATAGGACCCGAAATCATACGAAACAATAATTAATTAAATCCCTCTCGAGCCAAAAGACTGTAAACATCACATTTCCTGTTGTTATGCCTTTCATTTCCTCACTCACTTGAGTCAAAACACACCGTGACAATGACCTCGCTCGACTGCTGACTTGTTCCAGCGAGCATCTGCTGAGCCAGCGGCCTGCAGTTACACTTCGTCATTCGTCCGACCCCAAACCAGCCGAGACGGCTGGTATTTGACTCCGGGGAAATGTTACGCTCCAGGAAAATAATTCTCACAGTCGAAGACGTTTGGTCACCCTGGCCTCTTAGCTCTGGTCGTTAGAGCGTTGCAACTCCGGGAAATTAATAATAATTTCTCGTAGTTGTGACGACGCGAGTTCGAACTCCTGTCGAGGTATCAAATATTTTTGGGCCGTTACAAATGCATATGCTTTACATGCTGAATATGGGAATTTGGCGTAAGTTATATACCTATGACGTCACTCACGCTCTAACTTTTGGAGTTTATGATGCATAATACATGAATATACCATCGACTATTCTCAGAAACTGTCAACGGTTATCGAATCGATTGATATTTGGCCACTTCCATCATATCGCCAAAGTGTTAGATGACAATTTACCTGCAACATGGTAATGTTCAACGAACCCTTCGAATCTGCGTCAAATCACTGAAAAACAATGAATATGTGGCAATTAAATTGCAAAAAACCATTCTAGAGATAGTTGCGTCCACTAATGTATATGCTTTACATGCTGAAATATGGGAATTTGGCGTAAGTTATAGACCTATGGCGTCACTCACGCTCTAACTTTTGGAGTTTATGATGCATAATACATGAACATACCATCGACTATTATCAGAAACTGTCAACGGTTATCGAATGTATTGATATTTGGCCACTTCAAACTTGTCGCGAGAGTATTAGAAGACAATTTACCTGCAACATGGTAATTTTCAAGGAACCCTTCAAATCTGGGTCAAATCACTGAAAAACAATGTATATGTGCCAATAAAATTGCAAAAAAACCATTTTTCATATGCTTTACATGCTGAAATATGGGAATTCGGCGTAAATTATAGACCTATGGCATCACTCACGCTCTAACTTTTGGAGGTTTTGATGCATAATACATGTTGTTCAACAAACATTATGTATGTTTGTCTGTGTGTGTATGTTTTGTGTGTGTGTTTTTGAGTGTGTGTGTGTTTGTGTTTGAGTGTGTGTCGTTTTCCCATCTCCACACTTTCTGCCATTCAATCTCTTTGCCTAGGGCCCCACTACGAGCAGCTTGTACAGGACAAAATCCTGTCAAATAGCCTTGGGGCCCCTCCCGCATCTTCTACAGGTGTGGAAAAGCAGCCCGCTGTTCAGCAATCCTCCTCCCAGGACCTCAGGTCTTCTTGAGGATTTGAAGACTGAAGTGTTGAGGCTCAGGGAGCAGGTAGGCCGTGTTGAAGGCTATGAGATTGCCTACCTGCAGGAACTGGTGAGGCGGGCTGTTGTGAGGCCTGATGGCTTGGAAAACGAGGTTGGGGCTTATGTACACAGGATCTTTCCACAGGTTGGGGATGCGACTGTGCGTGGTATCGCGGAGGAACTTGTGTGAAGGGGGAGGATTTTGTGGAATTTTGGGACCCACACTTGAGTGCTGCTAGCCACAACCCTGGTGAACCGGTGGTGCCCCCAGCTTCCACCAGGGATTCGTTATGCAACATTATGTGCACGCCAGTGCTTCATGACGAGGCACATAAGTGCAGTGTCAAAAACTCCATGTCTACTGGACCTGATGGTATTTCTGCCTGTTGCTGTAATAAAGCGCCAAAATATGTCAAGCTGTTACTTCTGTCGGGAAGACCCCTGAAAGAGTTGACCCGTGCTCAAACCATCATAATCCCAAATAAAGGAGGAGGTGGGCCTGGAGGCTACCATCCAATACGACCGTGTCATGGCACAGGGTATCGTGCGGGAAAAGTGCCACAGAGTTACTCGAGTTGGGCATATCAGCGGGAGCGCTCCGTGGTATCACCACCTGAGTCCTGAGGGGTTCTTACTTGAACTGGTGGTCATTTTATAGGGGCACTTCCTTTCATCCCATTCTCCCTTCACCTCCTTCAGCTTCCTTGATCCCAAGGGCCAGCATCGGGTAAACCTGGGCGTCCTTCCCATTTCTTTTATTATTGTTTCATTTTGAACTTTAATGGTGTGCCCCCTTCGCCTTTGAGGGGAGTTTTATATAAAAAACAAAAAAGTTTGTGTATATGCATGTGTGTGTGCGTCTGTGTAGCTGTTGTGTGTCCATAAATCCTTGTAGCAAGCTTATTTTTCACGTTTTTGACCAATTTGGATGATGTACGGGGGATGATGTGGGTGTGGACAGTCCCCTATCAGTTACATTGTTCTCGACTTAGTACTCAAATCTGCACATGCGCAAACGTAAATTCCATTATGCTCCTTTTTTGCGACCTAGTCATCCGCTCTCGCTCAAATTTTGAGGATAGCTGGGATATGACGATTTGATCATCCCATGTCAATTTAAACATGATTGTATAACTGGTACTGCGCATGCGCCAATGTAAAATCCTGTTCACAAATTGAATTTCCACAGTTTTCATCCGATTTTGTTGAATACGCGGGTTAGGTTGTAAATGGTCCCATACCCATTTCATTGTTCTCAACTCATCAGTTCATTCTAGGCATGCACAATCGTAAATTACATAGAGTAACAGTTTTTCGTTTCTTAATAAATTGACCAATTATGACGTTTTACACTATTTCTTGATGTACTGTTTTCCGCTTGGAATTTTTCAAGGTCATTTAAAACATTTTAATACGTATATGGGTGATTCTCACAGAAAAGGTCAGTTTTGAGTTTGACTTTTGAAAAAAGAAAAAGTGATCGAATCGAGCTGAAAAAAATCACAGATGCTCTCTATATCGTATGTATCGAAATTCGAAGCAAATCCAAACAGTAGCGCTTTTATTAATTCAGAAAAAAAATATTAAAAAATTTAGGCGGACAGGTCGATGACACTAGGACGGGGCGATGATGCGACCCGTTGATTCTCACCATTTGCATCACCACCCTGTCCTGGTATCATAAAAGGAAAATTTGCTATAACTGCCAAGAAACGTTAACCCTCAACATTTCAAGTCAAAAGACCGAAAAACGTGACCACTGTAGGGCGAATCCAACAAACGAAGAATGACAGAAATTCTCGAATTAGTCCTAGTAGACCTTCACAACGTTCGGCTAAGTAGATATGTGTTTTGAATGGTCAATACGAGAATATTGGATTACTAAATGCGAGAATACGGGAATACTAGAAAATCCAAAAAACATAATAGATTTGCCTTTTCCCTCATCGTCCTGTCCTTTTCGTCATCGTCCTGTCCTCGAATTTTCAGGAGAGGACAGGTCGATGATGGACAGGTCGATGACGATTCTTCAGTTTTTCTCAAATGTTTCACCTTGTGGCAAGCTTTTTCCCAAATTTGGCATATAACATGAAACTAGACCGTTCGGTGCACGATAAAAATACCATAAGAAAAAATTGAGTTCAAGTACTCACTTAAAAAAAGTGGACAGGTTTTTGACGATTGTGATTGACCAACCCACGGTCCAGCACACATCTGCTCCCGCTGATGACCACGAGTTGACAGAATTAAAACGAATGGTGGTTTTTCTGGTAACTGAGAAGCGCGCGAATAAAAAAAGCGGCAAAAAAACCCGCTAAAATACAATTGTGACCGCAAAAGTTCGAAAAACAATATTGGACAGGTCGATGACGGCGATGCTCCGGACACATATATTTCCATCCAAATACACTTTTCTAGCGGTTCTACATTAATTTTATCGATCAGAAACGCATCTCAGAAATCATACTGATGTAGAAAAATTGAATAAAATACAAACTCAAAAGCGGAAAGACCTTTAATTGAAGTTTGAAGTTGGGAAGGTCGCATTGGGACAGGACAGGTCGATGACGATTTGACTATATTTAGTTAATTTTCTATTTAAAGGAATAAACATAACCTAAAAATGGAAAAAAGGGTTCTAGATAAAAACCTATACTACAATTTAAGACCTTCGCCAGCTCCCAAATCCTTATTGGGTCGCCGCAACTGGTCCGGACATCACTTCTGCCCCTTTCTGTGAGAATCACCCATATACGAGGTATGATCAAAAAGTATCCGACCTTAATTTTTATTGGTCAAACAAACGCAGCTATGGGGGCGGGGCTGGATGTGTGGTAGTGAGCATGCCTAGTGCGCATGCTCATTTTGGTTTATTATTTCCAATAATAAGCCCATGTGATCGTGTAGCAAAAAATTTTTATAACCCCCCCTCAAACTTTGTCACTTTACGTTTCAAGGTGCGTAGAATCCAAATTTGAAATGTCCGTCCGCCGTCCGCCGTTCGCCGTCCGCCGTCCGGGCCATAAAAGGCCTAAGAATTGACTTAAAAAACCCGTTCTTTCGCACATAGACTCCATTTGGGGTCTAGTTGGTCCTAACGTTTAATCATCCCGATCGCTTTACTCGCATAGATGCTATGGGCCAAAAACGGGCAAAAAAATGTCTTTTTCGACGCGCCTGGCACGCTTGGCAGGGGGTCACGGTGGGTGGAGAGGGGGGGGGGTGGAGTGAGAGGAGGCGCCGGCGCCGCGGCTTGTGGTGGGTACAGCGCCGGCGTTCGTTCGAGGCATGAATGTTTTTTTCAAGGTCATATTTGTGTCTTAATACCAATGCTTTTCCTATGCATATTTAATAACATATCCTCTCGACTTTTCGTACTTACTTAGATAATGATATTATTAAGGCAATAACTGTTTGAATAGATAGGAGCTCAAATCGAGAAATATAAACATGCGTATATAATTATAGAAGTATAGGTTGTGGCAACTCGAAGTAGGACACGCCGAGGAGTCTGGACGGGCCTTATGACGTACGCTAGCCAACTAAAACTACGATCATACTCAATTGAAAAAATAATAAACCTTTGTGAAATAATTTGCAGCGTTTTTTTCTACAGCTCCAATACAAGTCAGTCGGCGTCAGGCCATTCATGATTGAACAGGTGCAAGTGAGTGTCGTCGGATTTTATTGTTTTTAAAATGTCAGAAAAAGTCGAACAGCGATATTGCATGAAATTTTGTTTTAATCTTGGTGATTCGCAAGTGCAACCAATTCGCAAGATTAAACAAGCGATTTTTGGCTTCTCCCAAAGCTGAAAATGCCACTAAAAGGGACCAGATTTCAGACCAGAGAAGACACTATGCAGAATACGACAGACCATCTGAGAGCCATACCGAAGGAGGACTTCCAGCGATGCTTTCAACAGTGACAGAAGCGTTGGGAGAAGTGTGTGGGAGCCCAAGGGGATTTGTAGGATGGGGGGCAATATGTCGACACATAAACTGGTCGACAAACGGGCAAGAAGCCGTGTCGACATCTTTCAACACCAAGGGTTGACCAATGTCGATTTCACAGGCATTGGAAATATGGCGACACAAAAATACAGCGACTAGTCGACAACTTTCAACACCCCTTGTTGAAAAAGGTCGTCCAAGTCAACCATGGGGATACGTCGACATATTTACATCGACATCCTTCGTATACCTGACATGTAGGTTAGAATGAAGTGTATAGTTTGGTGGTCTGGATGCTCGCAAGCTCGCATCTCAAAAATACATAACATCAAGTAGTCAATCCCTTAGTAAAAATGCAGATTAGTTGGATGTGTAGATCAGAATGAAGTGTATAGTTTCGTGGTCTCATAACACGATCACATAACAGTTTAGAAACGTAAATGTGACTTTTCATTTAATCCTCGGATTGAAAGACCCCATGGGACCAAGGCTGAGGACAGGTAGTGGCCAAACAACCCTTTTGTCGTCGTTTAGCAGTCGACCAGTTTCAAGAGGGGTGTTTTTAGCTCATGTTCAACTCCTGTTGTTGAAATACAGCGAAAAACGGATCTCAAATTTTTCGACATAAATCTGTCGACCAGTTTCAAAGATGTGCGTTATCGACGTTCTTTAACACCTGGTGTGGAAATATGGCGACAGGAGGTGTCGACCAGTTTATGTGTCGACATATTGCCAAGTTCCCGATTTGTATTAAATAATTATATCATAATAAACGTTTATTTTATGAACAAAAGTCGGATACTTTTTGATCATACCTCGTACATACATGATACGTAAACGAGGAAGCTATGTGCACACTCAACTTGGCAGATTTTTTTTGTATTGAATGCTATGCCTATTATAGAATATTGTTAACTAGTTAGTATTAGTTAATTTGGATCTTTCCATCTGACATAAATACCCTTACAAAGATATTTACATGGACTCGAAATTCATTCTTTGAATCAACTAATTTCCAGCACCGAGCCGAGGCGAGTCTATCCACCCAAGTTGTCGCAGAAGCAGAGGAAGAAGTTGGCCTCCGAGTTCGAGGAGAAATTGGATCTGAACCGCGACGAGATCAAACCAAAAAGGGGTTGGGCCAAAATCGAGGTTCCCCTCGAAACATTAGAACTGTCGAGTTCTCCCGCCAAAGAACCTGCCAAGTGAGTGTCAATAAAACTAGGAGAGTCTCTGGAAAACCTAATCTTGAGCAGGGGGTGCCAACCGAGCGGTTCTAGCTGAATCGTTATTTTTGTAGAACCACTAGATACAGTTACTTGTTACCGTTCTTTGTATCGAACAACAACAACCAAAGATTATAGGTATATGTAACTATAGTATAAATATGAATGGTGGGTACTACTAGTCACAAAGAGGGCATTGTAGCATGTATACAGGGTGTCCCACAGAAAGGTTACTCCCCCCCCTTCATTTCCCCTGAAGAATGATGTTCTTCATAATTTTTTAAGTAGATCTCAGGAAAAATACTTTCGCGTGCGCCACTTGCACCAGAAGTTTAGCAATTAGCAAAGTAAATGTAAAATCACCGAAATTATACCTTATATCTGCACAAAACCGAAAATCCAAATTTAAAATCCTTGTCAAAAAGTCCGGGTCATATAAAATCAATGGAAATCTGATATATAATAAATTATAACGAAGAGGAGAATGTAAGAAGTAGATGGGGAAAAGCGTTATGCTTAGTACGACGCACAATAGGTATTCATTTTGTACTTTGTCCCGAATGAACCTTGAAGTGACAATCGGCATTTTTACCCATCTGATTTCGCAGAGGAGAAATGCCTCCCTCGATGCCGATGCCAGAAACAGTTTACTGCAAAGGTTCATTGTTGAAAAAAATTAAGCGAAAACAATCACTTTAGAATTAATTTGAATTTGAGACTTAGGTACCTACCTACCTACTGAGAGAAAATGAACATAAAAGTAATCATTATGTAGGGAGACGAATAGGGAAGAGCAGACACATTGTATTATATTTACAGCATAACCTTACGTACCTTAAATTAAGGTAATTAACCCTTCTTTTGATGGACACAAAAAGAACATTCTTACCAAACTAAATCTGTCTTTATTATGACAAAAATGCTCATGGGGAGCACTAGGCTTATCATTGACTTACCATTTCCAATCCAATCGTCTTTGTAGATCTTGATGTATCCCTCCAAGGGGTTCATAACTCGTAACTTTAGCACTAATTACGGTTCCTTTTATGTTAAACATTGTACGACAATTACCACGGAATAAGATACAGGATATAGGGCGTTAAACGTAGATGAGAGACATCACAAACGTAAAGAAACTGAAGTAAAATGATTTATCGGTTGGTTCACATATCGATTCTTTCAATCGTTTCCATTCGACTATGGATATTTCAATCACCACAGCACAGACATTTTTTAGTCCGTGTAAGATTCTATTAATTTTATTTCACCGTTATTCCTACTGGGACTCATACCAAAAATCAGGGACAATTGAAGACTTTTATGAGTTAGAAAACTTATTGATGGTAAGAAGGACGCAATCGATGCTACTGCATTGAATCGATCAATCGAACGTGAATCGGAGGGCTGTGAAGGTGGAGAAAGGTAGGGGCAGTGAGAGTGGGGCAAAAATGACTTGGCTTCCAGGAGGGAAATGAGGAAGGGCCAGCCCCCCCTCAGAAGAGGGGGAACGACGTAATTTCACCATTGTTTCACTTTATAGTATCCAGCATACCATTATTTTTACTGTAGTTATTTCGCTTCTGTTGGATGGGCATTATTATATTATCCACGGCGTTTGGCCCTCCCTGGAACCAGCCTTGGAGGAGCGTTGCTAGGTTACTGGACCCACATAACAGGTGTGCTTTGCGGGTTGCGTTCTCGAACTTACCGTAATTGGTACTGACGTTAGTAACGTGAAATTATTAATTATTGTTCACGCAGCATCCGTTTCAAGAAGAACTTCTACATCCTCTGTGATCGTGGGGGGGCTTTGCCCACCCTGCCCCTCCTTAAATTACGCCACTGATTCTTCAGCATCCAGGGTGGTTGTCAAAGGTCTGAATCGATTATATTTACTTGGCATAACGATCTCTGCTTAACTCTACTCCGTGAATTTCGAACCTGTAGAGTAACATATTTTTAAACTGTAGATTGTTGTTTCTCTTTTAGGGGTTTTTTAGGGGTATTTTTCTGTGCTTGAGGGGGTTTTGGTGTAAGTTAGTTGGCAAAACTGGGTTGCGGTTTAAGGCGATCGCCCCGGGCGCCACGGCCTGGGGGAGGGCGCACAATGTTTCGGCTAATGTGTTTCAGGTTGAAAAAAGGTAAAATATTATAGAAAGTCTCCATCAACCAAGGTAAATTGGGGTAAAGGGGGTAAATCGATGATATTTACTTGGAATAGCCCTCTCAGGGTAACTCCATGCCAAGATTTGAACGCACCAAATACTGTGTGGAACCTCCAAGGACAGTATTCCACTAAATCTGATATTCTTCTCCTTCTTCTGATCACCTTGGCTTGGACTGGGAGGATTCATCTGAAAGTTTTACCGAATTATATTCTCAAATTTTGAATAGTAATTTTCAATTTCTATCACTTTTCATTAGAAATTGGGTATTGAAAACCAGTGGCATAAAGTTGTCAGTTCAAAAAAGTATGAGTACCAGTTCGTCAAGTCTCGAAACTAGAAGCATTCTTTACAGAATTTAAAGCTTAATCTTAATTTTCTACTCGTTCATTCCGCAAACCTCTGCAAATATTGATTTTTTCCAAATTGCGGAATCAATTTGCATAATTTGTAGCAGTGTTTGTATTTAAAAATGGCCTTGAATCATAAAAGCCGAGTGAAAAGCGGTAATTTATACCTTCCTAGTTTATATAAATATAACTTGATATTGAATGTTTCCTGGGTTTTAAAGAAATTAATATAAAATGAACATTCAGTAGACCAAAATAACCTTATTATTATTATTATTATTATTTTTTTTTTTTTTTTTTTTTAGATGACTTCATCAATGAAACGATTAGGAATCAAAATGATTTTTTGCTCTCTATTTATCTTATTTCTATTACTTTCTGTTATTAGTTTGGGAAATAGAAAAGCAGTCAGGAACTTCAGATTTCCTGAAAAAAATTTCAAATTCAATTTTTTTCTTGTCATTTTATTGTACCTTTAATGCTTGTTAAACAAAAGTTCCAGTCATGCAGCATGATCGTATGAGCGAATTTTCATAAACTATCTATTGAAATTGGAGCAATTTTAGTTGACAGAAATGGTCAAAAACCAATTTTATGGCAAAAAAACTTATTCTAAATAAAATTCCACTGATTCAGAAGGGATTTTTGATTTTTTTTTTTTTTGCAGTTTTTATAGATATTTTAGCAAATTTTAATGACATTTAAGTACGTTTTGCATCATAATTTTGAGCAAAAATTTTTAATGTCCTAGTTAATCGTTGAAAATTTAGTTTTGACAAAAATTCTACAAAAAAATAGAAATTTAACGATTTTTGGCCGTTTTTAGCCATTTTTAGTGATTTTTTGGGTACATTTTTCGAAATTTGACCAATTTAATGTGCTCAAAAATTGTTGTCCAACGAACTCATCCTTTCTTTTGAAATGCTTGATTTTTTGGTGAAAGAACGAAGTTTTTATCTCAATTCTATCGAGAGTTATCGTCTGGAATGACACATACATATATATATATATATATATATATATATATACATATATATATTGTATATATATATATATATACATATAAAAAAGCGTTAAAATCCAGGAATCATTTCAGAATGCCTCAAAACAGATTTCGATGAAGAAAATTTTTGAAAATTTTTATTTTTAAATTTTTAGAGCCATTGCAATAGCTTCATTTTCTAAGAAAATTCGCTAAAATCAGACAGACTACTTATATGTAGTCTACTTATATTTAACAATTTCATTGCCCTCGAAGTGCTCAAATATCATAACAATTTAACCTAAATGTAATACGATAATTTACGAAAATTCACCCATACGATCATGCTGCATGACTTTTAGCGAATTTTTGAAGAAAATTAAGCTATTGCTCTCGCCTCAAAATTTGTAGAATGTGAATTTTTGAAAAATTTTTATGCAGAAATCCGTTTCAGGCTATTCTGAATCATATTCTGAAGTTTAACGCATTTTTTATGTATGTATGTATGTATGTATGTATGTATATATGTATATATGTATGTATATATGTATGTGTCATTCCAGACGATAACTGTCCGTAGAATTGTGCTAGAAACTTCAAACAAATTTTAAAATGTTAAGGACACAAAACGAAAGTTCAAGTTCGTTGGCCAGCATGATCGGATTACATCTTCGGGTTGAAATTTTCAAAAATGTAGTCAAAAATTTCAAAATAGCCTGTTTTTTGCGATTTGTTGTGCGAAATAATTTTTTCAGCATACTAACATGTGGTATATTCGGAATCAGCGTAAAATTTCCTATAAGAATATGAATCAAGTTTTCAAAAATTTCAATGTTGAAAAATCACTCAAAAATCGAAATAATGCCGTTCGCTAGTTGTAAAAATCGGTAATATTTGCATGAAACATTGTCCAAATTCAGATTGAACTACTCTTATGGAAGTATCCCTGTATAACTAATCCTAGAACCATGCTGTTTAAAACGTAGGTAGTAGGTGCTTTAGAAAAAAAAAAAAAAAAAAAAAAGTAATCTCAACTGATGAGTTTACTCTGTGCATGTGTTAATAATTTGATTCCATGTTTGTCTATCAAAATCATAAAATAAAATTTCTCAACACGATCAATAGCGACTGAAATGTCGGAGATTTCTTCAAAAATTCGCTCATGGGGTCATGCTGCATGACTGGACTTTTTTTATTTAATATTTCATGGTCTCTCAGTTTGTGATCAGAAGAAATTTGTTGAAGTACATTTTTCCTTACATGGATTTTTCTTAGCTCTGGGGGTAATTTCAAATTTTCATCTGACAGCAAGAAATGTCAGGCTTTTTTTCACACACTACCAATCGTTGCCAGAGTATTACTTCCTGATTTCCTATCCTACAAAAAACGTTCGTTGGAAAGTTGTTCTGTGAATTTATAACACATGACTCCACATTCCAATGGGCCAATTTCCACCTCCTTAACCCTCCTGAGAAGTCCTAGCTTATGTATACAAACTAGTTTTGGGACCCTTAGGGCCACTTTCACCAACAACTTATGAAGCGGAGATTGGCCAAACTCGATTAAATATAATCTCGAGGATCAAACCTTGGCGTCTTTCACCAACCCAAAACTCGTTTAAACCAAGATTGGAATAATCGAGTTTCCTTAACGGAGATTCCGGAAACTGTCCAATGAAAAATTGGACAATTTGAAACGACAGTTTAAAACCCCGCCATGTGTCCGACATATCAAGACAATAAAGCAGTGAATCACAACCACGACCAATTATTACCCGCGCTGTTTTTATCTAGTTGCCTAGTTACTATCTAGTGTTTATTAGAGCTAACCGTGAAACCTGTTATTTCTTTTTTACTTCTTTTTAATATAATTAATATTTTTTTCTATATAATTTATAGTATATTGTTTGTTTATAGTATATTGTTTGTATTGTTTGTTGTTATTTTACTTTTTATAATATTTGGTGATTTCAATCGAGTTGACCTATCCATTTGTGTTCTTGGCTGGCGCTCAGTTTCAAGGTAAGTTGAGAAATACCAATTATACCAAGTAGAATATCTTTCTGAAGCAGAGGCACGTTTTTACACTGTTGTTCATCATCAAACTTGATAACAATAAACTCATTAAACTCAATCAAACTTGAATAACAATTATTAACTTCAACTGTGAATCAAACTGTAGAGGAATCAGCTGTTGGTGCGCGGCCATATTGCTCGATATCATTGTTATCACTAATCTGAGATTGGCATGTGTAACTGGCCGGGGCTTGGGAGATTACCCTCAAGCCACCTCGTTAGGAGTTTAAACTCGTAAAATGGTCTGGTGAAAGACGATTAGCTGGAATCTCCGTTATTTGTTAATCTTTTCGAACTTAATCTCGTTTATGTTGTTGGTGAAAGTGGCCCTTACTGGATCAATCCACTACTCTGCTGGGTTTTTTCTCTCTAGTTCAATACTCAGTTGATTTTTCTCACAAATGGTTTACTCTAAGTGATGTAGTTACCAGGGAAGCCAATGGCATATCCAATCACTTTTTATATGCGTGTAGCGTTACTTTTGAACAGTTTAACCACAACTCTTGATAATTATTTTTGTGATTCGTATAACTCACCTATGAAATAATATGTGAATAGTATGATAAAGTACGCTACTGAAGTTTGATTGTTTGGGAGTTATAAAATACTTAAAAACGCTTTAAATGATTATACCAAGTTTTCATTTTAAAAATTCCACATTTGGTGGTTTCTGCGAAATACCCTTACATTTCCCTGACTTTTCCCTAAGCCAAGAATTCCCTGACAATTCCAGTTGGAAGACACCCCTCACAGTCCTGCGCAGTATGCATTACTACAGATTTTCGATTTTACTGTATTTTTTCCACCGATACTCCCATGATTGAAACACTGTGCGCCGTACGGAATGGTATTCGTTTTGTGTTGGTTCAAAAGGGACCCAGGGACCCGGGCCCCCCCCCCCCCCCCCACCCTTAACAGAGGTCTTTTTCTGAGTCCCTGTTCAACTGATTCTCCTGATTTTTGTTTTGTAGGGTATATTCTCTTCTTTCGATTCTCGCATCCATTTCGTTTTATCGTATTACTTTTTCATTTATGAACTTGCAAGCAAATATCATATTTTTTCTTGCTTCTGTTCTGAATTTTAAATAGTTTGAATTAAAAAATCGGGAAAATGATGCGAGAGTTTCTTTATTTGTGACCTGTCCTAGGAAAAGGGACCGTATCTCACCGGATGTCGAAATTGAGTTATTGCCATGTCTGGATTCTTGAGATCTTGCTGAAAACGCTGGTATTTTAAAAAAAAAATTATCTTTATTAGTTCCAAAGATATGATTTTCCAAAATCTGGTCTCCTGGAAACCTCATTTTGAGAAAAACGCGTTCAAAGTTTGAGCAACATTCAAAAGTGAATTGTGGCCATTCTACTGGCGTTATCAACTTGATTTTTTGGCAAATATTCGTGGGCATGTTGGGTTCATTTCACTATCACAGCAGATAATTTCGGATGTGATTAAAAAAATCACTCCAGATAATTTTGGATGTGATTGAAATAATTCAATTTGAAGAACAAAACTGATCGTATGAGCGATTTTTCGTAAATTATCGAACTATAGGTATTATGTTACATTGTTTTAAAAATTAATGTCTCTGAGGGAAAAGAAAATGTTAACCACCAATTTTATTGCAAAAAACGCTTGCACACAAGTCTGCAACGCATTAGGACATTTCATGTCTTTCCCCTCCCTCCTTCTTCCCTTCCATCTTCTAGCAATCTTGTCTTCCTCTGTGAATTACATTTTTTTCAATATAAAGAAAACAAAAATTAAACTCACCTACTCCAGTAGCGTTGTTGTTCATGTCCTAACGAGACAAATTTCAGCTTCCTACGGTTGATAGGAAAGAAGTTAGCTTCAGTAGCCACTCAGCTGATCAAGACCCTGTACAACTTATTGTTCACGTCCTAAGGAGGCTACCAGCCAAATTTCAGCTTCCTACGGTTGATAGGGAAGAAGTTAGCTTCTGGAGTCACTCTGCTGATCAAGACCCTGTACACCTTATTGTTCATGTCCTAAGGAGGCTACCAGCCAAATTTCAGCTTCCTAGGGTTGATAGGAAAGAAGTTAGCTTCAGGAGCCACTCAGTTGATCAAAACCCTCTGCACCTTATTGTTCACGTCCTAAGGAGTCTACCAGCCAAATCATAATAATCATATAGCCAAATTTCAGCTATAATCATATAGGTACATACCTACCTCACTTCTACGAATCATAATAATCATTGAGCATATTTCGTTACGTCACGTAACATAACGAAAATTTGGTTGTGTGCCATAGCAAAGACATGAAATGTCAAAAATAGTTCTAAATATTAATCTGCAATTCAAAAACAGATTTTGGATTTTCAACTTTTTTGCAGGTCATAGATTTTTTTTAGCACATTTCAAAAAAATTTAAGTACATTCTTTAGAATAATTGAGGAGCTGACATGGAAAAACAGTTAAGTCCAAAAATCGAAAGAACATTTTTTTCCGTCGAAGTGCAAGTAAACAGTCACGCCAACGGCCTTTGGTCCTCCCGTCCTATCTAGATCGCACCCTGAATAAATGTGTGACCTTTGCATGGTGGAGAGATTATGTCCAAAAAAATCTGATAAGAGTTCAGAGGGAGTTCCTATGAAATTTGATTTTTGGACAACTGCTTTTCCATGTCAGCTCCTCAATTTTGCACATAAATTTTACTTCATTTCAGCAATATTCCGCTAAAAAATATCATTGTAAACGGGTCAACAACCATAAAAACTCTCTCAAAATTGTAATTAAGAAAAACAGAAAACTTATGCAATTTCATTGAAAAAAAAAAAAAAAACAACAAAAAATCCAGGGTGGGGTGGGGGATGTACTGTATACACCAGACCTGTGACCCTAATCTATGTGTAGGGATGGGTATCAATACACGATATTTCAAAATATCGATATTTTTCACCTCATATCGATATTTTTGTATCGATACTGTGCCTTCCGATATTATTGAGTATCGATACTTGCATTCCGATATTTTGAAATATCGGGAATTTTTTTCTCAACAACTTTAACAAACTCAATTTCTTTCTTTGACTATGGGCCAATTGCCAATCTCCGTTTAGCCGTGATAACAATGATATCGAGCAATATGGCCGATATGGCAACAGCTGATACCTACAGTTTGATTTCGATAGGTAGGTATACTCGCGATCAATACGTATTCGAAGTCGATCGAAATCATCGAATATTATAAATTATGTAAAATAACAACAAAAAATCAAAGAATATAACTTATATTGAACAAAATATTAATGATATTAAAGAAATTAAATAGGTTTTACGTTCGAAGCTCCAAACACGTTCTAGAACATTAGATGGGAACTAGAAGTAACTGGGTAGATGGTAACTAGATAAAAACTCAATAAAGTAATTTTTAATATAAAAATAATATAATTTTCTCCAGATAATATACCTATCTTCAACCATGAACTTTATTGTACAATGACCTCCATCCATCAAGATAAATAATTCAAACTCCGGTTTGAAATTTTTTGTTGGGAATTCTTAAGCAATATTGTGGATGTGGTATCGATACTCGATATTTATGAATATCGATATTTTGATCAAGCGATATTTGGTGTATCGATACTTGCATCCCGATACAGTATCGATACATTATATCGATACTTTTGTAACGATACCCATCCCTATCTATGTGTAGTCTGGCCCTGTGGGGTTACCCCCCCCCCCCCCTCCCCTTCCCCATCCGGTCCATTCAGTATACAAGGCCAGGGAGAGCCTCCCAATAAATCATTCCAGGTTCGTCAAACTGAGGGTTCTCAATATCCCTGCATCCCGCTGTCACAAAAAATGAAATAAATTCGTTCTGCCGTTAATTTACACTCTTTGTTAACAGGAAACTTCAAGAAGCCGGACCGAATTTGGTTGACATTATAGCCAAAGAGCAGGAAAAACGGACTAATTTGAGAAAAATGACTACTAAACCATTCCATCTCACTCAGGTTTGTACAAACATCTATAAATCTCTGTGCTACAACACTCATTGTTAGATTAGAAGAGTATGAGCAGTAACCTTCCATTCATCAAGATAGCATAATTAATGAGAATTCCAAAAAAATGTGATTGCTTGAAGCCCTCCCAAAACGTCACGTCTTCTTTTTGTCCAACAGTCTCTTTACACCTATAATAACTCTTCTTTTGCCTATACACATTGAGGATCAAATCTCCTACATCTGTATTATTATAAGAATGAAACTCCGTCTGTTTGTTTGTTTGTTTGTCTGTTTGTCTGTCGTGCCTATGCACGGCCAAACGGCTGAGTGGGGGGGTCTACGAGTGGAGTGATCTTCTTGGGATTTTCCGATAGGGTGTATGAGCGAATTTAAAATTTTCTAATCCCACCCGAACCATCGGCCGTAGGGCGGGAGGGGGTCGAAGTAACGGTAATGTGCGCTTTTTCCACTTCCCCGCTTCCTCAACCCCTCTAAATGGCCGTCGAAAATCCTGGAAAAATACCGGTTTCGTAGGTTTTTTACGAGGAAGACGACGGCGCGATCGGATCGCGAAAAAAGTATCGGGAAATGCGTCAAAAAGATTAAAGAGTACGGACCCGTTTTCTCAAAAATTCCGACGAAAAACTTGATTTTTTTCTGATTAAAACGTACCCCATAACGTACGTTTTTCGGAACGGTGTTCGCGGGCGAAATACAGGTTTAATTCCACCGAATCTGAATCCGAAATCGGATATCAAAAAAAGTGATGGGAAGTTGGTAAAAATGCAAGGGAAAGGGGGCGAAGCGATTAAAATGAGAAGTTGATTGTGCCGTGGACGCGAGAAGGCTCAAGAATTGACGTGAAGGGGTTCGATGACTCAGGTGTTTCACAATGTTGCGAGCAGGCCTATTTCAACAGAATAAATACGGGTTTTTTCCTACACATATACAGCAATACCTTGCGAGCGAAGCGAGCAACATCCTCTAATAAACTTTTCGTGGTTCCATGTAGTTTTATAAGATTTGAATGAAATGAAATGAATGATGAAATGAAATTGTTTATTTGTAAAAGCCTTCCGGCGGTACAAAAGTTCAAACAACAGTTTTATAAGATTTAATTTGTTTGTAAGAATTTCCAACAGAAAAAAAACGTCTGCCAAGTTGGGTGGGCAGTATAACTTCCTCAAGCGAGCGAAGCAACATCCCCTACAGAGGTTAAACCTACCCTTAGGGACCTACTGTTTGCGAGCGAAGCAAGCAACATCCCCTACATGTTTCAATTGTAATACACTGTATGTATACAGCCACACCTTGCGAGCGAAGGGAGCAACTTAATGGGGGGTCCAGGGTTTTTCCTACACACATATACAGCCGTACGGAGCGAGCGAAGCGAGCAACATCCCCTACATACGTTAAACCTACCCTTAGGGATTTACTGTTTGCGAGCGAAGCGAGCAACATCCCCTACACACGTTACACCTACTCTTAGGGATCTACCATTTGCGAGCGAAGCGAGCAATATCCCCTACATGTTTCAATTGTAATACATGGCATGTACACAGCCACACGTTGTGAGCAAAGCGAGCAATTTAATGGGGGGTCCGGCTTGCCCCCCGGCTGGGCGTGGAGGCGAGCGAAGCGGCTAGTGCAACATAATACCAATTCCATCTGACATGAGCAATGGCAGGGTGAGGGTCACTGGTCTGCGTGTGTCCTTCAGGACTTGAGCACGGTGGGCCCTTCCATGACCCTACTTCCAAGGAGGGATATAATAGTGGTCAACCGGGGTGCCACTGACCATACCCGTCTTACTTATGGACACCTGCTTAGTGCAGAAGCTCGAGATGTTGTGTGTGGGAGGTGTGGGGGTGATCTGTCCACCTGCCACTTTCTGGTGGATTGCTCAGCCCTTGTGGAATTCCGAGTCCAGCATCAGCCCCCTCTGTGGGTTTTCGTTTTATCCGGACCAAACAAGGTCCGATCCCTGTTATTGTACCTGAGAGCCACTGAGTTCTACTGAGAACTGTGATATCTGATCTGTGATATATTTATGCACATCTAGTCGAAGTTTTATTTCACTTTGCTGATTGTATGGAATATCATGTATAAAGTTATTTCCCTATCTTACATCTAGTCTTAGTTGTATTATTTTATCTTTGGTTTTTTTTTTTTTTTTTTTTTAATTTAGCCCCCAAAGTGAATCTGAGTACAGTGATGACCACTGTTTAGCCCCCAAACAGTGGTCATCACTGTACTCCTCATCCCCCCCCCCCCACCCTCCGAGTTGCCAGTGGAGTCCATGACACCGTGTTCAATGCCGCTAATGACCCTTCTGGTTGAGATGCGGCTTAAATCTTAATAAAAAAAAATATATATATAAAAAATAACTTTTCCTATTTTCAATTACATCTCTGTTCTTCAAAACTAACTGGCGAATCATTGTTTTCTCATTTTCTCACTTCTTTTCCGTCACTACTCTATACACAAATTATTAGCACATCAACAAACAAGGGTTCACTTCAACTGTGGAAGGTGGGCTGAAGATCCAGGCTGACTGAGAATGACTTTCGTTTTATGTCCTGTCTCCCCTAGGAACAAAGATAACAGCATTAAAAGCATAAACACAAAGAAAAGAGTACCTTTGAGAAATGTTATTGACCAGTGCGGGATGCGAGAGGGAATTTTCTCGTTCCTTTTCTCCCAAATCAGGGAAACTTCCCTTACAACAAACTGTCAGAGCTGCCAACTTAACGTTTTTGCGCCGGGGTCCGCATATATACAGTCCGACCTTAGATCACCTCCTTGCCAGGCTCCGCATATATACAGTTTGCTTGTCATTTTGTTATGACATCACTTCACTCATTTTTCATCTCTTCATTCATGGTTTTTTGGACTCAGAGCGGTAGTTGGAGGAAGACATTGGATTGTGTTTACGTCGAACATTCAACATTACTGGGCGGGAGGAGGGAGAGTTTACTATTCTCCTCCCAGAAGCTCCAATACCGCTTGCTCTTTCGTACGAGATTGTCTTGCATTATTCCATCCTTGTTATACTCTGTGAAATGTCGCGAAGAACGCCCTGATTTCACGAATGAAGAAATAATTGAACATGTGACTACCTATCCCTGTGTTTGAAGTTGAATTATGTTGAATTTCACCTCATTTTTGGAACAAAACTTTTTAGAAAAACGGTTGAATATAGAAAAACGCTGCAAATTATTTCACAAAGGTTTATTATTTTTTCAATTGAGTATGATCGTAGTTTTAGTTGGCTTGCGTACGTCCAGACTCCTCGGCGTGTCCTATTTCGACTTCGAGTTGCCACAACCTATACTTTGTAACAGAGTTACCTCCTGAGAGGTCCATCAAGCTCCCGTCAGAGCTCCAGAGATAGCGTTGTCGGCGTCCCGTTGAGGAATCAATGGGAAAGACGCGCTGTTCTCGATCGTTTTAGACAGCTGGTTTGGGGTCGGATGGTTTTCTGGTGACAGGAATATCAACCTTCCCCGAACATGGCTCATTAAAAGCTATGACTAGGGGTGGTATCTCTCTGACGGGATGCCTCTTTACCTCCTCTACCTTTTTATGAGGATTTAGGCCCCCATTGCACCTCTGGGGGGGGCACCTAAATTCCTTATATGGTAGCAGAGCGTGGTTTGGATTATGCACGGCTGACGCCTAGTAGTCCAATCCACTATTTTTGGGGCGTTAATGTTTCAGAAGAAACATGGCCCGGGGTTCCAGAAGGAATTCCCATTATCACCCTTTGGTATATAAATAATTTCATTGGTCTTTGAATTATAATTTCTCTTTCATTCCCTTTTTATATTTTATATACCATATTTTCTTTCAATTTTATGCCACCTGAGTGCACAATTTAAGTCCCCTAAGTTGGGCAAATTCATTTTATATTTTTCTTTCAATTTTTTTGCCACCTGAGTATTGCTATATGTCAATTACCAGGTTAGTGCGCCATTCAAGTCCCCATAGTTGGGCAATTTAATTTAAAAGTCCCCAATGTTGGGCAAATTAATTTCTATATATATTTTGATTTCCTAAGGTATAAGTCTCCATTGTTGAGCATCCGTTTTGTCCCGATTGTTCAATGAAGATACTTCTTATGAAGCTTCATTGACAATCCAGTTTTAATTTCGATTCCCCCATCCAAAACGCCAATGCAGCTATTTATGATTGAATGAGCATTAGTTCTCAGCTATTCACTATTCCACCCAACTACCATACTTGATCTTCAATCAAGTATGTCTTTAAGGGGAGGAGTGTAACAGAGTTACCTCCTGAGAGGTCCATCAAGCTCCCGTCAGAGCTCCAGAGATAGCGTTGTCGGCGTCCTGTTGAGGAATCAATGGGAAAGACGCGCTGTTCTCACTCGTTTTAGACAGCTGGTTTGGCGTCGGATGGTTTTCTGGTGACAGGAATATCAACCTTCCCCGAGGATGCCTCTTTACCTCCTCTACCTTTTTTTCGAGGATTTAGGCCCCCATTGCACCTCTGGGGGGGGGGGGGGGACCTAAATTCCTTATAACTTCTATAATTATATACGCATGTTTATATTTCTCGATTTGAGCTCCTATCTATTCAAATAGTTATTGCCTTAATAATATCATTATCTAAGTACGTACGAAAAGTCGAGAGGATATGTTATTAAATATGCGTAGGACAAGCTTTGGTATTAACACACAAATCGATAGTGAACTTGTAAAACTCCGTAAGTCTGAAAAACTAAATTTTACAGTAGAGCCAAAAAACTGTATCAAAGCGTGCTTCAATGAATTTGATTCACCTAGTGTGGTTATTATCATCGAGTTAGACCCATGAAGGCTTCATAACACCTGAAATATGAGTTATTTATCACCATTACGATTATACAGCTAATCACGAGACTCACTGTTTCACCAACAGGAATCGACTAAAATTGAGAGAATAACGAGTAATTCATTAATAAAATCATGACATATTTTATTGCATAAAATAACATCGCCCACTAGAGTTTTTAGGAACATTTAATTATTGGAATAATTGGCATTGGGATGCAAATATTATCACATATTATTCCATAATCAGTCTTCTGGATTGATAAAAGTTTTTTTTAAGAAGTAGGTAAAAACTTACAGTAAGTAAGGTTATCACAGAACTTTATTTAGAAACTTAAAAAAAAATGGAAAGTTTGTGTTTTCTATGAGGTATGTAATGCTTGAAACTCAATGGTGTAGGTTATTATAAAAACTATGGTCATCATCATCTGGCGAGGGCATCTTTTAACTCAGTATAATTCAGTATGCCGACGACATCTGCATCTTTTCAACAGAAGATGGAATCGATAACTGGATGAGAAGACTGAGTGAAGGCACGCTTAATGTTATCAACTTCCTTAAAGATATTGGCCTCAAGATATCTACTAATAAATCAACAGTGTGTTTATTCACGCGTAAACGCAGGGTTCCCCTTGGGGAAACAGTGCTACTGGGCGGCCTAGCCTTCCCTTGTGTGCCAGATGTCAAATTCCTGGGTGTACACCTCACTCAGTCCCTTTCGTGGAATTGCCATATAGATAAACTATTACCGAAAGTCACTGCCTACATAAATGCCATGCGCTCTTTCACTTCAACCAAATGGGGAGCCGACCCACAGACGGCGCTGCTTTTTTACAAAGGAACAATACGGAACATACACGATTATGGAAGCGTATTTTATGGCTCAGCAGCAAATACCCAGCTCCTCAAACTTGACCGTCTTCAATTCAAGGCACTTCGCACCGCAATTGGCGCTCTCCAATCAACTCCAATCAATGTATTACTGGCAGAAGCCGGCGAACCTCCTCTTCATTCCAGACGACAAATGCTGACGAAGCGGTTCATGCTGTCCGTGTATACTAGGGATTCCTTTAGTTTCTCTCTAATCCGAGACCTCTCTATTGAGGTTCTAACCTCTCGAAACTGGGAGAAGAAAAAACAACCAAGCATTTGCGAAAGTTTTACTTCATGGTCATCAGAGCTGCAATGGCTAGCAGAAGGATAATTACGTTCATCCTTTTCCTTGGAATACGACATCCTTTTCAAAGCACGCACTATTACTAAACTTCCAGAACGAGCATACGCACCTCCAAACTCTCCAGCTCAAGCTTTACAACAATTGCTTACAACCCTTTACCCAAACGGCAGTTATGTTTTCACCGATGGCTCAGTTTCGGAAGGGAGAGCCGGTTGTGCCTTTTACCATGAATCCAAGCAATTCTCCCGTCAATACCGTCTGTGGGACCATTCCTCAATATATTCAGCAGAATCATATGCAATTCTGATGGCGCTTGAGTATGCCGCAGAACTTCACGGTAACCAACAGAATGTAGTGATTATATCAGACTCCCTCAGCGTTCTACAGAAAATCCAAAACATCGGGCCAGCCTCCAGATTGAACCACATTGAAGTGTCAATTCTGAAAACTATCAACCTGCTAGAAGAAGCGGGAAAAAGAGTAAAATTTGTGTGGGTAAGAGGGCATAAAAACATACCTGGGAATATAATAGTTGACAGGGAAGCCTGCAATGCCCGCTCACTACCTAAACGGCTTATTCAACCACCTTGCTTCCCATACACGAACCTCAAACGCAAATTACACCAAGCCCAACTTCTAACCTGGAGAAGATGGCACGAAAATTACCATGCTGGAATCAGATATATTTCACTGTTCCCTCCACCTTCCACCAAATCGTGGTTTCACAAAACGAGTTCATTGCACTCACGTAGGTTTTACACGACCATAACACGACTAAGATCAGGTCATTGCGTCACCAGAGAAAGACTACATAAATACGGTCTGGCGGATTCAGATCTATGCAGATACTGCGGAATCAACACTGAATCGACACAGCATGTAATCCTAGAATGCTCCCATAATTCTCTCCCTAGAATCGAACTCATCAACTGTGCCACTAATCATACGACGCTCCCCTTCAACCTAGACTCACTCATAGCCTCCGGAAACTCTGCAGTTTACTGTGCCTTATTTAAGTTCATATCGGACATAAATTTTTATGTATGATGAATATTTTATCATTCCCATCCATATTCATGTATGCAAATGAAGTATCTTAACATAATATTATAATCTAATGCCTATCACTATGTTATGGCTGTATGTATATATTTTTTACAAAGCCAATAAAAAATAAAAAAAAAAACTCCGAAAGAGGTTTCGCTCTTTTCTTTTTAGCTCTGACATTCCTATAATTCATGATTGAAGAGGAATTTTCTTTTGAAGATTCATCACTCGAGGGAACATCCATTGGATCTTGGATTTGAAGCTCATTGCCTTTCTTTTCAGTCGAAGGTATCAGATTCAGATTTTCACAAGATAGGATACTAGAACCAGGGTCTTCTGTAACTTCTTCTTTGGATGATGATGAATTCGACGAAAGCTTTTCAAAATTTAAAACTAAACACTCATTTTCGTCTATGTTTTTCTGGTAGAATTCAGTAGAGGTACAGGCAGCAACACCATTTATTTTATTCAACTCTTCACAAAATATTGTGGCTCTTTCTAGCAAATCATCACCTCCCAGTTGTTTTTCCATATCTTCTGTTAGGGCCATGAAGTCTTGTTCAATTGATGCTACTCCTACATCCTCCATCTAAGCTTCCTCAGCTATAATAGCAGCAGCTAGAGAAGGGTCGGATTTTGAACTTATCAGCCCAACAGGAGAATCAGTACGAACTGTATAATCCTTTTCGATATGAGTTTGAATGGGAGTGGAAGCTATTACCTTTTGCTGTTCCAGCTTCATCAGCATTATTTCGGATCTATATCTTGGACGAACAAGGGCTTCATTACTGCCTTTTGGTTTATTATTTCCAATAATAAGCCTATGTGATCGTGTAGCAAAAAATTTTTATAACCCCCCCTCAAACTTTGTCACTTTACGTTTCAAGGTACGTAGAATCCAAATTTGAAATGTCCGTCCGCCGTCCGCCGTTCGCCGTCCGCCGTCCGGGCCATAAAAGGCCTAAGAATTGACTTAAAAAACCCGTTCTTTCGCACATAGACTCCATTTGGGGTCTAGTTGGTCCTAACGTTTAACCATCCCGATCGCTTTAATCGCATAGATGCTATGGGCCAAAAACGGGCAAAAACGTGTCTTTTTCGACGCGAGCACGCCTGGCACGCTTGGCAGGGGGTCACGGTGGGTGGAGAGGGGGGGGGGAGGTGAGCGGGGGGGTGGAGTGAGAGGAGGTGCCGGCGCCGCGGCTTGTGGTGGGTACGGCGCCGGCGTTCGTTCGAGGCATGAATATGTTTTTTTCAAGGTCATATTTGTGTGTTAATACCAAAGCTTTTCCTACGCATATTTAATAACATATCCTCTCGACTTTTCGTACGTACTTAGATAATGATATTATTAAGGCAATAACTATTTGAATAGATAGGAGCTCAAATCGAGAAATATAAACATGCGTATATAATTATAGAAGTATAGGTTGTGGCAACTCGAAGTAGGACATGCCGAGGAGTCTGGACGGGCCTTGACGTACGCTAGCCAACTAAAACTACGATCATACTCAATTGAAAAAATAATAAACCTTTGTGAAATAATTTGCAGCGTTTTTTTATTGATATCGGCCAGTATTCATTTTGAAAACCCACTAATTCTGGAAATGGACAAATAAATTTTGAATAAAAGGTACCTATACCAATAAATATAAACTAGCTATTTGAATGTATTTATTTTTATCTATTTTATTATTTGAACGAAGATGGACAGCCATTCTACTATCTAGTGCTGTTACTTGCGCAAAACGTACATAAATCCAATAAAAAATTCGAAGAAATCACTGTACATAGACAAATTAATTTCGAGTGAAAAGTTATAAATGAAAAGTGGGCACCTATTTGAATGTAACTATTTTTTTTTATCCATTTTATTATTTAAACGAAGGGGGACAGTCATTATTTTTTACTATCTAGTACTAGTACACAAAACGTAGGGACATAAATCTAATAAACAAATTGAAGAAATCACCTTCAAATTCAAGAAAAATCATCGTAAAAACCTGCAAGTCTACGGTAGCAAGTGTATAAAGTTCTGTAAGTCTTGGCTCACGAAATACGGCAGAGTTTTTAAATTATTCAAGGTTCACTACATAATAGTAGATACATTTCATATTAGGAACTAAGGTACATTAATGATCAAACAATAATTTAACAAAATCTACGACAAAACACCATTAACGCTTACCTTTCTCTGTTGTGTACAGTTGCTCGTCAAAAACACGTTGAATCAGGCAGACACGCGAAATTATAACCTTGAAATCACATCTCCGACTTACGGAGTATTTTAAATCACCATAGCGACGAAATGACACGTTTCTAGCTAGTAATGCTTTGAGTAGCGATTCAGGAGCCCCTATTTTCCTAGAGAAGCTCAAAACGTCATTTTTGGATAATTCTGACTTACGGAGTTTTACAAGTCCACTATCGAAATATGACCTTGAAAAAACATATTCATGCCTCGAAGGAACGCCGGCGCCGTACCCACCACAAGGTGCCGCGGCGCCGGCGCCTCCTCTCACTCCACCCCCCCGCACACCCACCTCTCCACCCACCGTGACCCCCTGCCAAGCGTGCCAGGCGTGCGTGCGTCGAAAAAGACACTTTTTCGCCCGTTTTTTGCCCATAGCATCTATGCGAGTAAAGCGATCGGGATGATTAAATGTTAGGACCAACTAGACCCCAAATGGAGTCTATGTGCGAAAGAACGGGTTTTTAAAGTCAATTCTTAGGCCTTTTATGGCCCGGACGGCGAACGGCGGACGGCGGGACGGACATTTCAAATTTGGATTCTACACACCTTGAAACGTAAAGTGACAAAGTTTGAGGGGGGGTTATACAAATTTTTTGCTACACGATCACATAGGCTTATTATTGGAAATAATAAACCAAAATACTGGACATTTTTACGTGATTTAATACTATATGATGTAACTAACATTATGTCAAAATTTGGTAAAATTTGAACGAATTATGAACCTGTAATGCTTCTTAGAAGATAGGCGGAACAGAAGAGTGCAAAAAACGCAAAATAAGTCACGATAGGAGAGCTGTCTTGGTCCGAGCGAGCCCTTTAAATCCAGGACTGGGGAGCCGCGTGGGCATTTAAAAGTCAGTCGCGAAAAGGTTAAGGCAAAACAGCTTTGAGTTTCCCCTGAGTGCACTGTCAAACTGGTGTAATCTTAGTGTGCCCCTACCTGCTGCCTGAATCACCCCACTCAACTATGCATTCGAACAGGTGAGTGGAGGGTGACCCTCCATTTAGGCGAGTGTGAGTGAACATACACACTTGGGCTTTGTCTATTAATTCTGCCCTAAATACAGGGTGTTCATAAAAGGATGCCCTACTTTCAGAATCCGTAACTTCGTTACCTTTAAACTTAGCAGGGAAATGTTGGTTTCTAATGAAAGAGGAGGTTCCATAGTTTTATTTGGTTGTTGAGAGATCGCTCCACTGGTAAACTTGAAGACGTTTTATCAGTGATATCAAAGCAGTAGCAATGGCGACGCCACAGCAAAAAGCTTTTGGCGTAGTGGAGTTTCTTAAAAGTGAATCTGTAGTTACAGTTCAGCGTCCTTTTAGGGAACGTTTTAACGTGAATCCGCCTGATCCCAAAACAACTTGAAGGTGGTATCAACAATTCGTAGAGCGTGGATGCATTTGCAAAGCGAGAAGCCGGGGACGGCCGCACGTTACTGAAGACAATGTGAGATGCATAAAGAGCACTTTTCTTCACAGTCCTCGTAAGTCATGCACTGTCGTGCAAGCCGTGAGTTACGAATGCCACACACTACCATCTGGAAAGTTGTTAGACATCGTTTGTTGTGGCGGCCATACAAATTGCAGTTGGTTCAGGCTCTCAGACGAAATGATAAGGTGCTGCGGGTTGAGTTTTGTGATTTTTTTTATGCGTTTGGTGGAGGATGATGAGGATTTTCCCTTTAACGTTGTGTTAATTGATGAATCGACGTTTTATCTATCAGGAAAAGTGAATCGCCACAATGTTAGAACCCTCACGAAAGAGATTCTCCAAAACTCAGTGTTTTCTGTGCGATCTCCCCACATAAGGTGTATGGTCCTTTTTTCTTTCAAGAGCCCACAGTTACAGGAGCTACATACCTGCAAATGCTAAAAGACTGGTTATTCCCCCAACTTGAACAAGAAGGAAACTATGCAACGATCATATTTCACCAAGATGGTGCTCCACCCCATTGGGCCTCGGTTCGTATATTTCTCATTGAAACCCTCCCACAGTGATGGATATGTCGGAATGGGGCTCAGGACCTGGCACTTCATCGATAGCCACCCAGATCACCTGATATGACACCATGTGATTATTTTTTATGGGGGTACATAAAAAACTCGGTGTTTGTACCACCTCTACCCACAAATTTGGACGACCTTCGCATGCGAATTCAAGCTGCTGTGTGACACCCTACATGCTAATGCGGGTCTGGAACAAGCTTAATTACCGAATTTACGTCGTACGTGTTGCTGGAGGTGGACATATCGAACATTTGTGGGAATGGGAAAAACTATGGATTAAAACCTTCCATTTAAGACCTATTTCATTTCTGTAACATCAATATTGCCAGAAATACAGATGTTTGAAACTAGCATTCTTTTATGAACACCCTGTATATTGGATGTTTCAGATGGAGGACTCAGCTATGTTGGACCTTGAAGAGTTCTACAACGCTGGTAGCAGCTTTGACGAGCGCATCACCATCACTCGGGTGGTCCCTCTCAACGTCGCTGAGCCCACTTGGATGCCCCTTTCACGGAGGCTCCCAGTCCTCTGATAAATGTCATATGTAACTAAATTGCATATAACTCGTAGTTGTAACCCACCACAATCACTCCTCTGTATCCCCTCATTTTAGTTATTATGATTTTAAATTGGACGTGGTCCAATGTACATAGGCAATTATCCGAACCAAGTACCCATATGTAGGAAAATGGACGATATACTTCATTGTGTGATATTCCTTGAGCTAAGGAAATAACTGTATGACGACATCTTAAAGCGGGTTTATATGGGAGGAAATTAGAGTTGGGTGAAACCGTAATCATAATTACGGTTACCTAATGTAGGGAGGAGGGGCCAGTGTTTAACACCTTAAGAGAAATTTTGTCTTTGACAAGCAATTAAGTTATATTTTTTCATTTGTTCAAACTTGAATCTTACATCTACTGCTGCATCAGGATGTCCTCAAACTGCTCAGTATTGGAAAAATCACTAATTCAAGCCAGAAAACATCATAAATTCTTCTTTTTTTTTAATATGGATATGTCTTTGCTCTGGGGGGTCAACCAAAAATTTCCGTCACGCAAAATTGATGTCACAATTTCAGTGTTTTTCACGTACAACCCAGCCGTTGCTAAGGGAATGGAACTTCCGCAGTTTTCATCGCACAAAAATCGTTCGCCACTCGTTGGAAAGCGCTTGATTTATGTGATAAATGTTCACATCTCAAGCTACCAATTTCCCCCTCCTTACGTACCTGGCTACATTCCTAAACTAAGTTGATTGGACTATTTATAAACAATTTTAATAAGCCGGTTACAATATTCTTAATGTAAAGCAATAGCATCATTTTTTCCACTCCATAGGAAACATTTTCATCCCCTGACAACAGTCGACTGTTAACAACAACTCATTGCGTCTGTATTGGAGAAATAACTTTAATTTATAGTATGCTTTTTGTGTCTCCAAGAATGATAAAATAAATTCTTTAACCTACATTTCATCGCCTACAGTCCAAAGTTAAAGGATTTGTTTACAACTCTCGAGGACGACCGTTAGGAAATCCCCAATCGAAGACATATCCATGTAACATGGTATCTGCTTGTAAAGTAGATAGTGGAACTTTTCAATTAATTTTTTGACCCAGTGTTTGACAGCCAAATTTTTGGTTGCACCTGTGATTGACACCCTATCTCACAGCAGTTCTTCTGCAATAAATAATTCCTTGTATCAACAAAACATTTATTTCAACATTTTATTACAAATTGAGCATTCGAACTTAGTTTTATTAGTCTAAATATAAAATTAATGTGAGTATTCATCAAGACCAAGTTGAAATTATCATAAAATAGGTTTTCTCAATACCGTAAGTACAGTACCTACGTTTCTAATGGTAAACTAGAAGCTTCTCAGTTACTATGTGTTTATATAAACATAAAAAAAAGAATGAATCCAAGAACGAATAGAGATCCATATTGACAGCACTGTCAATCACTGAGGGTAGCATCAGTTTGGGGACTAGTAACTCACATTTGCATTTTCACATGTTATCTTTGTTTATTTCAAAAAAATGATAACATGAATGCAATCTACACAAAAAACTGATTGAGAAAAACCATGGAAACAATCGAATTTGAAAATGTGGAGGGCTTGGTGAAGCAAAATAGAACACTTACTCCCTTAGCAAAATCACAAGGAACAGCACCAAAGAAAAATCAAAAGGAGGTTCTGTTGGGTTATCGTCTTCAGATTTCTATTCCAACGAAAGGTTGTCCCTTAAGCATTTTCTTTTTAACCTCTTCCGGTATGTCATTGGTCTTGATATGGCCTGTACCTCTAAGTTGGCGTGTCTGTCAGTTCTGTTTTGGAGGGTAGTATATAATTTTCGGATTGTTTCTTGAACGGTTTCTAATTGGAGGTCGGAATGGAGAACATCGTTTCTTACAAAATATGGAGCATTTGTGATTATTCTTAGAATTTTGTTTTGGAGGACTTGTATTTTGTTCATTGTAGTCAAACAGGCTGATCCCCAAACCTCACATCACTGTTGATGTACTTCACCAGTTGTTCATTTCACCAGCACTTCACTGTTGATATTGTCTCAACATCCAAAAGGATCAAGCCAGTAAAACACTTTTATGCCTTATTATTTAAACTTTTTGTGATATATCAATCACTGGGTTCTTGTCAAACACTGGCCCCTCCACCCTAGATGTTGTAATTCTAGAATTAATGAAACGGAAATTTTAAACCTGAGTTAGAAGGCAATAGTAACCTATCCCACCATCAAGTACCTAATTATATCTCAATCTGTGGATGAAGTTCTTCAACGGAATAATTATGAGCTAATTAGCTGATTAAGTAATAAATATACTAATTATCTATAAGACAGAGAAAAAACGTTCAAGTAAAATTCATGTAATGTTCGACGCAGAAAGTAAAATAGAGAGTTCTTGCAGTAGTCGGAGTGGTGAGTGCAGAACGGATGCCAACCCCCAAGTCGTATTCCAGGAGTTGGAAGACTGATTCTGGCTTGACCTTATTCACAAAGTGAGAACCAACCAACCTGAGAATCAACCTGAGAATGTATTTGCTATTTTTTACAGTTTATGACTTTTCCTTTTTTTTCATATATTGTGTGTCATAAAATATAATAACAGTACCTACATAATATCCCAAGGCTCAATATATATAGATTTTTATATAGTATTGCCATAAGCGATAATTTTAAGATATGTCACAATATTATAAGAGATAAAACATAATTTAAAAAATCAAGCATTTTTGTGTTGCATCCTTGCTGGTTGGCCGATCAGAATCTTTTTCATTTTTAATGTCTTGAAAACTTTTCCAAATTTTTCTTTTTCGTATAACATTTATTGATACTAGTATTGGGGGAGGGGGGGGGGGATATACAGGTATCCGTTACTTAAAAGTGTAGCTGTTGTCCTTAGTCTTCCAGTACTGCCACACCTGCTCCATCCTCAAGCCCTAGACACCTGATGGGTGCCCTCATGCCTTTTAAGCGCATGGAAACTGCTCGTATGATAGACAATTGGTACTTGAGCGTATGGTTTGGACCACTTCATGGAGAACGTGTTGGCGAGCTCTGTTGGGTTGTGTATCCCCAGCCGTCCTAATTTCGTTGTCAGGCTGAGAATTTCACCTTCAAGATCGCTTACATTTCGGCCCATGATAGCTGGTAGGAGCTTCTGGTGAACGGTCTCCCAACTCCAACCAGATCTTGCTGAATTTCCTTTTCCAGCTCCAAGTTGGGCCCGTTAATTTAAAACAGGAATTGTGGAATGGGCTTTCCGACAATGACTCAAAATATTCATCAGAAGAAAAGGTGGTAATGGCGTGGCCCTGAAGTTTGCTTGCACAATAAATTATTTGAATTGAATTGAATTGAATGTTATACAAGTCCGTTTTTCCAGATTTCAGAAAGATTACATGGTCTCATCCATGAGATACTGCTAGGGTTGCCAGATTTTTTCGGATCATGTAAAGTCAAGTATTTCAGTGAAAGTTAAAGTATACATTAAAATTAACGTTTCTCGACTCACTTAAGGTATTTTTCATTCAGCATCTGCACACAAGGGCTTGAATGTGTCAGATTACTGAAAATAAGAAAGTTCGGTTTGAGGAATTGAAAAAGAACCATGGATAGTAATATTTTTACTGTACGTAGGTCACAAAATTTTTATTCCGAAGAAAACATTACTAGGCATTTCAATCTTAACGAGTCCATATTTCTATAAGGTTGTATTACATACATGAATGTAATTAGGAATATAATTTTCAATCTCGTTCTCACTAAAAAAATATCTCGTGCTCGTCCATGTAGGTAGGTAGTTCTGGTTTAGGTAGGTACGGGAACCTTGTCCTTGACTAGTAAGTAGGTGCGGGGGCTGAACTTTTCTTCTTCGTTTCAAATATAAAGTATTTTGGTCTACTTTAAATTTGATATAAAGTATACCTACAGTATTTTGAACAAAAATAAAGTAAGATACTTTAACTTAAAGTAGATCTGGCAACCCTAGATTTTTGCTCTTGTCAGTCCTTTCTTGTTTATTGGGCTCCATGACTTGATTTTTTTGGGCATTGTCTGGAACTCCTAAAACGTGATGAGGTGGCATTCGAAGTATATTGCACTCAAACTCGTTGTAATGTGTTGAAACACTGTAGATGTATAGGAAAACTCCAAGGGTTATTTGGGGCCCCAAGCACAGAAGCCTGGTGGCTTATGGTACAGGGTGCGGCAGAGAGGACAGACGGTTTTAAAAAAATCATAAAATAGGTAATTTTTACTTAAAAAAAAAAAAAAAAATTATTGATGCAATCAGGTTCACAAGGAAATAGCATTTGAGACAGTAAAGTGTAAAAAATCACATCAGGCATGTGGTGGCTGAAATTTTTGATGCAGTGCTGGAGGCATTCTTGGAAATTCGCGTAGACTCTCTCCAACATAGCTCTCTCAACTTGGGCGACTTCCACGCGAATTGCGTCCTTCAATTCGTCCAGAGTTCGGGGCTTGTTCTCGTATACTCTAGCCCTGAGGTGTCCCCATAAGAAAAAATCGCATATGGATAAATTTGGGGACCGAGGAGGCCAATGAACATCGCCAAACCTGGAAATAAGGCGACCAGGGAAGAGAGGGTGAATAACGTCCATTGATGCTCTGGCTGTGTGGGCGGTCGCCCCATCCTGCTGGAACCACTCACGTTGGGTTGGAACACGTAGCCGTCGTAATTCAGGGAAAAAGAAGTTGGTGATCATTTCGACGTAGCGCTATGTTGGAGAGAGTCTACGCGAACTTCCAAGAACGCCCCCAGCACTGCATCAACAATTTCGGCCACCACATGCCTGATGTGATTTTTCACACTTGACTGTCTCAAATGCTATTTCCTTGCGAACCTGATTGCATCAATAAATTTGTTTTTGAGTAAAAATAACTATTTAATGATTTTTTTTTAAACCGTCCGTCCTCTATGCCGCACCCTGTACTTTTCTGAGAATTTTGCGTTTAATCAAAGAGATTCATCCCTCTGGTGAGGGATGTGAGTCCATTGATTAATTGTTCGCTTCAAATAGACATCATTGGGGTTTGTGCCCCAAAGAGTTCAAATCTGCGATAGGTGAGTGCGGGAAACTCGAAGATTATGTGGGATACTGTTTCGTCTGTCTCCTCGCATAGCCTGCACAGGGTTGAGTTTGTGTGACTGCACGGTGTAGGTGGAAACTTAGGGGTGCAAAGCCGGTTATATGGCCAACTATTATTCTAAGTTTTCTATGGTTTTTCCTGAGTAGTACCTCAGTAAATTTGGTGTTGGGTTCGGCCACCTTGACCTTGCTGTGGACATGTCCCTCAATATTGGACCATTTTCTTGTGGTCTGTTGGTCAACCCACATGTTGATGATCCTTCTGAAGGTAATTTTTGGTAGGTCAACTGCTGGCTCAGGCCGTACAAAAGGAGTTTGAGAGCCCTATTGGGAGTTGAAACACTATACCAATAGATGTGTTGAATATATACTTTTCCTTGTTATTTCTACCCATTTTGTCGTCGGTAAATCCTCTTTAATTCAGTAAAAGGTAAAGACATAGGTAGGTTAACAGCCTATCAGGACCTCTATTTCGGTCTAGATCTCGCTAGTGACTCGGATATTTTTATTTATACAACGAATCAACTCTACTTGTAACCCCCATGAGTACTTCCATGTTACTATTCGTAGTGTCTCTCACTCGTACCGACCCCAGCTCACCACTCGAAGAGGTTACAAGAACTTTCTAATACTCTCAAGAACTCTCTGTACGAGGCATGTCCAGAAAGTAAGAGTACTAGATTTTTCTATTTTTTAGAAAAATTGTATTTAAAAAAAATTACAGAGTTTTGTAGGATAACATCTCACTTATTGGTTTATTATTTCCAATAATAAGCCTATGTGATCGTATAGCAAAAAAAAATTATGACGACCCCCCCCCCCCCCCCTCAAACTTTGTTGTCACTTTACGTTTCTAGGTGCGTAGAATCCAAATTTGAAATGTCCGTCGACTTGACTTATGACCCCATTCCGTCGACTTGACTTATAAAACCCATTCTTTCGCACATAGACTCCATTTGGGGTCTAGTTGGTCCTAACGTTTAACCATCCCGATCGCTTTACTCGCATAGATGCTATGGGCCCAAAAACGGGCGAAAAAGTGTATTTTTCGAGGCTTTGAGTGTTAGACTTACGCACGCTTGGCAGGGGGTCACGGTGCCTCTTCGAAGAATTCTCTCGCCTACTTTTTCTGCCAGTTCAGGACCTCTTCCTTCACTTCCTCGTCGGTTGAAAAGCGTTTTCCACCCATGTAAGTCTTCAAGGAGATGAAAAGATGAAAATCGGAAGGAGCCAATTCAGTGGAATTTCGGAGGGTGGTTCACAATGTCCCAACCAAATGAATCCAACAGCTCTTTAGTGACGTTGGCTGTGTGAGGGTGGGCATTGTCGTGCAACACGCACACTCCCTTTGTCAATATCACGCAGTGTGACCAACATTAGAAACAAAAATTTCCCCCGCACGTACGGGCCTCAGTACTCTTACTTTCTGGATGTGCCTCGTAGAAACACGAAAAAACCAGTCTAACAACTTGGATGCATTGATGGTTCATTTAAAAGTACACAATGCACTTTCTTCAACAAGTATTTCACGGCTTCGGGCAAGAACTAGATAGGTATATTATATAGCTACTTATTTTATATTGTTCTGATATACGTGTCTGCCGAGTAACATTCCCTGGTAACTTAGCTTTAATATTTTTCAACACTCCACACGACCAATAAAAGTGTAGCAGTAATTACTGTTATGAATTATTCTTATGCTTAGACAAAATCCAGAAACAAACTTTTACTGTGTAATAAATCCTTCCTATTTTATGTGTTGTGTGCATTTTTTCTCCCAAACATCTATCCGTGAGGAGTTGAATATTCAATATTCTTGCAATTAAAACTTACAACAAATTAATGGATCTCATTTTTTCTCTATTAATCTCATCACAGTAGTGCACTCAAATTTATAACATTGAAATTTAGAACAAGCGAACTTTTTTCTGTTTTCTGAGATGTACCTTTCATTAATATTTGGCCTCCTCATTGCACTTCATGCTTATTAGGTTTAATCTAATAATCAAGGTAGGTATAGCCATTTTAGTCACTTGAGGTCGTAATCACAAAAAAATCCTCAAGAAGTGAATAACTTGAAAACAATGCATTTTTTCGATCGGAAATTCGTTGCAGAATACGTGGGTGACGTTTTTTATGTGGATATGACGTGAGACAGCCTGTATATTACATAACTTTATGTGACTTCGTATCCCACCACACCCACGGAAGTAACTTGTTTTAACTTATTGAGTCCCCCTACCTTCGGGGGTCACCTTCGGAATAAGTTAGTGCACGGAGTAGGTCTTCGCCCTCTCATTAGGTGAGGTAAGTACCTACGGAGGTGATGTTGATTATTTACCCAATATTAATGTTGCGAGGTAGGTATGTACCGACTGTAAGTATCGACTGAGCTTTAATGTTGAAAAACACGGGTTTTCAAGGGAAATCAATTGTAGGTATTCGTGAAAAATGACCCTCTATGAAAATACGAGTTTAGAGTCGGTTTCTACGTATTTTAGCGAATTTTAGAAGAAAATTAAGCTATTGCTCTCGCCTCAAAATTTGTAGAATGTGATTTTTTGAAAACTGATGATTTTATTTTATTATATGTCAAGATTTGATGATGTTATGATAGGATACTGTTAAGATTTCAACTGACTTCAATACTGACCACACTAGACATTGAAATCTATGAATATTTACCTACATTTGTCTTTAAATATACAAGATTAGCTTAATAATAATAAAGTATGAGTACCTCCTAATTATTTTTAATAATTTGATTCCATGTTTGTCTATCAAAATCCAAAATCATAAACTAAAATTTCTCTACACGATCAATAGCGACTGAAATGTCGAAGATTTCTTCAAAAATTCGCTCATGGGGTCATGCTGCATGACTGGACTTTTTATATTTTCATCTATTTTGTTTCTTATTCTTTCTCTCGGCTTATTGACAAATAAATTTGTCATAAAAAAAAAAAAAAAAAACGGGAGGGTCAAGGGCTAGATGTGGAGGCGAGCCGGAGTGGCTGGTATATTATAGTAACTTCCCTATCCCCAGTTAAACCAATACACCCTTGGAAGTAAGTAACTCGTTTAACTTATTGAACTCTCCGACCTTCGGGGGGGTCACCTTCGGAATCAGTTAGTGCACGGAAAAGGTCTACAGCCCCCTCATTAGGTGAGGTAAGTACGGAGATGATTCTTTCATTGGTCAGGCAGAACCGGTCATCAGACCAGAAGTTGACCCTCCAAGATAGGGGATGATGCAACCCCTAAACTCTCCTATGTTTTAACAATGAAAAATCCATAAGAATCGATTCTTATCGAGCGTTTCCTCCTCGACTTATGGCCGACCGGTAAGGAAAACAAAACAAGGTCATCATACCACATAATAGACAGACATAAGCCTGCTTCCTTATTCCAGATGTGGGATCGATGTTCTCACCTTCCTTTCTCGGATTTAAATATTTGATTTCGGCATTTTCGTTCGGTTCGAAGCCGTGAATAAGAGAAGATAATCGAACGGAAGATCAATATGCATGTTGAAGGAGATGATTGTCGTCACGGTAAATAGCGGTAAATTTAATTGGCGGTCAGGTTCTTGGTAGTGTCCGTTTTTAGTTAATTTTAGGTAATTATTCACACACTACGCCAAGGTAAGGTCAGTTAAGGGAGGTGTTGATATATAATTAACCCATCACATGTGGTGTTTGCGTCCATAGCACTTATGAAATTCCGTTACTATGTTGGGTTTTAGTTTTGACATGGATATGTTTTTGCTCTTGGGGGGTCAACAAGGGCGTACGCAGACTTTTTGCGCTACTGGGGCCAACGATAATTTTACAAGACCTCTATAGGCAAAGACAATCATGCACAAAATGAGGGTAAATGCAAAGTTATAATTTATATAAAATGTAATGAATTGAGAACAACTTGAAAATTGTTATTACTGCAACATTAAACGCCTGGGGTATTCACAAAAAAGTTTCAACACTTCATCAACAAATTGATTTTTCTTCTAGAGGACCAAATTTTTGTGTACATTCAATAGGCAAAGTCAGTCCGTTGAGACGGGCTTTTGACATGGCTGACCTCAACTATGTTTTAACCCTTCTCAACGAGCTGAATGACCTTTCAATTGTACACGTTGTGCACGGCTGTGCACGAGAAGAACGTTTAGCGCCAATTTCACTTGGGGGTAAAACCCCTTGGTCTCTTGCAGTACATCGATCAAATCCAATTCATTCACTTTTTCTGAAGTAAGGCCCTAAGATCCAAAATGTATGCCATAGCTCAGTCTCAGTTTCAAAGAGGGTATCCAGACCATATAACGTGCAAAAGTGGGTCAGTCGCTGTTTGAGTTCTTCCTTTGACATTTCCAACATCTTCGATGGATGAAGTACCAATCCCCCAAAAGCTGTTACATTATCATCCGAAAATCGGTCTTGTAATGAACTTAGTACTGAATCCAAATATGGGATGTACAGAGATTCTTTCCAGTATCCTGCTGAGCTTGAAGTTGTTTGGTTGGAACGATGTTGTTGACATTCAACTATTCTGGGCCGCCGGATTTCTTCCTCCACACGTTCGGCAAGAGAGTCAGAAGCCGGGAATGTCCAAAATCAATGTTTCAGAGCTTTCACATTGCTCTTTGATAAGAGTCTGTAATGTGGCCACGAGATCCAACTTCTTCGATTGTAGGTTATTAAACAAAGGTTCCAAAATGGTGGAATACTTGGCGATGATTTCAAGACAAATTTATGAATTGTGATTTTGTGGCAGTACAATGGAGTGGAAAAGCAACTTCTCTTGTTGCTGCATTGCCCTCTCTAGATAGTGTTTCCAGGCCTTCAATAAGCGCCACGTATTGTTCTCTGAAAATCCTAATAGAAGATATTTCTGTGACCAACCAGTTTCACAAAATGCAGGGATTTTTGGCACATATTGGCGCCTAGTGACGAATCTCGAAATAAATTGATTATTTCCTTGATAACAGACATTGTGTTGCGAATTTCAGGGACCTGATTGACTAAGTTCAATCTGTGGCTTGCGTAGTGGACAAAAACTGCTTTTTTTAAATGCTCACGCGTGATTGTCTGTACACCATTGATAGTTGCTCAATTCAAGAATTCCGGATAGGTAGGTACACAAAGTATCTAAAGTAATAAAAGGGTAGGTATTGCAAGAAGAGTAGGTAGGAACTAACCCCAGTTGTTCATTGTAGAAGAAAATGCGTATTAATTTGTGTGACGAGATAATTGCGGAGTAGGTAATCTACTGGGGCAACTGCCCCAGTTGCCCCACCCCTGCGTACGCCCTTGGGGGTCAACCTATAATTTCTGTGACGCAAAATTTGTGTCACAATTTCAGTGTTTTTCACGTACAACCCAGCCGTTGCTAGGGGAATGGAACTTCCGCTGTTTTCATCGCACAAAAATCGTTCGCCACTCGTTGGAAAGCGCTTGATTTATGTGATAAATGTTCACATCTCAAGCTACCAATTCCCCCTCCTTACGTACCTGGCTACATTCCAAAACTAAGTTGATTGGACTGTAAACAATTTTAATAAGCCGGTTACAATATTCTTAACGTAAAGCAATAGCATCATTTACTCCACTCCATAGGAAACATTTTCATTCTCTTGACAACAGTCGAGGACAACTCGAGCACAACCAAAATCCCCAATCAAAGACATATCCATGTAACATGGTATCTGCTTGTAAAGCGGATAGTGGAACTCGTTTACGAGTTTCTTTGCTTGTACATTTCTGTTCAATAAAGCCTTTCTTAAGGTAATTCATTCTTCTCTTTATCACAGGTGTGGATTGAACAACTGGAAGAGAGAAAAAACATCTGCCGATTTGGGTGTGGCACATTGCTTCCTCTTACGTATCATGAATGTATAGAGCAGGGGTCTCCAACCCTTTTTCAGGGCGGGCCGAACTGAAATTGGTCCTAGGTGACGTGGACCAAACATTATATAAGAAAATAACAGGTGTGCTAAAGACCACACGGGAGAAGTGTAAACTTATTTGACGATTTGGACATTACTTTCCACTCTGTTGGGAAAGTAAAAGTAGACAGGCTCCGCCCCTGGACCCTCGGTAACTTTCCGCCTTGAGCCTTCGGCATGCTAAAACATGGAACATGCTTTCTTCCCGCTAATTCGTAAATGTAAATAAATTTAAAACTACGACATAAATGTTTTAAAAATCGAAATTAGAACAGAGTACCTAAGTAGGTAATTTTCTGTTATGGTGCGCGTCTACAATAATAAGCAAGATTAACTTCTCAACCAAGTGACAACAAAACAAGCGGCATTGTTTACTATATCCATTTATAACATAAATAAATATAAAACTACGACATGAATAGAAGAACAAGTACGAAAGAAATGCGTGATAAATCGAGAGCTTTCCAACGAGTGGAGAACGATTTTTGTCCTGGTGAAAAATAAAGAAGTTTCGTTTCCCCAGCAACGGCTTGGTTGTCAAAACGGCGTGACGGTAGAATCGTATTCACACCCCGCTAAATTTTTCGACGCGCACCGCCTATAGAAGATTACACTTCAAAAAGAAGAGTATAGAGATAAAGAGGAACAAATGAAATTTATTTAGAATGTTCAACTGGTACCTACCTAGAATTGTAATTTTAACAGTGAAATTACTTTATTGTGAGGTTGGGCACTGGTTTTGTTCAAAATATTTACGTAATCTGGCTCAAATTTTGTCGTATCTATCAACAGACTTGCTTCCAAATGTTCATTAGTTAAGTTGGCCCTGTATTTAGATCTTGTGAATTTCTTCCTCGAAAAGGCTGGTTTGCACAGATAGGTGCGAAGAGAAGAGAGAGATCATTGCGCGGATTAAGTCTCGGTGGTTTGGAAAATTCTATTCTGGGTGCGCAGCGTAGAATTTTTGGATATCATTTCAAGTCATTTGACTGCAGTTCAATGACTTCCAGCTGATGATCCGGAAGTAAATCTTCAACTGCTGCAGTGAAAGGGTTTTGAAAATTCTGATGTTCAAAGATTCGTCCTCAAAATTTCGAAAACGGGTCTCGAACTGGTCTCGCAGACACCTGATAAAAAATTCACTCAGAAACTTTTCATCATTTTTGGATTTAAGGGGAACAGGGGGGGTTTTCCATTGTTGTATGTGTGTTTCGAAAAGATCCATTTTCATTTTAAAAGCTATGGGAGTATGATATGGGAGTATAAATCAGAAATCAGGCTGTTCGTTCCTTGAAGTTTCAAGTTCGTCATTCAGCATTTGAGTAACATCAACTAGAAAAGCTAATTTCCATAGCCAAGCAAAATCTGACAATTCTGGAGTAGCACGATTTTTTTTTTTTTTTTTTTTTTTTTTTTTTTTTTTTTTTTTTTTTTTTAATCAAGAAAATGTTTATTCCTAAGAGCTGGATTGTACCATTAGTTAGTTCCATTGCTGAACAGGATACAGTCACCAGACAATAAGTGATAAAACCACCAGATTTTCACAGTTTCATATTAATAAATACGACGAAACATTCCAATCTCAAAGGAAAGAATACCAATGTCAATACCTAACAACATATATTACACAGAAACTCCGATTACTAAATATAATAAATACCCAAATAACAGGTACCTTCTGGGATGTTGAGGAGGCCCCAAAACAGGCAAAAAAACGCTGCAAATTATTACACAAAGGTTTATTATTTATGTATTAGACAGCCCTTCTACGTAGATCTCTGGTCCATAATTATTAAACGCCGCTTATAGTATATTTAGTATCGGAACTCGGAGCTTCGGACCTCACAAATGGGTTCAATCCATTACAGCAGCGGAATCTCACAATTTTACGCTTTTTAATATAGTTGATAAACAAAAAAATTTATTACCAAGTCATCTTTCCAACACATAAAACTGTTACCTATACTGTATATTGATATCATCTAATTGGTCAAATTTCAAAAAATGTGCTGAAAAAATCACTGAAAATGATTAGAATTGTTAAATTGATATTTTTTTAGCATAAGATTGGTCAAATAAAGTTTATCAACTATGAAATAGAACATTCAAAAATTTATGTACGAAATTATGCTAAAAACTTGAACTTCATTAAATTTTGTTTTAAAAAACCTATAAAATTGCAAAAAATAGCCTAAAATCCAAAATCTCTTTTTGAATAGAAGAGTATTATTTAGAATACTTTTTTTTCCATAAAATTAATAGCTAACATTTTCTTTTCACTCATAAATCTCCAATTTCTATACAACTTGAAATATACAAAAAAAAAAAGAAACTTTTTCACCTATTTTTGGCTCATAGCACCCATGAGAGTGGAGCGATCAGGCTGGCGAGAAGTTAGGACCAACTAGACCCCAAGTGGAGTCTATGTGCGAAAGAACAGATTTTTTAAGTCAATTCTAAGGCCTTTTATGGCCCGGACGGCGAACGGCGGACGGCGGACGGACATTTCAAATGTGGATTCTACGCACCTTGAAACGTAAAGTGACAAAGTTTGAGGGGGGGTTATAAAAATTTTTTGCTATAAGATCACATAGGCTTATTATTGGAAATAATAAACCAAAATGAAGTACCGAACCACTAAATATAAGGTAAATATGTATAATTACACCTAGATAACTATATACCCCTAAGACTGATAGAACCTGAATGTAAGAAAGAACATTGTTACATTTGCAGCTCTGACGAGGGCGATAATGGCGAAAGCGCTAAGCATTAACACATTTTTAAAAATTTGGGAAGCCTCTTGTGAAACTTTTTCAACCCTCAAAAACTACTACCGTCAACAGAAAAGGCAACACCTCCAGAAAAATAATCAAGAATCTGTGTTTATACAAGTCTTATTAGGTATATTTGGTTGGAAAAAAAACCCCCGCTCTCTAGTTCAAGTGGAAGTGACACGGGAGGTTCAAGCTCAAGCAGTGAATATAGTTCTAAGTTGACTTTTCTGCACTAGGTATTTCCTTCCCGAAAATGATGATCCTCATTAGGTGTGCATCACTACTGTCGAACAGCTTTTTAAAAAGAAGTGAAAAACATTACAAGTTTAGTTCATGGTGTACTAGGAAGGCAGCACTAGAGAAACGGCCTCCAGGCTCTCCTCATGAGTAGGTTAAACGATTAACTTTAAAAGAAAATCTTGTATCCGAAATTTCCTTTCCTCTCTATTCTTCAGTGATGTTATTTCAGTTATGAGTGATAAATAACTAAGGTGTATTATTTATGGTGTGACTCTTGTGCTTGCAGATGTCTTAATTCCAAGGGGCCGCATGCGTGGATTGGGATCCTCACGTCCTGAAAGACCATCCTATGGTTTATTTAGTATGAGTTTTTTATTTGCCATAAAATTGGTTTTTAACAAATTCTTTCTACTGAAATTGCTCAAACTTCAATAGAATTTAACATTTTATAACACGATAGATAGTTTATGAAAATTTTGCTCATACGATCATGCTGCATGACTGGAACTTCTTACATTTTTAGCACAATTTTTTTGAAATGTAAGTAGGTACACTTTTTGGCATAATTTCGAGCTCAAAATTTCACATGTTTTTAACGCTTTTTTTGTTTATATGCCAAAGTAAAGACATTAAATGTCAATAAACTTTTTTTTTTTTTTTTATAAAGGTTTATTTAAGCCGCACCTCAACCAGAAGGGTCATTATCGGCATACGAATGAACTTATTTCAATATTTTATTTCAATTGTTCCTGGATTGTATTTTTCCTATGTAAAACCACAGAACTTGAGAAATGGTGATCGATAGCAATTTAGTACATCGAAATTGGATAGAGGAGTGAGTTTAATAACCCCGATAAGAAGCACATAACAGAAACACACTGATAACTCATGCAAACATGCGCATGATGATAAATTCCCATTTGATTATTCCAAACATTTCAAATACGAGCTGAAGTAGACAGTAAATATAAACAAGATGACAAGAGCTCGTGGAAATTGCACTTACCTGTTAATAGATAGGTACTCGGCCAAACTAATCTGCTCGAAATTCAAGCCAGATTCCAGCACATCCACGGTCACTAACGCGAAATAGCGCTATGAGTCACGTTCGTGTTAGAAGAGGTAGGTAACCTTTTTCCAAAACTGTCATTGTCTCTAGCTTACGTGCTACTTGTATCTTGTTACGTAGGTTACAATTCAGAATAAGTATTAAAGTGAAACATTATAGTCACTGAACAGCAGGGATTCATAATCATGAATACGAATTATTCACAGAAAATCTATCATGTAGATACGAATATATTTGTATCTGTGAATATGAGTATATTCATACCATAGGTTGAATAGCAAAGAACTTGACTCCATGACCTCACTCAGCAACTTATAGTTCGGCAATATAGTATGTTAATTACATAAATATTGTACTTTAGATAAGTTCTTTATTACGTACACTGATTAGTATTTTGAGTAACCAGAAACCCAAAAAAAGATTAGGTATTTTGAGCTGTTGATTACTTAATTAGGCATCAACGTGAATTATAAATCAAAGATTTGAAATTAGAAGAACACGAGCACAAATTTTGACCTCAGGTTCGTCTAACTTTATTTTGCTGTCCATTAAAGTGTTGTGCGTCTTTAGTGGTTTCCAATGGATTTTACTTCTGATAAGTTTCGTTCACTCATTGGAATAGATGGTACACGGTTGATCATACTATGGAAAGCTGCATGCTTATAGACTAAAGAGTGATTTGAAGTACTATGGATCGTTATATCGCTATATGTATATTTGATGTAAATTGAAAAATCATGCTTCTCGTTTACCAAAGAGATGGACAGATCAAGAAAATTTAGATTATTCCCGCTGACTTCGAGGGTGAATTCGATAAAGGGATCTAATTATTGATTTTTTCGTGAAAAGAGTTTAGTTGTCTTTCTGTGCCCTTCCGTAGAACGATGCCATCGACATATCTATACCAACAGAGAAGATTATTTGTGTCACAAGTCGTGAATATTTGTTGCTCAAGATAATCCATGTATATAGGTACCTGCAAGTAGAGGAGATAACGGAGAACCCATAGCAACCCCTGGCTATGTATAACATTGCCCCTCAAATAAAAAGTAATTTTGATCCATACAGACAGACATCAAATTAATCAATTCATCTTTTTCGAAAATATTAAGTTTAGAGGCGTGAATCAGCCTGCATACCAGATCTTTGCAGCTAGCTACATCGATACTGGTAAACGACAGATCAAGAAAATTTTATTCCCGCTGAATAATCCTTATTCGAGGGTGAATTCGATAAAGGGATCTAATTATTGATTTTTTCGTGAAAAGAGTTTAGTTGTCTTTCAGTGCCCTTCCATAGAATGATAATAACATCGACATATCTATACCAATAAAGTAGATTATTTGTGTCACAAGTTGTAAATATTTGTTGCTCAAGAAAATCCATGTATATAGGTACCTGCAAGCAGAGGAGATAACTGAGAACTCATAGCAACTCCTGGCTTTGTACAACATTTCCCCTCAAATGAAGAGTAATTTTGATCCATACAGACAGGCATCAAATTAAGCACTTCATCTTTTTCGAAAATATCAAGTTTAGAGGCGTGAACCAGTCTGCAAACCACATCTTTGCAGCTAGGTACACTGATTAGTATTTTGAGTAACCAAAAACCCGAAAAATGATTAGGTATTTTTAGCTATTGATGATTTAATCAGGCACCAACATGAATTGTAAATCAGAGAATTGAAATTAGAAGAACACGAGCACAAATTTCGACCTCAGGTTCGTGTAACATTATTTGGCTGTCCATTAAAGTATTGGGCGTCTTTAGTGGTTTCCAGATGATGGATAGCAATTATTATGCCTCGTCAGTAATTATTCAATCTTCTTGCTATGTGTTATTCGTTCACTTTTACGTATAACGGCTTGGGTGCGCTGGCGCAGAAACTGCCACCTGGACAGCCTGTTATGGAAGACTGAGGTGAAGTCGGGCTCTGGCAGAGCATTGATGGGACCTCCTGTCAAGAGATGAGCGGGTGTGATTGGCAGAGAATCGTTAGGGCCAGAAGAGATAGGGAATAGCGGCCGGGAATTCAGAATCCCCTCAATTTTGTTGATGATTGTTGCAAGTTCCCGTTCTGTAAAAGGCTGGTTTCCAACTGTCCTGTAAAGTTGAGTTTTGAAGCTTTTCACTCCTGAAAGTCCACCGAAATGAGGCGAATATGGTGGATTGAAAATTAACCTTTTCACTGTCAGAGCCTGAAATGGAAAATTACCGATCTGCGCCAAACGCACTTTTCACTTGTGCGGTCATATTATTGACATAATATCATGCCAGGGTGTTAGTTATGAGTCTTGCACCTAGGATACACACGTCACCTTGTGTCCCAATATGGTCGCCGAAAAACTTGTCACCCTATGTGCCATGAGGTCGCCGGCGAACTCACTATGAACATTATTTGTTTTTCGTTTTGTAATTTTGTTTATAAATAATATATGACTCAGGTGTACGAAACAGCCGTAAATAGTTGAGTAGGTAGCTACGCATATTGAAGTGTAAACTTCTATAAGCGCACCGCGTCGAAAAATTTAGCGGGGTGTGAATACGATTTTACCGTCACGTTTTTTTTCGTCACGCTGTTTTGACAACCAAGCCGTTGCTGGGGAAATGAAACTTCTTTATTTTTCACCGGACCAAAATCGTTCTCCACTCGTTGGAAAGCTCTGGATTTATCACGCATTTCTTTCGTACTTGATCTTCTATTCATGTCGTAGTTTTATATATGTTTATGTTAGAAATGGATGTAGTAAACAATGCCGTTTGTTTTGTGGTCACTTCGTTGAGAAGTTAATCTTGCTTGTAGTAATTGTAGACGCGCACCACAACAGAAAATTACCTAAGTACTCTGTTCTAATTTCGATTTTTAAAACATTTATGTCGCAGTTTTAAATTTATTTACATTTACGAATTAGCGGGAAGGAAGCATGTTCCATGTTTTAGCATTTTAGCCGAAGGCTCAAGGCGGAAAGTTACCGAGGGTCCAGGGGCGGAGCCTGTCCACTTTTACTTTCCCAACATCCCAGCAGAGTGGAAAGTAATGTCCAAATCGTCATAGAAGTTTACACTTCTCCCGTGTGGTCTTTAGCACACCTGTTTTTTTTAATTTATTTATTTTTTATTGAAAAGGGAAGCAGCCGGCGGACTCATGGCAAAGCGGGTAAATCATCACACATGAGCCTACTGTAAAATCGCTTGTGATGCTAAACCATAAAGGCTAAACCCGTAAACCATTCCATGCCTGGCTACCTTGGTAACGCATAAACATATCTGGAGGAAATCCAAAAGGTTAACTTTTCGTAATATTTCTGCGTGAAAAAATGTGAGTATTCTGGCGGACTCATGGGAATATTAAAGCACGGTCTTTGAGTTCGCAGACAGCCTCATGACAGTCTAAAGGTTAATGAGATGTTTAACATGCATTTCATCTCTGTCCGGTTCTCTACCCATCTCACCAGGCAACCCTCGTAGGAGCACTCGTGTCCACTTGTGAGTAGTGCAGTCTCGGGGATTCGGCGAGACTTGTCTCAAAGATTGGTCTCAGGGCCGTGTTCACTTGCGAATCTAGTCTCATTTACTAGTCTTGAGACTGTTTTGTCTCAGGTGGACACGCACGTTTGGGGGATGACGAAAATGGGCAGCACTTTTGGTTCTATATGTTTTTTAATTATTTTTTGTGCTTTTACACAACTTTTACTTTTATTTTTGTGCACAACTGTTTACGAACAACTTTTCTTTTTTTGTAAATAATGTACACTATGAGGGGCGAAAGCCCTATGTACAATAAATTATTTCACTTTACTTTACTTCGAACCTCAGCGAGTCCTCCGGTTAGGCAAAAGCCAGCACAGCAGCGGAGTCGTGAAGGGCAGGTAGCACCTCGCGCCCGTACCCAGGAAGGCAAGACCTCGTCCAGTGTTGGGCATAGTCTTATCGTCGAATACGAATACGATTGTGTGGTGATTTCACCACACACGATTCCGAAGGCCGTTTTCAGGGCCACCAAAAGTCAAGCTTACCTTTAGGCATCCCTATACAGAGTCAAATTCATATAAATCCACTACAGATTGTAATCGCGGTAATTATTCGTTGATTCTGAGTCAGCTGCGATCATATTCGTATTCGTGTAATCGTATTAAAATTGCGTCACGGTAATCAATTTCAATAGGGCGTCCCTCCTACAATATGCGAAGCCTTGCTAATATTACCTAGCTTCAGAGGGATGTCCTAATGGAATAGATTTGAGACAAATAGGCTGGGCTCCAATCGTTAAATTCTCTTTAAGGAAGTCCCTCTGAAGCTAGGTAATATTAGCAAGGCTTAACATATTATAGGAGGGACGCCCTATTGAAATTGATGACCGTACCTGCTTTTTAGTTAGTAAAAAAGGAACAAAAAGCCATGGTCGGGAGCTAAAAAATGCATTAATTTGGCAGTGTGGCCGACAGCAAACAGGCGTATACAAATCTCAATGTAGTAGGGTAAACCTGTACACTTACATTCGAACGCTCATTAAAATTGACGCCATCATCCTGGAGCTGTTTTTTCGCATAAAAACGCACGAAAAGTTCGTTTGTAGTAAGTTAGCAACGTTTCTAGGTAACTACTATAAATTATAACTAAACACCAATATACGTATTGGTTATTTGTTCAATTAATTTCTCCAAAATTAGTTATTAGTTGACGGGTTATAACTAAAATTTCTGTGCATCAGTGAGATGGGTCAAGGGGATTTAAACGCTTGCATACGAGTCTGCAACACATTGGGACATTTTATGTCTTTAGTTGCAGACTCGTATGTGTTGCAGACTAGTATGCAAGCTCTAAGAGCCACTCAGCTGATCCGGACCCCGGGCATCGTCAAGTAAATGTCCTAAAGAGGCTACATACGAAATAACAGCTTCCTAGAGTGTAAAGCATAGAAATTAGCGTAAAGAGCCACTCATATGATCCGGACCCTGGGCATCATCAAGTAGATGTCCTAAAGAGGCTACATACGAAATTACAGCTTCCTAGAGTGTAAAGTATAGAAATTATCTATTAAAATGATTTAACCACCGCTTCACAAATCAAACCGTTCTCGCAATATTCGGATCACCTGCTATGAATCAAATCATCGAAACCAGCTCAATGAAATCGTCGGAAATTAACAGGCGGTTGCAATCATGTTCACAATATCAATTATTGAGAATGATCACCTGAGTGCACACAATTATTCAAATAACCATGCTCCTAACTCAGCTTGTTGGCCACGCACTTTGCAGTAGTTAACATGATATGGTTGGATAAATCGAGAGCTTTCGAACGAATGGTCAACAAATTTTGTGGGATGAAAAACGACGAAGTACCATTTCCCCAGCAACGACTCGGTTGCAAGTGGAAATCATCAAAAAACCAACCGTAACGCTTTTTTGTTAACGCTTTTTTCGTTTATTTGCCAAAGTAAAGACATAAAATGTCAAAACCGTGGTCGGGAGCTAAAAAGTGCATTAATTTGGCGGTGTGGCCGCCAGCAAACAGGCGTATTCAAATTTCGTTGTAGTAGTGTATACCTGTACACTTACATTCGAACGCTCATTAAAATTGACGTCATCATCCTGGAGCTGTTTTTCCGCATAAAAACGCACGAAAATAACTAAGATATGGTTGATTTTAAGCTCCAAACTGGCCTATCCTAAAGCTTTTTTGCTTGGAAACGCACACACACAGTAAAATTACACGACGCCTGTGTCAAATCGTAAACTGACAATTTACAATTGACAATAGAGAACAGCCGAAAAAAGGAATTAGCCGAGGTTTCAGCTTGCAGTTGTGACCCCGTTCCCAGAGCAAAGCTTTTGAATTTTTACAGCGTTGATCCGTTAAGTAAAAGCCATTGCGAATTCGTTGAATTAGACGTGGTTGATACTGGTAAAGTTCTAATGGGCCGATTTCGATGAAATGTTAAGAGGTTGTATGGAAGAGAACCTTTGTAAATCCCTATCCAATTCATTTGCATTGGATGAAATGTAGGGTATGTACATGAGGATATGTAAGGTTAATGTAGGATCGATTTTTATGAACCTACGACCGTTTCTGTTTTGTTCAAAATATGGTGTGCTTGGTAACAAAACCCGGGATGGTGGCCTATAAATTTCATTTCGATTGGTTTTAGTAACTATCGGTAGTAGGTGTCAGACTCTGACCTATTGGAACCCTGAAGATCTATCTATTGGTCAGCAATTGCCGGTTTCGTCAGGATAGTGAGCACTATCAATTGATGTTCATGCAGGTAAGAGATGCAAAAATACAGACGATGAAATGTAAAATCAGGGTTATAATACTCCAAGAAGTAAAGTGATGTTAAATAGTCACATTAATAATCATAATGAAAACCTAGCTATTCACTCGCAAAAAATATTGATAGCCAGACAAGCGTCTATCAATGTAAAGATAATCTATAGGGAAAGGAGAGGAACAACACATGGCTCGATTAAAGAATATTATATTTTACGGTAATTTATCACAGTCATCTTGATCACAGAATCGTCAAATCATTATTATTAAGATGGATAAACTATGTTACATTGATAGGGAGTTTATAGATTGCGACGTTACAACCGCATCGTCCTCTTCTTGGTGGAAGGCTCAGCAGCAACGACTGGAATGTCGGTCCGCTTCCTCTTTGTACCGGGGACCGGCGATTCCTTCCCGATCTCCAAAAAGCATGGCGATTCCTTCCCCTTGAAGTGTTGGCGATTCCTTCCGATTACTCAATTCCTTCCGCCGTGCAATTGGCGATTCCTTCCCGTTACTCAATTGCTTCCCGCCCAGGTGTTGGTTAGTTTTGAAGGAAAAATTAACTCTTTATTGGACTAAACCCTTAATTGCACAATTAAGTACTTAAAACCCAAATCAAAGTATTAAAATCACAATAATCACAAAATAAAAAATCCGTCGTGAAGTTCACGTTTCGATTTCATTGCCCAAAAATCCCCCCCAAATTTAACACTGACCCTTTTAGCAAATTGGTCAGGGTCATCGTCGGGAGTTTGCAGACCGATGAGTTGTCGGATCCTTTTTTATTTCTTTTTTTTTTTTTTTTTTTTGTGTCTGACTCTAGGGAGTATGTTGGTCGCTGTCATAGGTCTTCATGTAGATTTCGGTTTGAAAAGCTATTAAACCATCTACGAAACTAAATATGTGGGGATGAGGTGAATGAAAGTTTCGTTTAAAATAGGAATGAAATGATTCGCAAGCATTTGTGGAGGGGAAGGAATCGCCGAACCTCGTCTCACTGGCCGGCCTCACACCGGTAGGAATCGCCATCTCCCTCGGGTCGCAAGGTCCAACTTTCACTTTGACGGGAAGGAATCGCCGGTTCCCCCTTTGTACGCCCACCGGTCGAATTCATTTTGAAGAATCGTGAATCTGAAACAAGGAAAAGGAACCGATTAGCCAAGTGTACAAAGCACAAAAAGAAGAAAATAATTATTAAACATCAAAGCGGTACGGCGATACTAGGAAGCGTATACTTACAAATTGACTTAATGGAGCGAACTCGTACATCAACCTTCCGGTTTTCTTTCTTTGTGCGTCTGTGCTCATCGAGGTAGCATCTGATCCTCCTGGACAGTATGGGGTCACGGAGATAGAGATTTTGCCAATCAGGGGATACCAAGATCACGTTGATCAGGGAGTCAGTGTCTAGCATCCTGGAACAAGAGTTATACAACATTAGAATAGTGACATGGAACGTACACCAAATACTTGTGAAATAAACGAATAGATAGGTACTTACCGAAGGATGTGGCAACTCATTTCAGGAGGAAGCTCACCGACGATGTCCTTCTTGCGAGGAGAGAGCACAGCATTCAGGAAAGTGAACGCGTTAAACACGTAAACTGAAGGAGACATGTTAATCATTTGATTTACAAAACAAGAATGGCTTGTACTTTCACAACTGCCTCTTATAAAGGATCCCGGAAGGTTCAATGGAGGCCCGGGATTGGTCATTTCAAAGTGAAAGGTGGAATCTATTAGCCAATCGCTGAGCTGGGATCTTCTCGCCGTTAATACAGCCCTTGGATTGGACAAAAGAGCGAGTGATACAATATGGTAACAATTCCTAACGATTCTCGCTGGTGTAATGCCAATAACGAGTCGAATAACAATATGACGAAGCAGGAAAACAAGCGCACATGTGTACAAGCGCTGTCAGCAGATCACAAGGAGTGGCATGATGTCAAAATGAGGTTAAATTCCCCCACTATATTCCGCAATCAGTGAGGAGTGAAGGAGAAAAGTTGAGCCCCCGATGCACACGTCACAACTCGTAGCCAACGAACATTCGAAGCGATTCACAAAGGTATCAGGGATGATAGTATCCCGTCAGAGAGATTCCACTTCTACTAATAGCTTTTAATGAGCCATTTTCGGAGTAGATTGGATTTCCAGGACCTGGATCACCCATCCAACGCCAAACTCAGCTTCTCAAGAACACGAGAAGAGGCGTGCGACGCCCGTTGTTTTCCAACGGAGCGACAGCAGCGCTTTCTCTGGGATTCTGACGGGAACTCTGTCACACTCCCCCACTTAAAGACATACTTGATTGAAGAGCAAGTATGTTAACCAGGTGGAATAGTTCACTGGCTGAGAACTGATGCTCATAAATAAATAGCAGCATTGGCGATTGAGGATGGGAAAAGAGAAATTAAAACAGGATGGATTGTCAATGAATCTTCATAGGAAGTATTCATTAGGTAATTAACCCCCAATCAAAGATTGGAACAATCGGGACAAAACGGTGGCTCAACTATGGAGACGTATACCTTAAGGAAAATAAAATAGATATAAATTAATATGCCCACGTTGGGGACTTGAATTGGGAACAATGCCCGTGAATAATTGGGAATCATGCCTGGGTATAAAGAATAATAAAAATGGTAAAGGCCAGGTATACCACAGGTATGAAAATTGAAAATATAAGAGGGGAATAAATGAGAAATTATAAGTCAAAGACCAATGAAATTATTTATATACCAAAGGGTGATAATGGGAATTCCTTCTGGAACCCAGGGCCATGTTTCTTCTGAAACATTAACGCCCCAAAAATAGTGGATTGGATTACTAGGCGTTCGCTGTCCATAATCCTAACCACGCTCACTCTACCGAGGAGAGTGTGAAAGACCCAAAAACCCTTACTACTAGCACGTAATGTGCTATGTTCAGGAAGATTGCAATCGATGGGATTCCGAAAATACTTTGTGACAACAAGTCAGCAATTGAATTCTCGAAAGGAAACAGGGTCAGTTCGCATTCTAGACATATTGACATTCGTTACCATTTCGTTAGAGACATGATCAGGAAAGAAGACATAGAAATTGAATACGTTCCATCAAATAATAATGTTGCTGACATTTTCACTAAACCGTTATCAAGATTCAAGATTGAAATTATCATGAATTATTAAATTGTGTTCAAAGAATTGCACTCGACAAATAAAACTAGATTAGGAAGAAGATATTTGACTTATTTCTTAGCTATTATATATTTTTCTAATGGTAATGTGTAAGTGGACCTGAACTCTTTGTAATAATCATTGATTTAATACAATAAACAACTACTACTACTACTACTATCCAGAAGCTTGAACGAGTTGTCGTATCGATTCCTGTGGTATGGATATATCATTCCAGAACTCCCACCACGTGTTGAGGCCAATGAAAACGCTTCATCCATTTGTTTGTTGGTGCAATTTAGTGCAAACTGAAGGCTTACCTATGAAATATGGAAAATATCGAGTTGATCATAAACAATGACCACATTTAGGAGCTTTAAGTAACAAATGGAGTTCCTACTTAAACATTCACGTAATAGTTGCGACAATCACCACTCGGGGGTTCGCAAGTAGTTAGGTAAACTCTTCAGGGTGAAGGTATCGGCGGTGGCACAACATATTTATGAGGGTTGATTTTGCTCGCTCACAAACTATTTCTGACGCTTGTCCTTGCTTGGGTGGGAAGGCCTGTTATCAATAAGACATAATCTTGCTCCACTAAGGAACCTTGGAAAGAGCATTTTTTCGAAATGAATATTTGACGAAAACTGGATGGCTTCACGCCAATGTCAAGTTTGCCAGGCGACTCCATTGGTCGAAGGGAGTTCAAGGCCGCGACCTTGGGAGTTTCGAATCGTCGTCGACGAGTTGAAGGATAATAATATTACACACCCCCCTGCCAGGTAAAACAAGTCCTTTCCTCTTTACAGGGTTAAAACTTCCAATGTTAGGACAACCGTCGGGGTTCGATCCGTGTTTATTAACAATTCAAATCACCCCACTACGAAAGTGGCAGTTCTATTTTTTATTCAAACATAACGTCGACATTTATTTTGTATTATCTGGGTCTACTTTCTGCTTAATTATCAAATTTCAGTAGAAAATGACTATGGCTCCAATAATTTTCGAAAATTTGCTTCGTTGAAATCCGTTTTGGGACATTATGAGACGAATCCTGGAGTTTAACGATTTTTCAACATATTTACTTCTTGATAAATTCAATAAACTGTTCTACTGAACTATATATAGTACTTTGTTTTGTATGATTAATAGATAAACGAAGAAAGGAAAAAGATGATTTTGATATTTCGAATATTAATCTTGTTCACAAGTTAAAAGTTGAAAATGAAAATGAAACGCTTGCATACGAGTCTGCAACACATTGGTACATTTTATGTCTGTAGTTGCAGATTCGTTTGAGTTGCAGACTCGTCTGCAATCTCTAAGAGTCACTCATCTGATCCGGACCCTGGGCATCTTCAAGTTGTAAATGTCCTTGGGACCCGGTACCAAAAAAATTAAAAAAATTACGATTTTTCAATTTTTACATTAAAAAAATCTGTATTTCAAAAAAAAACAAGTTGGTGTATGATTTTTCATTTCTACTCCACCTAAAAGTGAAGAAATTTTGCTACAAAGCGAGTAAAGTCACTATGATGCGCGGACTCAGAACAGCCCTGCTCCGTATGCAGGATCACACAACCAAGTTTGAAATAAACGCGCCAAGATTCTCTATATCCACTATATCAAAACGTACCGAGCTGGTCAGTGAATCATACTCTGGTAAGGAAGTAGACAACTTCTTCTTGGTAGATGAGTTCAAAGATTCCGAAGGGACTGATTGAGTTGGAGTACTCGACGGGAGAGAACTTCCTGGGAGACTACCAGAAGTAGAAGCACCAGGTGGAGAAACATCGGCGTTTCTCTTTACCCATCTACCTGGAGGTGTTCTTTTCAGTTTTTTGAAAACTGGCCTACTGCCGACCATTTTCAGATAGAAAAAATTTCGGAAAACGCAAGTGAGTACCTACACACAAAACGCAACTTCGTCAAAACTAATCTGAAAGAATAAACAAGAAAATATTGTCCAAGAAGTAAACAAACGTGATTTGTAACTTTTCTTCTTCTTCGTCTTTCTTCTTTTGATGCCGTTGAAGATAGCTGTTGTCGGCAGTGGTTGTGAGTCTTTGGATGATTATTCTTCTCATTTGACGCAGGTTCTGTGATGTTTTACAAAAAACCGTTCTCCTGAAAAAACACGTTTTAGGACCTTCCTTCCCATGTTTCTTGGCAGTGTCTGTTGAAATCGTGATCAGGCTATTTTTCCTTGAAAGTACTATGATTAATCTTGACTTTAGTCATATAGTTCCTTCTGTTTATCTCTACAGGCTCAGGAATGATTTTTTGAAGTTGTCAAAAAACCGGAGACATTTTCCGGAATTTGGAAAATTCATAACTACCTCCTCAATAATAATTTTCAAAATCTATATGACTAAAATGCACTTGACTATATTTGCTACCTACAGGAAAAAAGTTTGTTTTATTTGAGCAAGTAGTTTTGGAAAACCAGGGGCAAGAAAACGGCTCTGCGGAGTCAAAATACTGTAGAGTACTGGGTCCCCTTAAATACGGGTTATAAATTATTTTTTCATTTTCATTTTCAACTTCTAACTTGTGAACAAGATTAATATTTGGAATATCAAAAACATCTCTTTCTTCGTTTATCTATTATTCATACAAATCAATATATATATATATATATATATATATATATACCTATGTGTGTGTGTGTGTGGGCGCGTGTGCGGGCGCGTGTGCGTGCGTGATTGTGCACGTGTGTGTGTGTGTGTGTGTGTGTCAGCAGCGTAAAGAAGACTATACATATACGAAAAGCTGATTTTTGGGAAATCGAAATTGAAATTTTGCCATGGGAATTGACGGTTTGTCGATTAATTTACTACACATCCTTTCTGACGTAATCGCACCTACTCTCACACATATTCACAATGTTTCCATATCTAGTGGGATTTACCCAAATTTATGGAAAAAAGGTATAATTAAACCAATACCGAAGGTTAAATCACCTTCTTCAGTGAGTGGATTTCGTGCAATTTCACTGTTTTGGTCCCTGGGAAAAGTACTCGACAAAATTATGTACTTTGAATTGAATCGTTTCGTGGAAGAGCATGCAATGCTTGACCCGTTCCAATCTGCGTATCGTTCTGGTTTTAGTACCGAAACTGCCCTTATTAAAGTACTATATGATGTCCGTAGGGGGATGAACAAAAAGCAGGTAACCATCATGATTATGGTGGGGAGTCGGTCAGTGACCACCGTCGGAGTAACACCTGTTCGTTCGACTGTGTGCTTTTGCGAGTTATTTGACGGTTTGTAGTGATGAAAACGATCGGCAATCGTGCTTAAAGTGACATGTACTGAACGGTAAACGCAAATATAGCAACACCTTGTGCTTCTTACAAACAGTAAGTGATAATTACTGCATATTTGTTCAGATTAATTCGGTTAACCGCATTGTGGGATCACCGAGTTTGGTTCTTATCGTTGACCCCCACCACGGTAACAGATAAGCGGAGTCGTCAAGCGGTGGGAGGCTTGATTCGGCGGCCTGCTGTCCGTCACAGACGGTCAGTACCGGCCCAGCGGCCAGCGGATGAATAAAACGACAATAGAGCAATTTTTTTCGCCACTAAATACGCCAAAACGTAAAAGAGGCGTAACGAGCCGTACTGTAGAAAACGAAAGAAAGAAAAAAGAGCTGGAAACCATGGGAAAGGTGGGAAATTTAACGGTGTTACAACTACAAGAATTGATTGAGGCGTCGATGGAGAAGAAAATGACAAAACTTAACTCAAATGTATCTGAAATAAAAAGTCTGCTTGATCACTCAATGGCGGATAATAGGAAGATAAAAGCAGACATTAAGCTAATCAAAGAACAGTATATAGATTTGAGAGCTGAACTGGAAACACACAGAACGTCCTGAAGCGTAACAATTTGATATTTCGTGGTATAAAACCCGTAAACGAGAAATCAACGACTGAATTGGTTTATGATGTTTGCACTAATGTGCTAGGTTTGGAAAATGTGTCGATAATCCACAGTTATCCGCTAGGAAAGTTGGAGATCGGCAAGAGTGTACCTATCATGGCGAATTTCTCGTGTTATAATCATGTTATAAGTGTATTTCAGAATATTAAGAATATGAAAGGCACGGGGATCGTCGTTCATAAAGATCTATCTCGCTTCACACGTCAGAAGAGGGCGGCACTCTTGGAGCTGAAAAAATACTGCATCGGCCTGAAAGAAAACGCATCAATTTTCGTTAGAGGTGATCATGTGATTATTGATAAAATAAAATTCCATTGGTGCCCCAGTAGAGGTTTTATGGCCGGAGAACGGGATGGAATTTCCACTCTTTCCGAACTACTAGGAGCTGATGTGAGGATGGTGATTGAAAAGTTCGAAGAATCTATGAAGAACTTGAAGGACGTTTCGCTGATGGATGGACAAAATCTGGAGATTGCAATTGCTAGAGGATCAAACTGAGGAAACGAAGCCCACGAAACCAGTGTCTTGCGAATACTTTCTAATAATGTTAACGGTATTTATAAAAAGGTTGAAAACTGTCACTTTATTAACTTTTTGAGAGATTATGATGTCTTGATGTTATTGGAAACACATGTTGCTGAGGACGATAAAGATAAGTTTTTAGGGATGTTGAAGGATTACAATGGCAAATGGATACCGGCTGAAAAAATGTCGAAATTCGGTAGAGCCAGTGGTGGACTGTACATAGGCTTTAAGAAAACACTGTCAAAGCAAATAAGTTGGTTATAGCTGATGGATAGAAATGTCTTAACACTAAAGCAAGGTCTTAACAAAAATAGCATAATTCTAGTTCCTGTTTATTTAAACGGTAAGGAGTTTAACGATCTTTGCGACCCTATACCTATTTGCAAGAGATAGGCTAACTTTTGATCTAAAAACTAAAAATGTACGCACTAACAATATTAAAATCAAATGACCTAGCAAAACACACATAGTCATAAATGAAGACCTAATCTACAAATAATACCTAATTAATAAATCACTATTAGCGTCATTGTTGGCTAAAATCGTACTTTAAAAAAATAAAATAAAAAAGAAATCTGTTTGTTAATGAATTGTATAACCTAATAATAAATTATTAATATACCATATTTCTTTATGATTACTTCTGATATATATTCATTGTTCAATGTATGTGGTAAATATTTAAAAATGAAGAAATGAATTAATATGTACCTAAAACTGATGGGAAACGTGTGAATTATTGATTATTGTCAAACTAATGTGACCGACTACCCGGACAGATGCAAACATGCCTTGTCCTACAAATGTTTTTCAAACAAAATGTAAACCTCATTTTTCTGAAATAAACATTTTTTCTATCTATCTATCTATCTATCATGATTATGGTGGACTTTTTCTCTGCCTTTGATCTGATTATATCTTTGATCAATCGGAGTAAATAGAGGGAAATTTGCTGAATTGGTTTGCATCATATCTATCTAATAGAGAGCAGAGAGTGAAGGGTCCTGAGAATTCGTACTCATCCTGGAAAAAAGTTGAAACTGGATGCCCGCAGGGCTCAGTACTTTCTGCACTGTTGTTTATGTTATATGACAGAACCCTGTCGGGTATTTTCTCCCAGGAAATGCAGCATATAATGTACGCTGAGGATTTACAGCTGTATCGATCATGTGCGGTAAGCGACATCAGGGGCGGCCCGTGAGGGGGGGCATCGGGACATTGCCCCAGTACATTTGGGAAAAAAGTAACAAACTGGAATGAAGACAAACAGCTCCATGCTGTGGCTCCAAGGTGGATGCTAGAAGGACTAGGTTTACGCTCCATCCAAGGAGGTATCTATCTACCAGCGAAAAAGTACGTAGATTGCGATTTGCGATGATATCACTCTATCAAGAGGGAAATTTCGTCGATTCAGGTTAGACTTTGAAGGGAAAAAAAATGGGAAATAAAGGGCAAGAAACGGGAAATACGGGGCAAGGAACGGGAAAAAGAGGTCATAACGGGAAATTTCTCATGATTTTGGGGGGCTCTGCCCCAGACAGGGTTTCCAACTTTTCTAAAGACCGTAGAATGAAATTTACGTTATGAGTCGCTTCCACTAGAGGAGTTTTGGTTTATTCCGTTAGCCAAACTGATTTAGCCTGTTGGGTATGTTCGTCTATGTTTTGTTGTCTTTGCAAGTAATATGTGATGTTTCTTTAAGTTCGTTTGGTTGTTCCCAAGAATTTACTCTAATCTAAAGTAAAGTCCGTATTATAGCGTTGTTATAAGTACCTATAAGTTGTTGAATACATACCTAAGTTGTTGAATACATCTTTTGTAATAAAGTCCTTTGTATTGTCGGTCGAGTTGGAGTGCGTTGTTCTATGTGTTCTATGTTGTGGAATGAAGAAAAATCAACGATCACTTTGAATAAAATTCTCACCTAAGCACAACGTTCATCGACGGATTTACGTAAGCAGAAGTTTAGTCAGGTATTGATTTTGACATTTTCATGTCTTTGCTTTGGCACATTAACTGAAAAATCGTCACGAAAACTTGCTCACGCGATACCAATAAATAAAATAGACTCACTGTATTGCGTAGAGAACAATCAACTAGTTTCTTTATGTCTTTGCTATGACACATAAACTAAAAAACGTCACGGAATATTTCTCTATTGCTCACAAAAATATTTTGATGATTTCAGCTTACAACCGAGTCATTGCTAGGGAAATGGTACTTCGTCGTTTTTCAACCCACAAAATTCGTTGACCATTCGTTCGAAAGCTCTCGATTTATCCAACCATATTATGTTAACTACTGCGAAGTGCGTGGCCAACAAGCTGAGTTATGAGCAAGGTTATTTGAATAATTGTGTACACTCAGGTGATCATTCTCAATAATTGATATTGCCACCGCTTGTTAATTTCTGATGATTTCATTGAGCTGGTGTTTCGATGATTTGATTAATAGCAGGTGATCCAAATATTGCGAGAACGGTTTGATTTGTGAAGCGGTGGTTAAATCATTTTAATAGTTAATTTCTATGCTTTACACTCTGGGAAGCTGTAATTTCTTATGTAGCCTCTTTAGGACATTTACTTGACGATGCCCAGGGTTCGGATAAGATGAGTGGCTCTTGAAGCTAATTTCTATGTTTTACACTCTAGGAAGCTGTTGAATTGATGATTTGAATTGAAGCCTTGATAATTTTTAGTACTTTTAATAATAATATAGTCCATTCTACAACTTTTAGATACCTAGTAAGTAGGTACCTACCTATAAGATAGTATTTTTAATTCAATTTATTTATCTAATTAATTTATCAATAATATTTAATGATAATGATTTATTATTATTTAGTAGCCATATTCTTTCATAACAGTTGCCCAAGGCATGACATGACCCAAGTGCGATTTATGTATCATGTGTTTAGGTCAAAGTTAATTCACACTGAAAACAAAACTACCTAATGGAAGAAAAACCTCAATGCTCTTCTTGACTGGCAAATAGGTAAATATTTTTGTGCCCCACTCCTTTTGCAGACCACCGGCCGCCACTGAGCGACATTGATGAAACTGAAAGTTGTATGAATCTCACTTGATGAATGATGTAAGGATGCGCGAGTGTCGAAGTCTCGAGAATATCACCTATAGGACGGATTTTAAAGAATTATAACTCGGTAATTTCTCAAGCTATAACATTTTTATTGGTCTTAAAATGTGAGTAAAGAGTGGAAATTTGAATTGTATATCAATTTTTGAAGATGACGTCAAGCATGAGACGCCTAGTTGTAGATGTCCTACTCTCACGTAAAACTTCACAAACGAACTAAGATTACCGCACCTTAAAGTCACGTCAAGTCCTTAACGGATCTAGTTGTAACGCTAAATCCACGGAAGGAGGAAATAAACCCTAGAAGGTTATTTGAGTCCATTGAAGGAGGTTATTTTAGACGATTATGTTTTTTACGGATTGCGATCCATTAACGTATCTGTAGGGAAGGATGCGTCACCGTAACTCATTGCCTCAGAGTTAAGGCGCCGGATCGTCGATACGTTTATGGATTTACTAGGAACTCTCTAATACAAGGGAGTCTGGTTAGAGATGTGACGGATCAGGGCGGACACTTCTGATTCTGCTAGACACCCTGAAGGCGGTTCGTCACCATGGTTACCACGGTTTCAGGAGCGGACAGGGCAGATCCGCTGGATCGGATCCGCCGTCCGATTGAATTGAATTTATCTGATCCGCGATCCGGATCCACAGGCCTCGGCTCTTACGTGTGAGAGCCCCTATCGTAAAAATCACTTGATATAATTCCAGATTCAAATTCGAGATTCCAACTGGAGTCCACTGATGAACAACTGACAGAACAACCGCCGACTTGTATTACGTCGCTTGGCAACGGGATCCCTGACGGCATTCGCCTCCAAATGCCCATTCAACCCCATTTAGCTAATTTTTGAGAAAATTAAGCTATTGCTCTCGCCTCAAAATTTGTAGAATGTGAATTTTTGAAAACATTTTATGCAGAAATCCGTTTCAGGCTATTCTGAATCAAATTCTGAAGTTTAACGCATTTTTTTTAAATGTATGTATGTATATATGTATATTTATGTATGTATGTATGTGTCATTCCAGACGATAACTGTCCGTAGAATTGTGCTAGAAACTTCAAACAAATTTTAAAATGTTAAGGACACAAAACTAAAGTTCAAGTTCGTTGGCCAGCATGATCGGATTACATCTTCGGGTTGAAATTTTCAAAAATGTAGTCAAAAATTTCAAAATAGCCTGTTTTTTGCGATTTGTTGTGCGAAATAATTTTTTTAGCATACTAACATGTGGTATATTCGGAATCAGCGTAAGATTTCCTATAAGAATATGTATCAAGTTTTCATAAATTTCAAAGTTGAAAAATCAGTCAAAAATCGAAATAATGCGGTTCGCTAGTTGTAAAAATCGGTAATATATGCATGAAACATTGTCCAAATTCAGATTGAACTATTCTTATGGAAGTATCCCTGTATAACCAATCCTAGAACCATGCTGTTCAAAACGTAGGTAGTAGGCGCATGTTTTATTTTATGTCAAAATTTGATGATGTTATGATAGGATACTGTTAAGATTTCAACTGCCTTCAATACTGACCACATTGGACATCGAAATCTATGAATATTTACCTACATTTGTCTTTAAATCTACAAGATTAGTTTAATAATAATAAAGTATGAGTACCTCCTAATTATTTTTAATAATTTGATTCCATGTTTGTCTATCAAAAAAATCATAAACTAAAATTTCTCTACACGATCAATAGCGACTGAAATGTCGAAGATTTCTTCAAAAATTCGCTCATGGGGTCATGCTGCATGACTGGACTTTTTTCCTAATTAGCACGAGCTAAATATTTGTTCCAATTGTGAGAAATTTCGTGACACCAATAGTGTTATGTGCACATATCTCTCTTTACACTATATCAACTGAATTTTGTACATTTGACGTCAAATACCCAACTGAATAGCTTTTCACGTAATTACCGTAGCACTCAGCACCCTATACCCAATTGGTAGATGCTCTGGCAAAGTGTAACGATGCTTTTTTGTGTGCGCACTTACCCTACTTACCTTGCTAGGCAACGGGATTCCCGACTCATGACCACTTATTCGATAGGAGGGCATTCGCCTACAAAATGCCCATTTAACCCCTTTTCCCCAATTAGCACTAGCTAAATACTTGTGCCAATAGTGTTATGTGCACATGACTACCTTTGAACTATGGCTAAATATTGGCGCCAATAGCGTTTTGAGCACATGTCTCTCTTTACGCTACATCAACTGAATTTTGTACAAAAGCAGAAGATAACATAACAGATAACAGAAGACATCAACTGAATTTTGCACAGAAGCAGAAGATAACATAACAGATAACAAAAGACAGCAAGATCACAGCAAACTATACGGATGACATCAAACACAGAATGTCAAACACAGACGAAATTTCAATTTATACACACCATTCCCATTTCATTACAGTTTTGTTACATGTACAATTTGTATAAAACCAATAAATGAATTAAAAAAAAAAAACTGAATTTTGTACACTTTATTGGGATAGGAATAATTTCCAATCACTAAACTTAAGTGTTTTATTTATCTCCATGTCATGTGTTTGGTGTGACCTGTTTTGTCGTTACTATTGTACGAAAATACATTCTTTCATTAACCGTCAAACTGAACATTCACTCGTAAAATATATATCACACTTAACGTCAAATACCCAACTGAATAGCTTTTCACGTAATTACCGTAGCACTCAGCACCCTATACCCAATTGTAGAGGCGAACTTTTCTATTTTACCAATCAAATTTTTCAAAAATTTGCACTTAACCCTCTTTACCCTGAAGACGATAACTCACCCTTCTTCCGGACGATAACTCATCTTAGGATTGAGATAATATTCCGTTCTTACGCCAAAAAATCATGCTCTCCAAACGAAAGGATGAGTTCGTTAGCTTCATTTTTGAGTACATTAAATTGGTCTAAATTTTAAAAAAGTGCTCAAAAAATCACTAGAGTCGGCTAAAAATAGTCAAATTTATATTTTTTGGCAGAATTTTAGTCAAAAAAAAAAAGTTTATGAACAATGAACTAGAGTATTGAAAATTTATGCAAAAACGTATGCTGAAAAAGTACTTCAATTTCATAATCATCTTTCGAAAAATAGATAACTGGAAAAAATCCAAAATTTAATTAAATTGTCAAATTCTTTAGAACGAGTTTATTGCCATAAAATTGGTAGTTAATAATTCCTTTTAGCTTAAAACTCCTGAATTTTCAGAACAATTCAACGTAATATAGTAGGTTAAACAATAATCTACGGAAATTAACTCATACGATCATGCTGCTATTAGAATTATCAAAATTTAGCTATATTTTCCCCCTAAACATCCTTTAAACTCCGGAAATATGGCTTCCTTCACGTAATCAGTCAAAATGACTATCATATATAGTCGCTATTCATTATGACATCCAACTGATGTCCGAAATGCAGATCCGTGCATATTGCTGCATTTTGGCGTCCTCAAATTTGTTTTTTTTGGAAGGGCAGGGTTTTCTCAGATGTCTGATTTGGATCCAACATCCAACAGGTGAAAATACTTCAGTTTTATCGTGATTATGACGCAACGATTCTAAATTGACTTTTCTGAAGCAAATAATTTTTGACAAAAATATACGTACGAACTGACGTTTTTAGGACGTCCCTCTGAAGCTGGATCATACAGGCAAGGCTTCACTAGAGGGACGACCCACTAGAATTGATACAGAGGGGTGAGGTACAACCCAAGAATGAGAAAAAAGAAGAAACAAGGTGTGCTAAAGACCACACGGGAGAAGTGTAAACTTCTATGACGATTTTCTGCTAAATATAATAAATACCTTTGCATCGAAATGATGCATGTTATGCATCGAAAACTATGCATCGTAGAGGTCTTTTTTATTACATTTTCGGAAAGAGCATTGAATTTCCTTCAAATTTCACTAGTCACATGTTTTTTTTTACCGAATAGCTGCTATGTTACAGCCGTTCCAAAGTAGGTACATCAAATTTCTCAAAATGTAAAATTTTACGGAAAAATGCATGTTTTAGCATCATAATATTCATTTGTACGTACTATGACTCAAATGTATGTATGTTATACATACTATAATGTTCATATTCCCCCCCCCGACCCCCCCCCCCCCCCCCCCCTTCCAGCGACAGACTGGGACCTCCACCTTGCATCTGTAAAAGAAATGCACGTGTGAAAGCCCATAACGTAAAAAAATCGTATTTTATGTTAAAAATTTTCAAGCCTGGCTGGGATTCGAACCCACGAACTTGCGCTTCCCGTCACGGACGATAGCAACGGTTGTACGTGAAAAACATGTCAAAACATTTCCCTAGCAACGACTCGGTTGTAAGCGGAAATCATCAGAACTGTCAACTTAAATGCTTGCATACGAGTCTGCAACACATTGGGACATTTTCATGTGTGTTTTCTCGTGTGGTATCGCGTGAGCAAGTTTTCGTGACGATTTTTCAGTTTATGTGTCAAAGAAAAGACATGAAAATGTCAAAAAACTGGATTCTAGAGCCACTCAGCTGATCTGGGATCGGTCAGTTGTGTTCAGAAGTCCCTCAAGGGGCTACATACCAAATCTCAGAATCGTGGGATCATTAGAGAAAAAACTGGATTCTAGAGCCACCCAGCTGATCTGTAATCGGTCAGTTGTGTTCAGAAGTCCCTCAAGGGGCTACATACCAAATCTCAGAATCGTGGGATCATTAGGGAAAAAACTGGATTCTAGAGCCACTCAGCTGATCTGGGATCGGTCAGTTGTGTTCAGAAGTCCCTCAAGGGGCTACATACCAAATCTCAGAATCGAGGGATCATTAGGGAAAAAACTGGATTCTAGAGCCACTCAGCTGATCTGGGATCGGTCAGTTGTGTTCAGAAGTCCCTCAAGGGCCCACATACCAAATCTCAGAATCGTGGGATCATTAGGGAAAAAACTGGATTCTAGAGCCACTCAGCTGATCTGGGATGGGTCAGTTGTGTTCAGAAGTCCCTCAAGGGGCTACATACCAAATCTCAGAATCGTGGGATCATTAGGGAAAAAACTGGATTTTAGAGCCACTCAGCTGATCTGTAATCGGTCAGTTGTGTTCAGAAGTCCCTCAAGGGGCTACATAAAACTTGGGACAATTCTTAGGCTTGAAAAGTTTTTTTTTTTAAATATAAATCGAGAGCTTTCGAACGAATGGTCAACGTAATTTCTGATGGTCATAATCATCGTTGTGGCCACTTGGGACAATTTTCGTGAGCAATTATTTTCCGTGACGTTTTTTTAGTTTATGTGCCAAAGCAAAGACATGAAAATGTCAAAATCACCTGATATAATTACAATTCCAATTCCAAATTCCAACTGGAGTCCACTGATGAACAACCGCCGACCTTTATTACCACGCTTGGCAACGGGATCCCCGACTCAAGCCCACTTATTCGCTAAAAAAAATATTGCAAATAGGAGGGCATTTGCCTACAAAATGCCCATTCAACCCCTTTTCCCCCCAATTAGCACTAGCTAAATATTTGTTCCAATTGTGAGAAATTTCGTGACACCAATAATGTTATGTGCACATATCTCTCTTTACACTATTTCAACTGAATTTTGTACATTCGACGTCAAATACCCAACTGAATAGCTTTTCACGTAATTACCGTAGCACTCAGCACCCTATACCCAATTGGTAGATGCCCTGGCAAAGTGTAACGATGCTTTTTTGTGTGCGCACTTACTCTACTTCACCCTACTTCGCTTGGCAACGGGATTCCCGTTCCCAAGCGATTCCGTAGTTAGCTCAAAATTTCAGAGAACGAACGAAAATTTATCGACCATATTTAAGAAAGTTGGTCGTTTACTTAACGGACTTAAATAACCTTGCGCCACCAATATTGAAAATTGATTTTCCGGAAGAGGAAAGCAGCTCAAAAAGCATGCTCAACGGGGATCGACAACTCAAAAATAGCTCGAAATTCGGGTAGGTATATTTTTGACATTTTCATGTCTTTGCTTTGGCACATAAACTAAAAAAACGTCACGGAAAATAATTGCTCACGAAAATTGCTCACGAAAATTGTCCCAAGTGGCCACAACGATGATTATGACCATCAGAAATGACGTTTTTACCTAATGATCCCACGATTCTGAGATTTGGTATGTGGGCCCTTGAGGGACTTCTGAACACAACTGACCGATTACAGATCAGCTGAGTGGCTCTAGAATCCAGTTTTTCCCCTAATGATCCCACGATTCTGAGATTTGGTATGTAGCCCCTTGAGGGACTTCTGAACACAACTGACCGATCCAAGATCAGCTGAGTGGCTCTAGAATCCAGTTTTTTCCCTATTGATCCCACGATTCTGAGATTTGGTATGTGGGCCCTTGAGGGACTTCTGAACACAACTGACCGATCCCAGATCAGCTGAGTGGCTCTAGAATCCAGTTTTTTCCCTAATGATCCCACGATTCTGAGATTTGGTATGTGGGCCCTTGAGGGACTTCTGAACACAACTGACCGATCCCAGATCATCTGAGTGGCTCTAGAATCCAGTTTTTTCCCTAATGATCCCACGATTCTGAGATTTGGTATGTAGCCCCTTGAGGGACTTCTGAACACAACTGACCGATCCCAGATCAGCTGAGTGGCTCTAGAATCCAGTTTTTTCCCTAATGATCCCACGATTCTGAGATTTGGTATGTAGCCCCTTGAGGGACTTCTGAACACAACTGACCGATTACAGATCAGCTGAGTGGCTCTAGAATCCAGTTTTTTCCCTAATGATAAGAAAATAATAAGAAAACACACATGAAAATGTCCCAATGTGTTGCAGACTCGTATGCAAGCATTTGTAATTTAGTCCTATCCACTGAGAGATGCTTGCATTTTCTTCCATTAGTTTTCTTAAAATCGGTAGAAAATTGTAGGCGAGTGGCAAGGACCTGCGGATACACGGACAGGAGAAGCCAATATCGGCCAAGGAATTCCACATCGTATGCAAATTTTTTTTTTCATTCCGCCATATTGGTTCTGCTAACTTAAGTGACCAGGATTCCCGACTTATGACCACTGATTCGCTAAAAAAGATTACGAATAGGAGGGCATTCGCCTACAAAATGCCCATTTAACCCCTTTTCCCCAATTAGCACTAGCGTTTTTCCCATATTAGCGCCAATAGCGTTATGAGCACATATATCCCTTTACACTGTAATCGTTTACAGTTATAACCCGTAATATTTTATTACTAGTTTTAACTAGTCAATCCTAGTTCTCACTAAGCCCTTCCATGAGAACTAGTTGTGACTAGTTAGAACTAGAATTTACTGGGACCCCTCTAGAACTAGAAGTCACTGATTTTTTTTTCAGTAAGAAGTAGTTTTGACTGAAATTAATTAGGCAAAACTAGAATAACCTAGTGAAAAGCAGTTCTAAGGCCGGCCGCGCACTGACAACTTTAATCACCGGCAACTTTAATCGCTGGCAACTATTCAGTTGCCGGGTGTTCTCACCTCCACGCACTGGATAAATAGTTGCCTTTCAGGCTGGTCTCTACAATGAATTTCGACGAAGCTACATGTGTTTGTGCGCTCATTTTGAGACGAAGAAGGATAAAGCTGAAGAATAGAACGTTTCGGGTCCATCCAATCATCAGTTCTATACTCCATGATGGGAAGTTTCATAAACTCTTCGGCAAATTCAGAGAACATCCGAATTAGTTCTTTAATTACTTCAGAATGAGCAGAGAAAGTTTTGATGAATTATCGGTAGCTCTCGGACCACGTATAACCAGTGGCGGCCGGTGGTCTGCAAAAGGAGTGGGGCACAAAAATATTTACCTATTTGACAGTCAAGAAGAGCATTGAGGTTTTTCTTCCATTAGTTTTGTTTTCAGTGTGAATTAACTTTGACCTAAACACATGATACATAAATCCCACTTGGGTCATGTCATGCCTTGGGCAACTGCTATGAAAGAATATGGCTACTAAATAATAATAAATCATTATCATTAAATATTATTGATAAATTAAATATAAATTAATTAGATAAATAAATTGAATTAAAAATACTATCTTATAGGTAGGTACCTACTTACTAGGTATCTAAAAGTTTTAGAATGGACTATATTATTATTAAAAGTACTAAAAAATTATCAAGGCTCCAATTCAAATCATCAATTCAACAGCTTCCTAGAGTGTAAAACATAGAAATTAGCTTCAAGAGCCACTCATCTTATCCGAACCCTGGGCATCGTCAAGTAAATGTCCTAAAGAGGCTACATAAGAAATTACAGCTTCCCAGAGTGTAAAGCATAGAAATTAACTATTAAAATGATTTAACCACCGCTTCACAAATCAAACCGTTCTCGCAATATTTGGATCACCTGCTATTAATCAAATCATCGAAACACCAGCTCAATGAAATCATCAGAAATTAACAAGCGGTGGCAATCATGTTCACAATATCAATTGTTGAGAATGATCACCTGAGTGTACACAATTATTCAAATAACCTTGCTCATAACTCAGCTTGTTGGCCACGCACTTCGCAGTAGTTAACATAATATGGTTGGATAAATCGAGAGCTTTCGAACGAATGGTCAACGAATTTTGTGGGTTGAAAAACGACGAAGAACCATTTCCCTAGCAACGACTCGGTTGTAAGCTGAAATCATCAAAATATTTTTGTGAGCAATTTTCCGTGACGTATTTTAGTTTATGTGTCATAGCAAAGACATAAAGAAACTAGTTGATTGTTCTCTACGCAATACAGTGAGTCTATTTTATTTATTGGTATCGCGTGAGCAAGTTTTCGTGACGATTTTTCAGTTAATGTGCCAAAGCAAAGACATGAAAATGTCAAAATCAATACCTGACTAAACTTCTACTTACGTAAATCCGTCGATGAACGTCGTGCTTAGGTGCGAACTTTATTCAAAGTAATCGTTGATTTTTCTTCATTCCACAACATAGAACACATAGAACAACGCACTCCAACTCGACCGACAATACAAAGGACTTTATTACAAAAGATGTATTCAACAACTTAGGTATGTATTCAACAACTTATAGGTACTTATAACAACGCTATAATACGGACTTTACTTTAGATTAGAGTAAATTCTTGGGAACAACCAAACGAACTTAAAGAAACATCACATATTACTTGCAAAGACAACAAAACATAGACGAACATACCCAACAGGCTATATCAGTTTGGCTAACGGAATAAACCAAAACTCCTCTAGTGGAAGCGACTCATAACGTAAATTTCATTCTACGGTCTTTAGAAAAGTTGGAAACCCTGTCTGGGGCAGAGCCCCCCAAATCATGAGAAATTTCCCGTTATGACCTCTTTTTCCCGTTCCTTGCCCCGTATTTCCCGTTTCTTGCCCTTTATTTCCCATTTTTTTCCCTTCAAAGTCTAACCTGAATCGACGAAATTTCCCTCTTGATAGAGTGATATCATCGCAAATCGCAATCTACGTACTTTTTCGCTGGTAGATGGATCTTAAACCTCCTTGGATGGAGCGTAAACCTAGTCCTTCTAGCATCCACCTTGGAGCCACAGCATGGAGCTGTTTGTAAAGTCTTCATTCCACTTTGTTACTTTTTCCCAAATGTACTGGGGCAATGTCCCGATGCCCCCCCTCACGGGATGCCGCCCCTGCATATCACGTACCGGAATACGTCCTTCCGACAGGCTGTACCACCGCAAGAAAGATTGGCCGTGACTCTAAGATAGGTAGGATAAAATAAATACAACTAGCATTTAAGGCCCGGTCACACAGGACGCGTTATAACGCGACGTTATGCGTTCCAGTAACGTCGCGATACCACGATACTGTTGTATGACACAAAATTGCATCACCCACACGGCGGTACCCCTCAGCGATACTTTCAGTAACGCGACGTCAGCCAAGCGGGTTGTACAGAATTACAGAATATCGCGCGCTGAGGGCGTTCTCTTCCTTCTGCCACTGTCGTTCAATATACAATGAATATGAATGTGGAAACTGAGGCTCTTATTGATACTAATTTTGTATCAAGAGTGGGATTTCTTTTTGTGGTGATTATGTGTTATTAAAAAAGTAGCTATCTGTTATTTTTTCCGTGACCCCACTTCATAGAAATATATCAGAAAAAATTGCAAGACGAAATTTTTTATCAACTTACCTGAAACAAACGGCTAGTTTTTCCCTCGTTTCAACAGGTCTCCTCCAGTACGTGGTTATCTTCTCGATATTCACCGCTAGTATTTCATGTAGGTCCTCGAAATTTTGTCTCGACATGCGGAAATAGTTTACAAAACGATCTTCATGTGAGCACAACTCCCGACATAGACGGAGGTATTCCCCAAGCTCTTCCCTCCTTTCATTGATTGGGTGCACCCAATACCTTCTATTCCTGCGATCTAATAGCGCTAGAAGAAGTAGAGCTTCTTTCTCATCGGAGTCATTGTCAGAAATCATTATAGATTATAGACAAATTAGATTAATTAGATAAATTATAGACGCTGGGAACCGCGAACCCCTTGAGTAGCACAGACAAGACTGGGTCTCGCGCCCTGATAACGCCCAATAATAACGCGGTTTATGTGACGTTGCTATATCGCCGAACGTCGGGGGGAACGCGCGTTCCTATAACGTCGCGTTATAACGCGTCCTGTGTGACCGGGCCTTTAAATGATTTATAATTAGAAAAAATGGAAAGATTACAATTTTATCACTTCATTTTCAAAGTTGAATTATATTATTGTATAATATATTTTTGAAGCGTATGAAAAGAACTGAGAAAAGTACTTGTGAAATCACATCGAAAAAGTCGACTTTTGTAGGTACATGTAAGTAGTTCTCTCGAAATAACGGAATCAGTTTAGGTTTAAAATTGAGGACACATCGAAATTATAACATAATATAATGCTGGCCGCTTTTCGAAACTCGAAATAAACTTTTCCATATCCATTATCACAGTAAACAAAAACAAAAATTAACAAACTATGGAAAACAAAATAGACGACGCGAAGTCCTGCGGGCGACTAAAAAGTTGCCGGTGCGCGGGGGTAGGTAGAAATTCAAGGCTGTGTGATTCATTTCAACTTCCTCAAGGCGACTAAATAGTTGCCTAGAAAAAGTTACCAGTGCGCGGGGGCCCTAAGAAGTGATTTTAAAATTAGTTACAACTAGTGTGGACTAGTGAATACTAGGAACACTGAAAAAAAAATTCCTTGACCCCCGGCCAAAAGACATATCCATGTCAAAATGTCAAAACGGAAGTTAGTGAAAATCGACTAAGAAAGAATGTAAAGACGAAACGCTTGCATACGAGTCTGCAACACATTGGAACATTTCATGTCTTCAATTGTAGACGCGTAGGTATGTGTAGCAGACTCGTATGCAATCAGAAATTAACAAGCGGTTGCAATCATGTTCACAATATCAATTATTGAGAATGATCACCTGTGTGTAAACAATAATTCAAATAACCATGCTCATAACTGTGATTGTTGGCCACGCACTTCGCAGTAGTTAACATAATATGATTGGATAAATCGAGAGCTTTCGAACGAATGGTGAACGAATTTTGTGGGATGAAAAACGACGAAGTACCATTTCCCTAGCAACGTCTCGGTTGTAAGCGGAAATCATCAGAAATTGAGCATATTTCGTTACGTAACGTAACGTGACATAACGAAAATTTGGTTGTGTGCCATAGCAAAGACATGAAATGTCAAAAAAAAGGTTTTGAAGTGTAAACTCATGTTTTTTTTATGAAGTATATTTCTAGTGCCAAATGTAGTAAAAATGTAGTAAAAATTTAGTAATGTACCAAAAAGTCAAAGTATTAATAGATTACTTTTTTTTTAAATTCGTTTATTGGTTTTATACAAATTGTACATGTAGGTACCAGAACTATTGAAATTTCGTCTGTGTTTGATGTCATCTGTATAGTTTGCTAAGATCTTGTTGTCTTCTGTTACCTGTTATGTTATCTTCTGCTTCTGTACAAAATTCAGTTGATGTCGTGTAAAGAGAGACATGTGCTCATAACGCTATTGGCGCCAATATTTAGCCATAGTTCAAAGGTAGTCATGTGCTCATAAAACTATTGGCACAAATATTTAGCTAGTGCTAATTGGGGAAAAGGGGGTTAAAGGGACATTTTGTAGGCCAATGCCCTCATATTCGCAATATGTTTTAGCAAATAAGTGGTCGAGTCGGGGATCCCGTTGCCAAGCGAGGTAGGGTGAAGTTGGGTAAGTGCGCAAAGAAAAAAGCATCGTTACACTTTGCCAGAGCATCTACCAATTGGGAATAGGGTGCTGAGTGCTACGGTAACTACGTGAAAAGCTGTTCAGTTGAGTACTTGTCGTCAAGTGTACAAAATTCAGTTGATATAGTGTAAAGAGAGTCATTTACACATAACATTATTGGAACAAATATTTAGCTAGTGCTAATTGGGGAAAAGGGGTTTTTTTTTTTTAATCCATTTATTGGTTTTATACAAATTGTACAGGGAAAAGGGGTTAAATGGGCATTTTATAGGCAAATGCCCTCCTATTCGCAATGTTTTAGTGAATAAGTGGTCATGAGTCGGGGATCCCGTTGCCAAGCGAGGTAATACAAGTTGGCGGTTGTTTTCTGTCTGTTGTTCATCAGTGGACTCCAGTTGGAATCTGGAATTGGAATTATATCAGGTGATTTTTACAGTAGGGGCTTTCACACTTACAGGCCGAGGCCCTTGGATCCGGATCGCGGATCAGATCCACGGATCCCCGCCGATCTGGGCGGCGCATTTTTTTTTTTTTAATTTATAATATGCATTTTATTCACACAAAAATTCACAAAAAATTTATTACAGATTTGTACAAAAATGCTACAATTCCCAATAAGAAGAATCTTGTGCAGGGAATTGGATCGTCTGTTCAATATTCAGCTCTCTTGTTAGTGACTATTTAAATAATTAATTACAATACAGGATTTTTAACATCAAGTTCTAAAGATAAAGTATGTATGTATAAATATGTTTTATATATGTATATATATTTGATCTGCCGGTTCAGCGTTCAGGCGTAAATTCAATTCAGTCGGATCTGGCCTGTCCGCTCCTGAAACTGTGGTAACCATGGTAACTAACCGCTTTCAGTGTGTCTATCACAGGGGTTCCCAAACGTTTTTGTACCGTGCCCCCTTGTGGTAAAATGAAAGTCTCCCACGCCCCCCCCCCCCCCCCCCCCCCCCCCCACCCCCCCCCCCCACATAACTAATGAATGGATGATGTGAAAAAAAAAAAAAATGCAAGTTTTACACTGAAAACAATTGTTTATTTGCTATTTATACAAAACACGATTTGATAACACGTAGCTTTTATGAAGTAGCCATTTTTTCGAAGTCATACTCGGTAGAAGAATCATTTTGGTTTATCATTTCCAATAATAAGCCTATGTGATGGTATAGCAAAAAATTTTTATAACCCCCCCTCAAACTTTGTCACTTTCCGTTTCAAGGTGCGTAGAATCCAAATCCACGAAGCCTGAGCCAGCGTTGAAGGGGTGCCATCAGTGCCCATTAGTTTTTGCCATGAGAGTCCATGATTGTCAAAACAAACCAACACGGCTTTCATCACATCAACAACTTTTGTAGTGGTCTCCAGCTCTGTTGAAAAGAGTAGCTCGTCTTTTATTGATTCATATAAGACGTATAAGACTAACTGAGAATGTTGAGCAACGTCTGTACTCTCTCATAGCTGGATGGCAAAAAATGGTTATAGTTTTTATTTCCATCGACAACCTGGTTTTTTATATCTTCAGCCATATACCTAATCAATACGACGTTTCACTATATTGTCCGACAGTGGTATTTGAGATAATTTTTTCCTGCTGTCAGCCCCAAGGATGATATATGATAGTTTGGGGCAAAAACGAGCCCCGAAGCCTGGAGTTGGCTCGATGTTTCCCCCAAAGAATGGTCGTGGTCTCACGCCCCCCCTAACCCGTCTTCACGCCCCCCAGTTTGGGAATCCTTAGTTTATCAGAATCAGAAGTGTCCGCTCTGATCTGTCACATCTCCACCCAAACTCCCGTGTATTATCGTCGTTATCAGATCTCCACTTAGCCAAATATACTTACGCCAGCGTTGGGCATAGTCTTAGAGAGAGTGAGAATTTATTGGTGAAAAATGACATTTTTTTACATCTAGGTGTATGAAATACATTTTAGCTTATAATAAAATAAAATAAATATCGCACTGCCGCCTACCGGAGAATAAGTAGATCGTATGAGTCATCATACAAAACCCATCAATAAATCATAATCATACGAGTACCTATGTAAATTAATCAATAAAACATAATCATATAAAAAAATATAAAGTAATATACAGAAATGAATGCAACTAATAATAAGAGAGAGGGAAAACTCGGCGCTTTGCGCCTCGGCGGGGGGCTCCGCCCCCCTGCACCCCCCGGTTTATTTCTTTTTCCATACTCTGTATGAAATCATAGGAACACAGAATGTGTTTTTGCGATGATTCTATTTCCTTACCTTGCTTTCCTGGCTTGGTTGCACGTGAATAATAACAATATTTGGCAATAATAAAATAAATAATTGTTAGACATTTAATTTGGTCTAAAACCCTATAAATATTATATAAATAAATATGTAACTACAAGAAAAATACTATATAAATTGAGAGCTTTCCAACGAATGGTGAACGATTTCTGTGCGATTAAAATTGCGGAAGTTCCATTTCCCTACCAACGGCTCGGTTGTACGTGAAAATCATAAGCAAATTTACAAGCGGTTGCAATCATGTTGACAATATCAATTATTGAGAATGATCATCTGTGTGTAAACAATTGATTCAAATAACCATGCTCATAACTCAGGTTGATGGCCACGCACTTCGCAGTAGTTAACATAATATGGTTGGATAAATCAGGAGCTTTCCAACGAATGGTGAACGATTTCTGTGCGATTAAAATTGCGGAAGTTCCATTTCCCTACCAACGGCTTGGTTGTACGTGAAAATCATTATAAACGGCGCATAACGGTTTTTTTCTGTCGGTTTTTTGTGACGATTTTTTTTCGGTAGGTCATCGCAAAAACACATTCTGTGTTAAAAAAACTTTTAAGTGAACCTTTAGGATGAATAGGAAGGTGGACTGCCCAAAATCTGTTCAAAATTAAAAATATTGATTTTGTGATTGTACAAAAAGGTAACAGCCTGGATATGCGCTGTACGCTTAAAGAGTTCGGTTCTCACCTCAGGTGATCTCAAATTTGAACCAGTAGCTGTACGAGTCTTGCACGATCTGCTGAAGAATTCCTCACCAACGCCCTTCTTAAAAACATGGAGACAAGCCTCTAAATAAAAAATTTCCTTGACTCTAAGCAACTTGGATTCATTATATAGGGTGATTTCCTCGCAGATGCAAAAAAAAAAAACTTAGAGAAGGGTTCACACTTTCACAGTTCCAAGACCCCGCAATTTTACGCAATTTTAAAGTTTCTTAGAATGGTATAAAATGTAAAATGCAAGAGGAAATGTAAAATGAAAGTAACGCTTGCATACTAGTCTGCAACACATTGGGACATTCATGTCTTTAGTTGCAGACTCGTCTATTAAAATGATTACCTATTAAATGATTTAACCACCTCTTCACAAATCAAACCGTTCTCGCAATATTCGGATCACCTGCTATGCATCAAATCATCGAAACACCAGCTCAATGAAATCATCAGAAATTAACAAGCGGTTGCAATCATGTTCACAATATCAATAATTGAGAATGATCACCTGTGTGTAAACAATTATTCATATATAACCATGCTCATAACTCAGCTTGTTGGCCACGCACTTCGCAGTAGTTAACATAATATGGTTGGATAAATCGAGAGCTTTCGAACGAATGGTCAACGAATTTTGTGGGATGAAAAACGACGAAGTACCATTTCCCTAGCAACGACTCGGTTGTAAGCGGAAATCATCAGAAAATCATTGAGCATATTTCGTTACGTAACGTAACATAACGAAAATTTGGTTGTGTGCCATAGCAAAGACATGAAATGTCAAAAATTTGGGGTGAAATGCTGCATCAAAAATGGAGTAAAATGCCTCCAACCGAATATTTGTATCTCAATCCGTTCTTGAGATATGATTTTTTAAAGGTTTTTTCAGGAAAACCGTGTTTTTTTTTCCTTTTCAACTAAAGTTTCTCCACTTTACTTCATTCAATTTTACTTTATTCAATACGACAAATAGGCTGGGCTCCAATCGTTGAATTCGCTTTAAGGACGTCCCTCTGAAAATACTTATTAATTGGACATGCAGATGATATGACGCAATCACAGCTAGATCACAGATCCGAATCCATACCTGCTCAGGAGGGTGCTCCTGCATTCCTATTGAAAGAGTTCATGAGCATTTAAGTACCTGTGGGTCATCATTGATAATAAACTATCATGGAAGGGTACGTATCGTGTTTAGTGGAAAAACGCTGCAAATTATTTCACAAAGGTTTATTATTTTTTATGATTGTAGTTTTAGTTGGCTAGCGTACGTCATAAGGCCCGTCCAGACTCCTCGGCGTGTCCTACTTCGAATTGCCACAACCTATACTTCTATAATTACTAGCCGCTCCGGCTCGCTACGCTCGCCTCCACGTCCAGCCGGGGGGCAAGCCCCCCGGACCCCCATTAAATTGCTCGCTTCGCTCGCAAAATGTGGCATGTAGGGAATGTTGCTCGCTTCGCTCGCAAACGGTAGATCTCTAAGGGTAGGTTTAACTTCTGTAGGGGATGCTGCTCGCTTCGCTCGCTTGAGGAAGTTATACTGCCCACCCAACTTGGCAGACGTTTTTTTCTGTTGGAAATTCTTACAAACAAATTAAATCTTATAAAAACTACGTGGAACCACGAAAAGCTTATTTGGGGATGTCGCTCGCTTCGCTCGCAAACTCTGGCATGTAGGGAATGTTGCTCGCTTCGCTCGCAAATTGTGGCATGTAGGAAATGTTGCTCGCTTCGCTCGCAAAGTATGGCATGTAGGGAGTGATGCTCGCTTCGCTCGCAAACGGTAGATCCCTAAGGGTAGGTTTAACTTCTGTAAGGGATGCTGCTCGCTTGAGGAAGTTATACTGCCCACCCAACTTGGCAGACGTTTTTTCGCTGTTGGAAATTCTTACAAACAAATTAAATCTTATAAAACTACGTGGACCCACGAAAAGTTTATTAGGGAATGTTGCTCGCTTCGCTCGCAATGTATTGCTGCATAGGTGTTGGAAAATACCCGTATGAAATTCCGTTGAAATGAGTCAAGTGCGTAGTGAGTCCCTTTCAGGTAAGCAACGTTGTGTAACGGCGGCCCCGTGGTCGATTAATTTCTGATGTTTAAACGCTTCCTCGCAATTCCGCTCGCAATTTGACCTACTGCCCGTCACTTTTTTCGATATCCGATTTCGGATTCAGAATCGGCGGACCCAAAGCTGTATTTCGCCGCGAAAACCGTTCCGAAAAACGTACCTTTATGGGGTATATTTTAATTGGAAAAAACCAAGTTTTTCGGCGGACTTTTCGGAGAAAACGGGTCCGTACTCTCGCATTTTTTTAACGCATTTCCCGATTACTTTTTT